>CM024174.1:11745483-12345483 GCA_013433145.1 Ascaris suum
GAGCATATGCGACGAATAATTAGCCGACACATCCGGAAGCTACGAACTTCCGGGACCTGTGCACATCTGAGACATGTCACCTCAAATTGTTAAAATTTAGATCCCAAGTGGAAATCACTGCTGCAACGGCTTAAGCTGTGAAATGTCCGAAACCGAATGATCCTCATTGCAGACCTAGCAAGTGATCTCTGACGATGAATAGGAGAGAAACATCGAATTACAGTCGGGACTCCTTGAATCATATGGCAACGAATGCATTAGGAAAGGAGATTTGGGTTTTAGAATTTTTTTCCGACACACAGGATGGAATTCATAAAAGAGAATAGAACATTTAATTGAGCGCTGGATTTCTGACTTTCATATTTCGGTCGTCTAGCATCGAAGTGGTACTCGGGTGTGCCAGCGTTAAGAGGGCTGAGAACGCTTCTCCAAATTCTCCACTCGTACACAAGATGGCAGCGAACGATGATTTTCACAAACGGGACTCAGACAGAAAAGCCTGCAGGAACTTTCTTAGAAATTAGGAATGCTTCTGCACGAATGAAATTCTCTGAAAACGAGCGCCATAGAAGTGTTGCTCGGAGTTCAGTGCTATTCCCCACGGCTTCGAGGATCAACGGCTAGCTCGTATCTGTAAGTGATGTTAGGAACGCCGATCTTCCTTCACAAGCCAGAAGTTGCTCATTATTCGCAGGAACGCAAGGAAACTATTTAAGACAGTGTGTTCGAACGAAAACGGGAAAAATGGAACGTTATGGAGACCCCTTTTCGCATACTACCACATGTAACACCACACTTCACCAACGATCACATAGATCACTGAAAATCCTGCTGACCATGATGTCACCTTCGACCGCTGCCATTTCCCTTCCACGTGCCTCCCGAGATGACACGTCGTTCAGTGCGTCTTATTGAACATATGCTCGTTGATCAAGCATATGGCTTATTTTTGTGACGCGTAATTGAGGCTTCACGAGGTAATGGAACAATAGCTTTATTGCTTTGAACGACTCACATAAACAAACGACTCGTACAAGGCTATCACTTGGATTAGATTATAACGGCAAAGTGGGAAAATCCATGAAGCCTAATATCAAGCATTTCTTTCAATAATTCATGCACTCACTCGATCAGCTCATCGGAAAAAAAAAACGCGGTCCATAGCATACGATTCAATCGAAATAATAATACAGCACTATTCCTGTCGTATGACACGACAGTGAATCGATCGTACTTCTATAGGCCACAATTAGTACTTTATGCAAGCTTTTAGTCAACGTATTGAGGTGAGGACAGGAGAAGGAAGCAAGGCATATACTGGTCCTGACAGCTCAACTAAAGTGGTGAAAAAAATTTTGAAAGCTTAAGAAAAATCGAAGAAAATATACCCCAATAAATGGAAATAATACAATAGGTTTAGAAATTCACTACTAAAAGCAAATTTTCCTTATTTTATCACGGAAAACAGTCATCAGAAAATTTCGTTAAGCCTCAAGATTTCTTAACAACCGAGAATACGCGACATTTCCGCTCACTGCTCCATTCGCTATCTCCATACTCATAAATGATGATGTAAATTCAGAGCATTGACGAAGACTAATAACTCCACTTAGACTCCTCTTAATAATTGAGCGAAGAAAATATCTCAAGAAACATTTGTACGCTCAAATCCAAATTCCGCAGTGAGCAGCCTTTCATTTCTCGAAAAAAACCCTAATTTCGTGTGGGGACATCAAATACCCAACAGTCCGTCTCGTAACTCCCGCTTTCTAAGCTTCCAAAGATTTTATTTCACTCGAAATCTCTAGACTAATGTGGCAATTTTCTCCATTTTGAGTAGGTGTGACTCTAAACTTGCATTTGATACGATAAGCGACGCTAAACAGTTATTATTGACTAAAAGATGCCTGAAGCACAACGGAATGAAAATGAGGAATTTGCATTCAATTGAGCGATTATTTATACAATGCAATAAGGATATAGCCAAGAGGCACACTTAGATCACTATTTCTCTGATACTTTTAGATAGGCAGACTGCAGGCGAAGCGAATAGGAAGATGCATAAAACCAGTTAAAATGGTGCTTTTTACTCTCTCCGAATGCTATATCCTTTGGCTGTTTTTTTCTGGCTATACCCTTAAAATATCAACGGATTACAACAGCAAATACTCGCAACAAGCGTCTCTCCCATAGTTGATTGGATAATATTGTCACTGTCAAGCAGGTGGAACGACGGCTGGATCGAATGTTTGAGATAAATAATACCACCAATAGAGTAGCTGAAATATTAGAATAGCTAAAATGTAATGATAATATTGGTAATTTTGCAATAATAGGTAAAGGAAAGCATATAAGTAATCGTAATCTAGTTTCTACGATCAATATAACTTTAATACAATTGTATATATGGTGTAGCAGTTGGAGATGCTTTTTTAGGAAGTGTACGAAAGCAAGAATCTACAGTAAAACCGGCGAGTTTCCTCCCACAGCAACTTTGAGGGACTATATGGAACTCTGCATAGCTGGGGACCTGTAAGGTGAACGGTAAGTGATTGAAGTGGCCATCTGCACTTTCCATATTGTTTTGAGAAATCTTAAGCATCGAATTTGACATAATGCTAGGGCAGAAATCGACACGATCCCATAAGATTTCTATTTTTGGAACGTTAGACCGATGGAAGAGTTAAATAGCGCCTAGGTAGAGATCTATAGAAACTGTTTACGCTTCCAAGGAGTCTAAATGGCCAAGAAATCTCAACATAGCATTGGGTAAGGGGTCGGAGATTCCCAAGATCTGTTCCTATGCGATGCAACCTTAGTACGTCTATTGTGCCTATATTGATGCATGCAATTGTTCAAGCTACCACTATGCGTGCATTCATTCTCTGAAATGACGGAAGTCGTCTCTAAGAGAAAACGACGCCCGAGATAACCGAAATTCATTAAGTAAGAATCCAAGGCTTTTAAATCCGAACTTCTCATTTTGAAGTCGAATGGTACTAGGGAGATTTAAGACTCTTTTCCATCCCAAAAGGATACCTAATTTTACTATCACACTCCCATTATTGCCCTTTGACACTAATTTCCATTACGTCGTGACACGGAGCAAAATAGAAAATGAAAAAATTCTGTAGACATTTAAAAATCGAGAAGTAGATAAACAATCGCCGTTAGGCTTTTTCATAGCAATTCAGAAATTTTTAAACTACAAATAATGGCATCACTTACATTAAAAAATGTGAATGCTAGTGGGAAACAAACAATTGAAAGTTTATCGATACTCTCGGGTTGCAAATTTAAACGGCGCTTCCGATGCATGACCGGATTCGTATGATGCGCATTTATCTGAAACTCTATCCTCCTTTGATAAAGTGCGATGATCGAATCAACCAGATACTTCGCAATATTCCACATATCTCATATATTGGCGCAGATGGCGAATAAATAGGATTTTCTTCATTTCTTTTGTCTTAGACGACTTCAGATAACATATCCTATTGAGAGAAACGATCAGCAAAAATGATGAATGCTCAATGCCGGATACTTGAAAAAACGAAAACCATGATGCACCATTTCCAGCTCTAATCTGACTAACACGAATACAATGGCATTTACGTAACAAAAATTAATATTACATAGTGATAATTACTGCATGCAAGGAAAATGCCACAATAACTAAATGCTTTAGTATTGAATCCATTTGAACTCATAGAATAAGAGCACAGGAAAATGCTTGATGCTGTAAAAAAAAAAAATCAACAGAACCTTACACTAGTGAAAGAAAAATATTCGTCAGCATCTTACAACATTTGCACAGAACGGTTTACCAGATTTTAGCTGGTATATACTGAGCAATACTGTCTTCACTCTTTTCTATATAATAGGAATGAATTCACTGTATAAACTCACTGCGTCCATAAGCAATGAAGTTAAGAAATTAAAGATGAAAATCATATGGAGATGGTATTATTTCAACAACAGTTGAAAGACAAGGGAATTCAAACCTTTAAATTTCAGCGTTCTGAGATGATTTTCGAAAACAAAGACCCATTTTTTTCCAAAATCATGACAGCAATTCTATATAATACAGAAGATCGTAATCTATTCTATTCTGTACAGAAAATCGTGAGATATTTTACCCTTTCGTTCACGCTATCTCAAGAATGCTTTGCTCGATTCGGGTCGTTTTTTCTTCAAAATGTTGGAAATTCCATGCCTACGTGACTGATTGCTTTTGATGGATGTAACGCGCTTCTGGATTGAGGTATTCTGGTTAATATGGATTTTCCATAGTCAAGCATTTTTGCTGATATCATCTTGTGTATTTGTCGCAACGTGTTCATCTTTTTTTTTGCATTACATGTGCAATCACCTGGCGCATGTTGTCGCCTATATGTCAAGTCACGAAAAAAAAAATCCTGAACACGATTTTTCTGGGAAACGCTGGAAATTTATGGAAACCAATATGGAAACATTTGTGTCCCTGTGAACCTATGAAGATCAAAGTAAAGCAGATCAAAGTATGAAGGTACCTCCAAGTAGATGAAAATGTGAAGGTGGATCAAAGCGGACCAAAATGTGAAGGTAGATTAAAGCAGATCAAAACACGAAAGTAGATCAAAATATGAAGCTAGGCCAAAGTTCAAAATCTGAAGATAGATCAAAATGTGAAGGCAGATCAAAGTACGAAACCAGATCAAAGTATGAAGGCAGATCAAGATATGAACGTACATCAAAACATGAAGGTAGATCAGATTCTCAAGGTAGGTCAAGGCAGACCACTACGTGAAGCTAGATCAAATAGATGAAATTTGAAGGTGGATCAATGTAGACAAAATCCGAAAGTAGATCAAAGTATGAAAGTACATCAAAATATATAAGCAGATCAAAGTATCAAAGGAGATCAAAGTACGAAGTCAGACGAAAATACGAAGGTCAAAGTAGATCAAAATACAAAGGCAGATCAAAGTGTCGGTTTAGTTCAAATTCTGAAGATAGATCAAAATGTGAAGGTAGGTCAAAGCACGAAACCAGATCAAAGTACGAAAGGAGATCAAAATATGAATGTAGATAAATGAGGACCAGCAAGTGAAGGTGGATTAAGGTAGAGCAAAATACGGAGGGAGATCAAAATATGAAGATAGATCAAAGTATCAAAGTAGATCAGAATCTGAAGGTAGATCGAAGTATCGAAGTAGATCAAGATGTGAAGGTAGATCAAAATTATCAAGGTAGATCGAAACATAAATGTAGATCAAAATCTGAGGGAAGATCAAAATGTGAAGGTACATCGAAGTGTCAAACAAGATCGAGGTATGTTGGTACATAAAAATACGAAGGCACATCAAGATATGAAAGTAGATCGAAGCAGATCAAAATGTAAAGGTAGACCAAAGTATCAAAGGAGATGAAATTATAAGGGTAGATGGAAGCAGATCAATATGTGAACGTAGACCAAAGTAGGTAAAAACGTGAAGGTGGACCAAAGTATCAATGTACATCAAAACATATAGGCAGATCAAAGCATCAAAGGAGATCAAGGTACGAAGCTAGATGAAAATATGAGGGAAGATCAGAGCAGATCAAAATATGTAGGTACATCAAGGTAGACCAAATGTGAACGTAAAAGAAAGCGGATCAAAATCTGATTGAAGATCAAAATATGAAGGTAGAAGAAAGTGTCAAAGTAGGTCAAAATCTGAACGTTGATGAGAGTGTTAAAATAGATCAAATTATGAATTTAGATGAAGGCAGACCAATACGTGAACGTAGATTAAAGTGGACGAAAATGTGAAGGGAGATGAAAATACGAAGGTAGATCAAGGTAGATTAAATATGAGGATGGATCAAAACAGGTGAAAGCTGAAAGTAGACCAAAATATCAGAGCAGATCAAAGTACGAAGTTAGATGAAAATATGAACTTAGATCGAAGCAGATCAAAATAGGAAGTTAGATCAAAGTATCAACTAGATCAAAACATGAAGGTAGATCAATGGAGATCAAACATTGAATGTAGGTCAAAGCAGATCAAAGTCTGAAGGTAGTAATATGAAGGTAGATCAAACTATCAAAGCAGATAGATTGTCATGGTAGATCAATGTGAATCAGAATATGAGGGAGATCAAAATATCAAAGCAGATCAAAGTATGAAGGTGGATGAAAACATGAAGGTAGATCAAAGTAGATCACAATATGAAGGTAGATCAGAGTTTGAAGCCAGATCAAAATATGAAGGTAGATATAAGTATCAAAGTAGATCAAAATATGAAGGCAAATCAAAATATCAAAGCTTCGCATTTTCGTCTACTTTGATGGTTTGGTCTTCTTTCAGACCTTGTCTACTTTGATCTACCCCCATATTTTGATCTACCTTTATATTTTGATCTATCTGATCTACCTTCATATTTTGACCTACTCTGATACTTTGATGTACCTTCATATCTTGATCTACTTTGATCCAACCACTTTTTTGCACTACGCGGTCATTCATGTTGCCATGTTGTCGGCTACATGCCGAGTGACGAAAAAAAAATCCTGAATAGGAAAATTTTTCCTGAAAATGTTGTGCCGTTCGACGCGCCATGCAAATCCTTTGGAAGGATCCATCAGATATGGGGGCCGGTCTTCTCTTAATCTTTGCAAATAGCATTGGGCGACTAAATACAAGCAAATGCGAGAGAGTCACAGAAACGATTTTATTTTCTTAAACAACACTAACTGCATGAGGAAGAAGGCAGGTGTTTCAAGGGATGCGGCAGCCCACTTGCGCATCAATTCTTCTTCGAATGATGTTCACTTTTTAATGAACGTTTAGAAAGGTTACAGAAATCTATTTAATAAGCATTTTACCTTTCATTCACTTTATCGCACCGAAGGCGCGAGTCTATTGTGTATTACTTGGCCTACTGTCTTTCTCTGACTTGGTGAATGATGTGGTCTGCGTGAAAAGATGTGGGGGCGTGGTGCAGCGGCGCGTGCCTTGTTGTGCGCGTCGCTGATTTCTCCTATGTCATGTGTCAACCCCCGATGGACGAGTTTTGATCCGGTTTTTTGCAAAATACTTCGCCTAAGATGCGGAAAAGTGTGATACGTGAACAAGTGTAACACGCGCTAGTTATTGAAAAGGTAATTCCTCTTACGGTCTCCCATTTTACCTGATTCAAGCAACAAATCAAGGGTCACTAAGAGCCTGTGGAATTCTTGAATTGTTGAATTTGAAAATGTGGAACGATGTGAAATGCGAGTGACCTGTTCGAATGAAAGCGGTGCATTGCTAATGAGTGTTGACTGGTCTTTATTGGTCACTTCGTTGTCGGAGGTTATTACTCGATTCGTTTGTCCCATACTTCTTACTGCCAGCGGTGGTGATGGACTGTTGCGAAGTATGGATGCCGTGAATGGACCACTTCGTGTGTGCTGAACCG
This sequence comes from Ascaris suum, assembly GCA_013433145.1. Classification (NCBI taxonomy): domain Eukaryota; kingdom Metazoa; phylum Nematoda; class Chromadorea; order Rhabditida; family Ascarididae; genus Ascaris; species Ascaris suum. The sequence continues at coordinate 11,752,909 of CM024174.1, forward strand.
AGGTACAACGTTCTCTTTGTAGTTCACCGTAGCATAGTGAACCTGAAGCTATCATCTTCCTTTGAATGGACGGCTCAGACCGTAGGTTTTCCAACTTTTGAATGAAAATCCTCCCAGTGGAGAATAGATTTCTTTGGGAGCGCGCATTCTACTTTCAAAAAATCCTTCGACTACTGCAAGTCTCGTGAAAAAAAAGCCATTGAAAATGCCGTCTATTATGAGCCTTAGACATTCGAGGAAGACATATTCTCTCGTGCGTATGCTACTACCAATAGCAACGATAGACAGCAAATGCATCGAAAGAAAAAAAAAGACCAAACGTAGAAGATGGCGAAATATATACAATTGAATACAGTAAAAATTCCATTGCTACGAATTCGATATTTTGTAGTTGAAATTACCATATGGACAAAAGCGCACACATTGGTATGATATTGAACTAATGAGATTTGCGCTTGAAAATTATAAGTGGGGGGAAAAATGAGTGCATATAAAATATTGGCGATCATTAAGTCGTCAAGTTGTCGATTCGGTAGAACTTGTTATTCAAATGCGCCACTCTCATATATAGTCCTCTCAGGTGCAGACATTGCTCTTGAAAGAATTAAACACACTCCACGACATCTCTAATTTATTGTTATCGATGATTAATTTCACATAAAAATATGCGGGTTAAATAGACAAAAATATTTTTAAAAAAAGCAATTGGATTACCTTTAGTCGCAATCGACTGATCAATCCTAGAGAGGCCATTTATCTTCGAATAATTTTGTTTCACATTTCGTCCATTCGATAATATACATCTACGATCTAACGAACGAATTGCTTTGCTACTTTGACATCGACTAATATAACATACAAATGCTAATTCGATCATCGTTCCGAACACAAACGATATACAACCTAAAAAGCGTATAATAAAATCGGAAGGGATTTGCCTCCTTATACCAGCCCTTTAGGATCTAGAATAAATAACTCTCGCTATATTTCTATATGATGAAATGAAAACAGTGCGAAAATCAGCAAGTTGTTGTGAATTGTTTTCTTTTTTTTTTTCAAAATTTCTTTAAATTTCTGCAAAATTCTTTCTTATTTCGTGCACAAATTATTGTGCACGAAATAAGAAAGAATTTTTGAAATGCACATCTAGAATCTATTGTCTACAAACATTCAAAAAGAGAAGGGATGATAATGAGTGAAAGGAATAAACCTCCACATTACTTTCTTATTACCTATTGATAGTTGTGAAAAAAAAAATTTCAGGATTATTCGGAATCTACATTGATGGGAGCTTTCTATCAAAAAAAAAAAGCTCACTTTTCACATTGAGTTGAGGCCGAAGTGAATGAAGGAAAAATAGCTTTATTTCGAATCGTTTAGCATAAATATTGTCGCACAAATATACTCGTCGAAAAACATTAAAGCATTTGAAGTTTCTCTCTTCGCCATAGCTTTATCAATTCTTAATCGACTTCAGTGAACCATAAATCAATTCGTCCACGGATGTTAGATAATTTCTTCTGCTCTCAATTTGCAAATCTTATTTACTGAATTTTATGAATTTGAGAAGTTTATCGTAGTAAAACTTGGTGCTCAGCAAGACAATGCGAATTTGCAAAAGTGTGCAGAACTAACCCAGCATCCAAACGTCCATCGCTTTGATGTAAGAAACACGAGGTAAATTCTTCAGGATATTTCCGAATTGAAAGGTGAGTGCAAGCAACGACGATACGCCGACTGTTGTCCTCGCAGGTAACGCTTTTGGTTCCATGCAGAAACTCACCCAGCTTACGATGATCGTCAAATATGTGGGAACATACGCTTGTAGAATATAAAATCCATAACGTCGTTTGAAAGTGAAAACGACCTAGAATGAGAAGTACATGGAATGCTCGTCTGTTTCAAATCAATAGGTGACTTTTTTTTTGAAGATTCGGTTTATTATGAATTGATCAAGCAAAAAGAGATCAACCGACGAAAACAATACTGAAATCAATGTTTCTTAAGACGCCTTATCGGCTTTAAATTTAAGTAAATGGTGTAGAAAAACGTTCGCTACGGTTAGCGACAGAATAAAGTCTTGCGTGACTTATTGCAAGCTCACTACTCAAGAAGCATGGCCTTTTCGATTTACGATCTTCATACTCTATTACCTGTGTCAAAGAGAGTTTCAGGGTTGTAACCGCCTAGAATGAGAACACATACAGCGATTGCGGCGCACGGTTAACGAAAAATGAAATCGCTGCAGACCTGCGAGTTCGTCGATGCTGTTCAATTTTGCAGATGCCGAGGAATTTCATGAACCATCTGCGCGGTAATTTGAACGAGCCATGAGTATGAAACAATGAACCGATCGGATCGCAAAAAGGACTCTACGGAATACTCGAACTTCTCTCATAGCGTCGTAGATAAAACCCTCTGTTGTTACAAGTTTTTTTTAAATTCATGAAGGTACGCGTGCTACTGCTATTTTTGGCATTTAGTCACTTGCCGAGCTCATTTCCTGTGCCATCAGAAACCGTTGATATCAGCAGGTGGACAAGAATTGGCTCGAAACCTTCAGCTATTTACAGGAGGATATTTGTCTATGATAGACAGTTAAGAAATCGAGAAGCATGAAAAAACATCTCTAGGATACCGTAATATCCAAATATGCCCCTCGAAGAACTGTTCTGATATTCAGATTCATCAATGTCAACACCTTCATTCATGTCAATAAAGTCGTTTTCAATCAGTTCGGCGGTAGTGAAAGAAATCGTCAGAACGAGAGACCGAATCTAGCAGAATCACCATAAATAATACAGTGCGCACATCCAATCCGCTCACGCCAATAGATTTGTTCTGTGAAGCACTCACAATGAACTTATCGAAGCACGAAGCAAAAGACAATGAGAATGAAGAAAGGAAATCGAGGATACCAGTTAGGAATAATCTTCCTCATAGCTCTAGTCATCATGTTCGGGATCTCAGTCTCTGGAAACCTCCACTGATCGCAGGAACCATAATTAACAATCCCAAACTGCTGCCAATAAAAGTTAAAAAAACACTCTACTATCGTGAAGACGATAAATGATCGAGGCGTCCGTCCTCAATTGAAGTATGCAAAAAGGATATAGAGTTACTCACACCACATGCGGCGATAGCAAATTGTTCAAAAAAGCATTCGCCTAAGTGGAAATTATTGCTAATATAAACAATTCTTTATTTAGCTCACTTAAATAGGAATTCCAATTATCATTCTTATGGGTATGATCGCTTCCTCCAGCTGCAAAAACCCACAAGTCGATGCTAAAGCCCATAGGTCGAGACGAAAACCCATAGGTCAATGTGGAAACCCACAGGTCAATGCAAAAAACAACAGATCGGACGTTGCGAATAGCACCACTAAAACTCGAAATTAGAACATCATTTTCGACATCAAGCTAGATCTCTTAAAAGTCCACCGAAATAAATGTTGATGATGATATTTTACGTTTGAAGGATCATATGTTCGACCTCTGCACTTGAATTTGATGCTTTCGATAAAACAGCACGCATTTTTTGCATATTTACAATGTCAATCGATAACGATGAGATAAGATCGTTGAGTTTTATAGACTGCAATTTAGAAATTGGAAAATTTTGCCGTTTTATTCGGCGCGTAAATTCGAAGATGAAGCTCATGCAAATCCGATCTGATAGGAGAATGAAAGTTTCCAAAGGAAAATATTTTTGAAAATCACGTCGTTATAAGTTGTCCCAGTTGTCCCCAATTATCCATTTATCCGCAATTACCTTTTTCATCCCTTTGTTTGACGATTCTAGGAATAACTTCTTGGATTCCGGTAAGTGGTGTCGTATCGCGCAGCTATTACTAGCAGTTAGGAAGTTTGGCTTTCAAACATTTTACTTCTCAGCCAGATCCCATCAAGCAGGCGTCTTCACGCTCGAAGACCACACAGCAGTGAAGTTTAGTGGCGACCTTAAACCTTTTGACCAGAATTTTGATAGAGTTAAGGAAACCTCGGTCCTTTGGTTTGATGCTCCTGAAGAATTTGTTTGTTCGTGCTAATAAAGAGTTTTACTTCTACTGCTTCACGACGAATATGTCGGTTTCGCAGTCTCACTTGACTATAATCAAACCGCCATGAATTTATCAATGAAGACAACAAAGAAAAGAATACAAAATAGACCCGTCGTTTTGCCTAACAAGATGACATACAATTTATCGGATTAAAACTAAAAATCGTGCCAACATCATGGCTCAAAAAGGAGTGCAAATATTTGCAAAGACGAGACATATGCAGAAAAAGTGTGATTTCTGCAAGGAACAGAGTGGTAATGAACTTTGATTTTCGTTGCGATGCAGCTTTATCGGTAATACAGTTTTTTTTCAATGATTAGAAATGCTCGTTTTGCTTTGCAACCGTAGGAAAATGAATGAATGATGGCTGCATAACCAATGATATTACTTCCGCTTTGCACAAAGAGATTTAGCGCTATGTTATCATATTTTCATAGATCTTTACGAAGAACGCAAAAAAACAGTCATCAAAACGATGTGCGTTGAGATCAACAAGAAAATAACTTTCAAAGCAACAATATGCAGTGAACTCATACCAAATTCTGTACTTCCTTCAACGAGTGTATCCCACTTCTTAGCTGGTCATGATGAGGAACTACCTTCAGAACAGAACCTCTAACTGGTCCATACAGTAATCTTTGAAAGGTCTTCGACATTTGTTCGAATCTATGTAAATCGTTGCTATAGTTTGAGGTACACTCACGTATATTCGCAAGGGGTTTTTTTTTTGTGCATCTAGTTTCAAGGTGTCATAGTTTGCAGAATGCATCACCTCAAAATATGCTTAAATAAATCCAAAAATTATATCTACTAATTGTGATATTTCAAATTTTGCATTTCTATCAGTGAAGTAAGCACTCAACCTGTAGTTGGTCCCAATACCCGTTTGGATAGAGCATCGTCTCATTGTTGGCTCTAAAGAGCACCAAATCGAAATCAGGAAGTTGAATTGGTCTCATCAAAGTGACCGCTTCGTCCATCCATTTCAGTGTAACTTCCTCACTATTATGAGAATATGACTCGAATATAAGCACGCTGCAATAAAATCACTCCACATAAATCATCCTCTCCTGATGTTAATCGAACCTCGCAAACTTTCTCAATTTTCCTCATTTCTTTCTGATTTCAAAACGAGCTTTCATCCATATTTGAGCAGTTCGATGGCATAAAGAAAACGCCTCATGTAGGTTCATAATAGAATGGAAAGACTAAACACTGCTGTATGTATAATTTGGATTTCACTCGACTGTGCATATAGCCAACAGTTTAAATCAATTATCTAGCGTTTAGAACGAGAGTGCTGACGAAGCAGAACTATATGCTTAGTTTTTAAAACACGCATAAGTCATCAAACATTGGCCCTTAGGCCGCTTTCCCGAATCAATCTCACAAGGTGCTGTGGGAGAAGGACATTTGAAACTTCAGCAAATCATATGATACAATATCTTCCAATGGTAACAGCGCACTAGAACTTTCTTCAGGAATCTCTTTACGGATGTGACAAGTCGGATGGTACACTTTACAAAGCGAACATCATCTACACTTGCTTATGGCTGACTTGGTATATCAAGTTGACAGGATATATATTTTGCATTTTAAATGAGAATGTCGACGATTTCAACACGGTGCAATCGTTTCAATACCACTAAGACCTCATAATAATTTTAATTTTGCAGCACTTTGATGTAGGCAATTGATGTAAGAAATAACGAACTGTAGCTAAATTTAGGGTAAGAGAGCGCATGCAACGGGGATTACGTGGCTTTTGCGGTTCGCAAAATCCAACTAACGGATAGACAGACCCTTCCAAATAGCACAGTTGCGAGGTTACATATGCATGCATGCATATATATATATATATATATATATATATATATATATATATATATATATATATATATATATATATATATATATATATATATATATATATATATATATGCAAAATAGTTGTCAAAATTAATAGCGAAACGAAACAGGCAACTTGCCCACCACGATTGAGTGTCGAATGGAAACGTTCTAAGATCGAGATCACAAGGCGCTTTCACGGACATTCTATAGTTAATCCACACGGTTCCGTTCTTAAAGAAAAGCACAATTGTTTTCGATAAGATCGATGTAACAGAGTAGTCAACATTTTCATATTTCATTAAATGTTTTCATACTTTAGAGAACACTCTTTTTTTTTAAATCACAAAATCATTCATCTCCTTCGTATCGCAAATTCGATGCACTAAATTTTCCGTCACTAAACAATTATATCGTTTGTATTCTTTCAAGTATATGAATAATTTGCTTCAAATATAATTAGTCATATTTGCATTCATTTTTTGGTTTTAGAGAGTTCCATTCGAATCACTAAACACTGATAGTCAGATTCTTGAGTATAAGTGTTTCATATTTTAAATACGAATAATTAAAAGCAAAAACTCCATGACCATCTATCGGGTAGTAATCTCTAAGCCAACTTAATTGAATGTTTTTATGACATGTACAGCAAAAAGGAAACTCCCCAAAAGAAGGAACTATCGACCATAAAACTGAAAGATAAAAAGCTCACCTCGTAAAGAATAAACATAATGTTCGCGGTAGGAGATGAATGAATCATCGTTCTTTTCGAATTGATAAGGCAAGTGTTTGGAGTCCAAATTGAATTTATATACCTGGAAGGTAATGATTTCGATTCCAAGCATATAAACGAGAATAAGACGTGCCGCTGACTTGAATTTTTTAACCCAGAGTTTCTGTTTACGTGCACCTCTCGTTGCTCTACTCTTAACCACACGTTCCAAACTGTCCCCGTCAGAAACAATTTGTTTCATTAAACTCAACATCTTTTGAAAGTTTATTCAAGCACAATATGTTCGATGTCTAGATTACATGACCATAAAATGGAAGTATGTTTGAATTTTAGACTGCGAAAACCTTAAAGGAGCCGATAGCCTTAAAGTGTGAAAGACTCTTACGAATTCCTTAAAAGCATAAGGTATCGTCTTAGCTCCACAGCATAATATGCCCTTTTACAGATGTGACCGCATTGCTTCAACTTTACTTTTCAAATATTTATTTATACTCATAGAATGCAATCCCTTCTCTCATTCCGTTGTTTAGCATTCATATTGTCCCCAAATTTAGCAATCCCAAAAAATGCTATACCTCTCTCCATGGCAATTTTTTGCCACTTTCACGCTATTTGGCACTGAAACCTCCAGAATCGTATTCTCCCGTTGCATACAAATATCAACCATTGTCTTCATAAAATATGGAAATGACACAAAAATATCAACTATATCTCGGAAAATTGGCACCTCGATATTATTCGACCTCACCTTGATTCCATTGTGATATTCCTTTTACATGCTGTATAGTTGACAAAACTGAGCGCTGAGTCATGCCAAAGTTGTGAGAATAATATGTCGATTTCAAAATCGGATGTGATTTCGTTCAATGATGAAATATCCTAAATAGAATCGAAATTTTTACTAAACAATTTTTCTTACTATCATATTTCTAACGTCGCATAAGTAACAATTTCAAATGCAATAAAAATCTTATTTTAGGCCTAAGAATTGAAGCAAATACTTGATTGCTTCTTCAAAAGAAGAAAATCATCCTCTCCACCTATCGAATCCTTCTCATTCGTCACGTTGTAGAGCAACTTTTTTTCACTACCGCAGTCGCTTTCACTTCCCTCGATTACTTTAACTCTTTTTTTTTAGTGTGAATGTGAAATTGTGCATCAAACTTATTTTAGAGATGTTTTCTAAACAGTGAACGTTTGAAAAACTAACATTTAGAGATATTTGGCTAAATGCTTCACTAAAAAGATCACAAAAACTGGAATTTTAGCTCAGATTTGAGATGGGAGTAAGATCAAGGAATAGGAGGTAAGAGTTGAGCCTCTTTTTTTCATTTGTCGTTAGCAGATGGTGAAAAAAGAGTTGGAGCTAAAACGTCGCTATTTTAATGACTCGATTCCTTATCATGTGCCAATATTGGTTACAGTAAATGAAGCCAATAGCAGCAGATCTGCTTAACCGTGTCGCTCATTCAATTATAGTTTTATCAAAATCACAAGCGTTGCTTTCTATTGTTTGTCGAATTGCTTCATCGACGAGATGATTGAATAAAAAGATTAATGAAACATAATTTTTCGTTCATAACGCATTACGTTCAATTTCCTACCTGTAACACTTTAAACTTGTCTGTTATTGCATTTTGATAATCGAATAAAGCCTAGCTTACCTGCACATGTATTTCAACATTCACTTGAACGGCATCCTCCGCATCAGGCAACATTTTTGTATAGTTATTCATGATTGAATTGACGATAGCGCCCTCTTTCCATGCACCCTCAGGGCATTTCCGCCGTTTCGCATCACTCTAAATGCTTACAAATAAGTCATTGGTTTCTTTAGATTTTTTTTTCGGACATACTATCAATAAGTCTGCAAGAGTGCTTGCGTTTTACGTGTCACATAGCTTAGATGTTCTTATTGGCAAACTAGCATATTAAATAAACACCTCCGGGATATATTTTATTCGCATCTAATTTGCATAATTCATAGATATCCTATCCGTTTCGATGAATAATCGAAAAATTTCTCGATTTAATATTTTGGTCTAAAATTTATGGCTCATTATTTTCGATTCGATTTTACTACTCAATGCGGTAAAGATTATTTTTTATACAGCAAAACTTGAATTATCAACAACAAGTTGTCACGAAATGTGTTCGTTACTGAAATGACCGAGAAATGCTCAGCTTTGATTTGAATGCTAAGAGTGCCAACAATGCTGAGAACTTTAACACTTTTAACGCTCATTGCTTCGTAATTCCTCGAATATTTCTCGCTATTTTCGATATTCCTTTAGAGTCTAACTGTGGTTGATATCTTGAAATGATAGGCGGACTGGAAAACAGGAATCTTCCTATATGTGAGATTTAAACTTGCCAATTATAGCAAAAAAAAAAGAAAACAGATCTGGCTAACCGATCTTTCAAAAAAAAAAAAAAAACAGAAAAAAAGAAAGCATTTTATGCTTGATAATGAAAAATCATCCGGCGAATATTTTCCTTGCGAATATGGCTCACAGACCCACCCGATTGAGTTGTCGCAACCCAGCTGAGTTGAACGTGATAGAAGGCAAACCTCAGTTTAAACTTTGCATTGCACGTCATCGCTTCTTACTAGTTAAATTCATAGCCTCCTTTTTTCGCTCACCCGCCTCTTTGCCGCCACAGTTCAGCACCCTGTTTTGAAATCTGTTGCGGAGAATAAGGTAACGCTTACTCGCTTTTAAGGACGGATGCCCTTCTAAAAACAGGATTTCAGGAACAAAGTGGGGGTGGGGAGGAGGTGGGAAGGGAGTTGCTTCTTCTCCCAAGCAAATTTCCAGGAAAGCTGAAGAACTGCATGAGCAACGAATGGATGCAGATCGGAAGTAGATATGAGTCAAACTTGCAGAAACGATAACAAATAAAACAACTAACGAGATCCCTGTGTGCGCAAAGAATGATGAGCTTTTCACCCAAGAGGACATTCGCCGATGGCATATTCACATCGTAGTCGAGGCTTTTTTCATAATGGACTTGTAGGAAAAATTCACTAAGAAAAAATTTCCAAAAAAAAACATATTACAACTCAATGCTATCCTCGCCGTCCATTCATGGTAGAAGTTACTGGAAAAGGCGAAAGGAAGTAGTTACTTAAACAGAATTGGTTTTACGCCTATAATTTTAGTTGAAAAAGTTTCTAAAATTGTCGTATCCATCTCAATTCATCTACAAAGATAAGAATAACTTTATTCCATCTTATCCAAAAATATTTGAAGTGATGCTGAGAGTTACCGGCAAATGTTCCGTTTTTTTTTTAAACATTGTGATTCTTTCATTAGATCAATGCTTTCAGTTTTCTTCTTTCCAGTCTATTTCCGGATGAAATCTTCAAATTGCTCTTTGGGAAATAATTTTTTCTTCGGCTGTTTTCTTCCGAGAAATCGATACATCATAGCAAGATGTAAAAATTTGATATTGCATATTGCTCGAAGATATGAAGCAGACTTGCATTAGCTTATAATAATTTGTTGTTCACTCTACAAATTCGATGCATATAATTATATTGAATATAATTCTGAGGACATTTCCGCTCAAGCGATTAATTCTATAACAAGCGAAAAATTGCATGAGTATATCGCCAGCGGCTATGTTAATATATGCAAAACAACACCGTGAGAGAATTTTATGCTCTATGAAGTTGTTACTTGATCCTCGTCTTTAGCATATGTGTAATGCTTGTGAGGAGGAAATATTGGCATCGCGTTAGGGACATTTCTGTATATAACATACTATGCTTAATTCTCTAGTACTTGTCATTAAATTTAAAATTTCTTTTGAATGTTTGAAGAAGATGAAAAGATTTGGAACGATATTCCTAACCCTACGGAAAGTCGTCAGTTTTTGGTTAGATTTTCTCGAACTTAGGCTCAATTTGCGAACGCCGATTACGACGGAGGAAAGCAAAACGGAAGATGAGGAAGGAAACATCGATGTATCTTCAATGCACTACACTCTGACAAAATTTACATTCAAATTTTCAACGCACTCAACGGAAACTGCTTTGTCATGCGTAATGCACTCGGGACTAATCATCACATTGTTCAATCAAGTATACAAAATTTCATTCTGGTATCTCAAGCTTCACTGCGTTTTAAATCCTCGTGGGCGATCTTTGCTGCACTTATCAATTAATGTCATAGGTTGAAATCCCACCTGATACCAAGGCTAGCATACATCTCTTCCCTTTGATACCTTGATGGAAGTATTCGTTTCTCTCTCGTAAAGGAAACATCCCTCCAGCCAACATCTAGCCAATGTTGCCTCAGGTTGCCTCTTCACAAGCTTCTTTTACTGGTTTCTCTCTCTTCTGTTACTTTGTCGCGCAATTCAAGGCACCGACAAATAACAGAAAATTCTTTTCGAAATATATCTCAACGAGCATCCGTTTGACTATTTCAATATCCAAAACACAGCACAATTTGGCTTGTTTAGCAAAACACACCAAAACACATAATTTGGTTTGTCGACTATGTGGAAAATTTACCGAGATCTCAGCAGGTTTCTATTCGAAATTAAAGTTATTCGTTCCTCTTCAAAGTTAAACCACTAAAAAATGTGAAATTTTTTATTGAAGAGGGCAGAAACGCTTTTCCTTGCGCTTGTCAAACTATGCACAACTATCTTTCCGACGTTATTCTTACCCTATCCAAAAAAGTTGAGTGAATTACCACTTTATCACTATGTGTTCGCTTCGCTAGTATCAAAACTACTCATTCACTTTGGCGTTGTCATCCTATTGCCATTCTTTCCTTCCAATCAGTTCAATGCATGTTTAGCAAACGTTAGCTGTTCGTTGTTGAGAGCTACTTTGGCTACTTCATCGATTGGAAATACATCAAGAGAATTTCACTTCTACGGACAAACGAAAATATATGTGGAGAATTTATAAGTACGAATCGGAAATTTTCACTTGAATTTCGGTGGAAAATTCCAAAGAGGGTTGGTGGGGACTTGCTCTTCACCAAATTGATAGGAGCAGATGACGATAAGAGGAGGGTGCATTTTTTTTTAAACGAATCCTCTTTCTCCTCTCACCTTTCGCTTTTCCTTCGCTTATCATGCTAGCCGCATTTGAAAATATGCTCTCCAATAAGGAAAGACCAATTTTCAATTTTCCTACCTTGTCGGGCATGTAATGTTATAATAGAGCAGCAGAAAATGGTATCATACATGATACTTCGTTAAATCGAATACTTCTGATTTTCTTAAGGAGTTTAATCATTATGAACACGAGCCGAACGTTTTAAACCTTCATACGATATTTTGACATCCAATTGCATTTTCAATTGAAAACGGGCAAATAGTTTCATGCGATATTTTGAACGTCTATTTTATCAGTGAATATTTTTGATCATTTGAGAGCCGTATATATTGCAAAAAGTCGACTTTAAAAAAAATATAATGATCATAGAAGCTTTTATCGGTACAACTACATCACTTAGAGAACGTATTTTAAAAAATTTGCTAAAAATAGCGAATAATCGCATTAAAAATAAGTGAAGTTTTCTTTAAAGAGACTATAAAAAATTTCAATTTAGTTAATTTACCTTATGGTGAATGAACGTCGCAGAGATAAGGAGAGTTAATACTCGAAGACGCATTTGTTGCACACTGAACGCTTACAGTGATACTCGTTTGCTACACTTATAGTAGAATTCGATAGTGCATCTGAAATATGCCTTTAATTTTGTTTTTAAATTTTGTGAACTATGAGAGACTCATCGAGAAATTTATTCATCATAAATATATCTTTGCACGTTATAATTCATATGAAAGTGAATCGATTTTTTTTTTTTTGCATTGAAAATTCAACGATTATTGCTAAACTCTTTAATAGCCTACTATCAAGAATTCGATGCATTTAGATTATCTAGAAAATGATGTTTGAAACAATGCACTCACTATTCATATGCAAACGGCTTCAAGCAAAGAATAGCCACTATGCATTAAAACAATACAGGTATTAATGTTTTCGAGACTTTTTGTGAAATATAAAATCGACAATTGTTTTTGCCTGTCAGGAAAAGCAGACGACCTCTATCGACCAGAGAATAAACAACTCCCACCTCTATTTCATATGGAGCTTATTTCTCAAGAGTACGGAAAAAAACAAAAAGTGAGTTATCGTATGTTGAGAAGCTTGAGACGATAGCAATATTTAGTTTAGGTAGTATGCGCACTGTTTGAACTTATTTCTCATAGGCCCTAATTTCTTAATTCGGATGAAGCAAAAACCTTCAAAACCTAAAATTAGTTTGCCACATAATAAACTTCTTCGATGATGAAATCCACTCATCCCAGCAAGCTGATCCCAAAGCTTTGAATTATTTATTCTTTAGGTCACAAAATCCTCTCTTTATGAAGTCCTCTTTCCCCTTTTCCTCGCCTCATCTCTTTTCTCACCAAACAAGTGCATTTAATATGAACCAGGCTATATAACACATCATCATTTATAGCATGTTCATTAGGGTACATTGATAGAGTCCATGTTGTCTGATCAAATACTCGATCATCAAACTGCAACGCATTCTTCTGCAACAATTATGCAATTGCAATAGATTGACTCTCTTACATCATAATTTCTCAATGTAATACAACGGCTAATAAGAATTTTCGCTGAGAAATATTCAGAACTTCTTGTTTTTGGCAAAAAAGAATCCCAGTACAGCTACTACTTCATTAAGCTAAATTGTCGGTCTATTCGGCGAAAAAAAAAACATTGCTATAATTGAACTAATTTAAAGAACACAACATTTTTTGAAGTACCAAATTATTTCGTTTGTCATTAATAAATGATGAGAAATGGAAAATAGAATTTAAGCATTGCTTATAATTTTGTGGATTTCATTATTTGATTAGCTAGAACATTAGAAGAAAATTTACAATTTACGTTACAATGTTAGAAATTTTCTAAGTAATATATTCGAAGTTAACACTAATAATATATAGCGATATCACATTGCCTTTTTTTTTCCTTATTAAAATATTCGAAAAGTTAGTTGAAAATGCTGCTCAAAAAATATCTTATAATTAAAAACTTGAAGCAATAAAAGTAAAAATTGAGAAAATAAGATGAATACCCTAAGCGTAGCCTATTCCTCTACATAGAGCATTTTATGTTTCTTTTTTTTTGAATCGTTCCAAGAAACTATAATGAGACTACTGAACTACCTTCACTACTAAACAATAAATGATGCAATATGTTTATGGTGACTACAATAAAGTCTTTGCACCATTCGATAAATTTCATTAATCGATGCCTACCTATTGAGAATCATTATAAGATATGACTCAAATATAAAAGATGAACGTTCGCAATGCCTCAAAAATGCGATTGTAACAAAGAGTAGTGGTATGACAAACGCTTTCTAACGTGTGGAACAAAATTGAAGTCAACGCCATTTTGATCGGAAATGGGAGCCATTACTTATCCAAATATCTTATTTGCCGCTTAGTTTTATTTAAATTGTATAAGAAGAAATTCACTGAAAACAAAATGGAAGCATTCATGAGGAAACAAAGAAATGAAGAGAAAGACAAAGACCACAAAATAAAATTTCACTCGACTTCGAGAACATATTATCGGCTAAGTTGCAGTGCTCGTTCTCTGCATATGAAGAATGCAGATTCCTCTGAAATGAAACGATACTGAAATAATAAACACAATATACACACTACTGTCTATATGTTAAACGTTTGTCTAACGAAAGTAGTTACTTTACGTTTCATTACATCCTTGTAATAATGCTTGCGAAGGTACCTAAACTTATAATAATATTCAAAGAGTGGATGTGCTTCATAGTCCTTCATCAACAAAACATTTTCTCATTTGCCTCGTAATAGTAATCTAACGATAACGGCTTTATCGCGTGAGATTATGGACGTTTACATTTTCCTTAGCATTTCGAAAATGTGAACGCTGTTTGGATCATTACTTCGCTGATTGTGTTAAAGCGATATTTCACAGCACTTCAATAAGTGAAAATTTAAGAAGTACTGAATTTCTTGACGACAATCGAAAGAAAATTTATTGATTTTCAAAAAGTAAAACTATGAAGATTCGAATTTTTCGACATATTATAAAAATTGATTATCACTAATCATAAGGACGTAGTCATTGATCGTTTCATCGATTCGCAATGATACATTCCACCTTAGAAAATGGCATATTCACGGCCGATTGTTGAGGTGAATATATTTTTCAAAATGCTCTTAACACACTATCATGGAATTAAAAGATGAGGAATTTCTTTTCTGAATTTATGACACTTAAACTATATGATCAATTAAAATTTCGATTTAGTTCAATGAAATCCATAGAAAGCATTTAGAGTCTCAATTATGCGAGTAGATAAGAAAATGGAACACATTTAATAGGGTGATTTTCATTAGATAAAAAAAGCCAGCAAAACAGTAAACGAGTTAAAATACTCATAAAAATATATTGATGCTTTAATGTTGATTTTCCTCATCGAGCCATAAAACTATAATTTAATCGTTGAATTCATCTAACTAATGATTGAAAATATTTGCGTTGATGCGTTTTATTGTAATTCTTTTTGAATTCGTTTATGTAATTGATATTGAGTTTATCCATCAACACTCTCATCATAATTTTTATCGACGAAATTTTTCATCATCTTCCTTTCATCTCTCTTGAATTTCTCATATCAAAATCTTTATGGAAAAAAAACGTGTATGAAAATTCAAATTTTTCAATATACGAAACCTCTGAAATGGGTTCATGCAATGCGATCACTCAAAATTTACGACGAGAGAAGCTTCGAATAGGTGCACGCATAGTCCCTCCAGTCTAATGAAGCTATCGTAACCGCCTATTATATGCGAAGAGTTCGATTACGAAAATGTAATTGCTTCTACTCAAATATAATGTTATTGCTAAAGTTTGAGATGAGAGCAACTTTATCTCATACTTTATTTTTTTAAAACAACTACCTCTTAAAGTATGTGAAGAAAGTTTTTTTATCATTAGTGAAATATGAGAGTTTTGTGGATTTGTTAAAGGAATTCATTACTTATCAATCTTATGATAGAAATATTATTAGAATATATGTTGGCTAATTTTTTTGCAAAAAAAAAAAATTTTTTTTTAATAAATGATTTCGTATGACTGTAAGAGTCCTAGCAAAGATATCGAAAAATTAACCTTTACACTAGAGTAAGTTTCAAAAGTGAAAAGAAAATGAGAAATAAGTGACAGCTGGTTGCACATCATAAAAAAGTCGGTCATTTGAAGGTTTTTTTCAAATCATTCAAACTATATTAGGCAAATGAGTAGCGGAAGGAAATATTCGAATATGCAAATGGATTTTATGTGAAGGGGAATGAATTTTTTAAAAAAATCGATAAGTCTAGATAATCGACCTGAGATGAACGTATTATCGATAAAAAGCATATTGAAACCGCAATAGACTGAGTTATATGTGAATCGTGATGATGAGTTAAAGACAATGGATAATGATAGCCGATTGAGAGGTCAAAGCGGATATTGGCTATGGAATTGAAGAAACAACCATATCAACCTTAACTCAACAGATTATAGCGTCAATCATTTCTATGTATTGAGTTCAGTCATCTTACCACACAAAATTGCCCTAACTTGATTTACCTACCTTTCCGAAAAGATGTCGACTCAACCAGGTGACCAATCCAGCCATCTAAAAGACGAAGAATTTAAAATGGCGATGAAGTTGTCGAAATTATGATTTTAGGAAAGACGGATAGGCAAGAAAGGCAACGGACGAACGGAAACGACCATATAATAGCAGTTGTATAGCTTCTGTTCAAAAACAGGCAAAGCAAACAACGATGACGCAGGTCATTGCGAGCAGCGCTTATGAGAGGACATACTGAGGCACGCTTAAACGCTGTCGCAGCTGTAAATCTTTATATATATATATATATATATATATATATATATATATATATATATATATATATATATATATATATATATATATATATATATATATATATATATATATATATATATATATATATATATATATATATATATATATATATATATATATATCTTCACCGGGGTAACGAAATGAAAACTGCATAAATAAAAGAATGTAAGCAAACATTATATCAGAGCGTTACAGAAAATGCGAATGTAATCTTCAAAAGTAGAGCCTCGTAATACTTCAAAATATTCATTGAATGAGGCTTGTATAGGCGCAGAGTCATTTTGCGCTCGAAAGCTCACATTCGAGCACAACATGTAAATGAAAAATTTTGTGAATTTCGAATTCGTATCACTGAGAAATGATTATTTTTTCCTCGTTAATGCCCTCTTCTCAATGATTGTTAGCGAGAGGCTCTTCACTCGTTCGATCCTTACATTCTTCAATCGAAGCGTTTGCTTGCACATTTATTGGTGCCCATTATTGCTGTATAAAAAAAGCAACTCCTCAACATTACCAATAAAATGCGAACAAATTGACACACTAAAAAGCAAAATACGAAAAGAAAGCAGCAATTTCGGTGGTAGTTTTCGAAAATGCAGATATTCTTTTATCGATATAAGCTCTTTGATTTATAATCCAATATATGCGTTCAAATTTCTAAGTTTTGATGGGAAACAATGAGAATTTGAAAATAAATTCTATTGAAAATGTTTCAAATACAATTCATTGAACAATTGTGCGCGTTAATGTAACGGAGATTCCATTGCAAAAAAAACTCTAATTTCAATTTTAATGAATTTTTCAAAGGGAACTTTTTTCTCATTGAAGAAAATGCTTTTCATTAAAAAACATTTTCTAGAATAATTTTTGGTCTTAGCTACTAAAATTTTTCGAGGAGTTTTTAAAAGACATTTGTTTTTAGAACATATGTCAAAAAAAAACTATTTAACAAGAAAGTACTCAAAAACAACAAATTAAATCATATTCACTTTCTACCTTAATAAGCTTGCCGACATAATCGGAATGCTTCTCCAGTTCAGAAAGTGGAGGATGGAAGGGGGGGGGGGGGGTGGTAGGGAGGCGTTTTATGCTTTGTATCAAAATTTTGTCTACCGTCAGCCGTGCTTCAATCATTCCTGTCGTCTATGCATTCAAAAGCGTCAGCCGTATAATGTGTCAGGCATACCTTGTCCTCCTTGTATACTTCTTATTGAAAACGGAGGTGACTTTTAAAAGTTAAGCTATAGCTTCAAAAAGTCGCTCAGCTGAGGTATGATGAAATACCGTTTCCCAAAAAATACGATGAGTGCATTTGCAACTGAATAATGAGATAGACGTCCTTTGCAACATAGCATAATCAATGCTTAAAATTTGCAGGTAAATTTATGCTACCTTTATTTCAACGAAAAAGTGAAAGAAAATTCAGCGACGCTGCTTAACTGAAAAAACGACTGGCCTGAATAAGGCTCATTTGAATATTAAAAAATTCGTTTTCAACGTTCATCGGCTCGCCACGCCTGTTAATCGTCTATTAAGAATATGACAAACCGCCTACTTCAACAGACAAAGCACCACTAAACATGACAAGGGCAGAGGTGTAAATACATTCTAATTTGATGGCCGTTACTAGTTTACTAATTAAATACGCAAGTTTTTTTGCCTTTGAAAGTGGAATGAGCAATTATGCCTACAAGCTCATATCATCAATTTTCAACTCTATAACATTCCGACAAAATTTTTGTAACCAATGATCACCTAACAGTAAAAGTTATGGAGAATGGATATTTCATTGTATTAATGAATTTATTTCAAGTTTTCCATACCGATCCTATAGAAATTGCAAAACTCAAATATTATAAAAGTAGACATTTGCACTATTAAAGTTCACTTATAAAGTGGAAATTTTTATTCACTATATGCCGTTTTTTCGTCTTGCATTCTTTAATTATTGTGCGATAAGTTATAAAAATTTTCGATATTAAATTGAACGAATTTAAATATGCAAAAGCGAGTCGATCAACAACAAATAGACAAAATGTATGAGATGGGTGTTAAGTTTAATGAAATTAACGAAATGTTTTTTTTTTTTGCAGCAATAATTTTGCCTTCTTAAACGCTTCGAACATTTAATAGGCGAATTTTAAAACGAACTTTTTCGCTGAGAGATCTCCTCTGCTATTAGAAAAAATGCATAACCTCGTCAAAACAAATTCCTTGTTCGTTTATTGATGGGAAAAATTTCGGGCAAAAAAAAACTTAAAATTTCGCTCGACTACATTCTTAGTTTATTGCAACAAATAGCCATCAATTGTATAGCACTAACTTAGTGGTAAATGAATTTCATGAGATTTTTCTTTTGAGTGTTGAACAACAATGCTGATTGATCAACGAGTGTTACTCGATAATGGCAATCCTCTAATAAAGTTTGCCACCCTTCAAATATTCGAGAGGTAAAAGAAATAGAAAATTTTCGCTCAGATTGTATGTCGCTTATTCAGCTTAGTGCTCTCTGTTCATTTGACAGACAAGCACATACATATGTGAGGTGAGCGAGCATTTTCAATGCGCACATATAAGACTTTCTAAAAATTCAAGACTCAATGAAGTTAGTGCTGAGAAGTTTGGTGGCGAACGGGGAATGCTGCAATTCTTCTTTGGATAATAGCTGAGTGCAAAGAGATCCATAATGACCATAGAAGTTATAGCAAGAGGTGTATACCACATTATAGAAAGCATCCAGTGCAGTTTAATACTGAGAATACTCGACAGAACTTGTTCGACGTAAATAATCAGTAGAATCTCGACTTCTACCATCAAATATCAGTATGAGAGTGGATCTGATGAACACACGTTAATAGCGTACAGAACGATGGACAACGCAGCAAACGCAAAAACTTAGGAATCACGCCAAATCAGCATGTAAACTGAGAACAGTGACCAAGAACCCCTAAAAGAGAGCATCCAAGGAGAATGGAAATCGCCGAGTCACATCCGGATGCAAGCAACTGGTCGTTATTGACGCTGTACGCAGAGACGAGCATTTTTCACTATTTCACTATTCTCAAGCATAGAAACATTTGTTTAGATAAAACTGCAAACATTTGAAATTGTCGCAAAGTATTTAGCGATTGCATAAAGCAGAATAGATCTGTCTAAATAAATAATGTTAATGACTGTAAAGAAACTTTGAACATGAAAAAAAAAGTTACGAAAAAAGGTGAAGAAAATGATCGGCACTAGAAAATTTATAAATTCCACTCCAATAAAATTTGTAAATGCTGACATTTACGCAGCAGATTGTATAGCATCTAAGGGATATTCTATGAACAATTTTTCATCACTTCAATCAGTAATAATCTAAGAACTCCGATGAAATGATGGCAAAAACTATTTGAAAAGTCAACATGCTTAGAAGAACATTCAATTTTTCAAAAGAGACGATAAAAGGTGCACATAATGAGTTAGTCTATCTCTTAACTTCCAATATAAGAATCGAATATGAATAAAGAAAATGAAATTTTCATAAATTACGCGAGAAAGACGCATAATTATAAAGCATCAAAGGTAGAAAAGTAGAAACTCAACTCGCTAGGGTATATCTGACGAAAGGCTTTGAGGAAGCCATTGAATGAAACGAATACAATCCTGAGACTAATATAATGAACGCGAAACGAAGCTGCATTAAAACTACTGCTGAAAAGCCTGAATGAACTAACCAAAAGTGTCGAACGAAATTTCGGAAAGAGAAACACAGAAAGAAAATTCCAACGATATAGAAAAGATGTCGACAAAATTTCGAACAACTTGAATAAGTATTTCAATCAGAAACAAAACCAAGAGAAGAGAAAGACAGGGACTTGATGCTAGTGTTTTGAACAAATGTCTCATGCACTGTCGTAATGATCGCACGATCGCAGAGCTTACCCAACCAAAGAAAATGTCGCATAGCCTACCCAACCTATTAGAGGGATTTTACGCGAAGCCTAATAGATTGATAATATGGCTGGTTATGTAGTTATGTAATTGCATTTGGAACGGTTGTGAAAAAATTAACAAACCATGAGATATTAGGCTTAGACAACATTGCAGATAAGGTTCCAAAATTTAGAAAATATATACATTTATTCGAAGGTTTGTGTTTTCACAAATTTTTTTTTTCTTTACTGAGAACCTCTAGAAGCATATAAAATTATCACTCCTTATGAAGTAAATGGCAAAAAAAAAACGATCCATCAAATTGCAAATAAATAAGCCTATTACTAACAATTTGAAAAGCTTTAAGAAGTGAACTTTTCTGCAAAAATCTGTACTGCACAAATCATACAAATTGCTCGGTGAAGTATGCTTTCAAAGAGAACACTCTGCGGAGAAACCGATTGCAAAAGTAGTTGAGCGAAGCTTAGAAAGTTTTGAAAAGGCAGAACTCATTGGCAGAACTTTATTGAAGATGATAAAAAAAGCTATAGCCGCATTAATCCTTGCATATTAATAGGAAAGAAAAGCTCATCAATTATTTAGAAGCAACCATAACCATTAGTGAAGGTGTTGAAAAACTGCATTCATTGAAGAAAAATCCAGACATTCTCAATGAATAATGCCTATGATCTAAATCAGACTGCAATTCGAATTACAACAAAATGATATGTTATCGTCTTTACGTTTTCATCTCACATTTTTTAATCACTTACCGCGATAAACGTTTGCAAAGAAATATGCAAATATTTCTTTGCAAATGTTTGTCGCGGTAATTGATTAAAAAATCTTTTAAAAAAATATAGCCGCAAACGATATCTAACTCATATAAGAGGGAAAATCACATGACAAATCCGATATAGCAGAAAAAATATATCAAGATTCTAGTCAAATAATGAGGTTAGCTGATGCAATTGTTAATACAATTAACTAGCTCTAAAACAGTAAGAATTAGGTAAGCATTAGCCTACAACTATGAACAATTAGCAAATTGCCGCCCTAAAAAGTTCAACCTGAAAACTAATTTGAAATTCGTTAGCAAAAAAAAAAAATTACCACAAAAAACAAAACATAAAAAACTTGGCATCATAAAGAACCCAACAATCACCCTGTCGCTATTCGCGAAATGCATCATGGTGGCTCATTAAAGCCAGCGTGCAGCAAACAAGGGCTAGCAGCCCCAGCGGCACAAACAACAAGCGCAAGCGATGAAGCACCGAACGGAAACAGATGTGCCGAAACTAGACGTTTCAATAGAACAAAGGTGTTGTTGCATACCAGCGAAAACAAAAGTGCAAAAACTAGACGTTTCAATAGAACAAAGGTGACATTGCATAAATTAGAAGAAATTGAAGGCGGAGCCAGGCGGGGCAGCGAAAACTGCCCGAACAAAAATTCGACAGTCGGGTCGTGCTGAGTCGACCAGGGAGGAGCCCCTGGTCAGGAGCTTAAGGTAGCTCCTTTTTGCTGTCTGTCTTCCCATCGTCAAAGTATCATAATTTCTGTATACTCTTTGCTATTCGCAATATTGCACCGTAGTCACACTATCGCAATTTCTGTACACCCTTTGCTGTTCGTAATATTGCCTGTGCTGTATTCCGCTTGTTCAACGCTACTTCTACTCTAAATCGGGCTGCATCGCCTCAACGAATTACTGAACGTAAGTCACAAACCTCTTCAAGAAAACCCATTTTCTTTTTCTTTGTTCAGTACACACCCTTTTCGAGAATATTTCCACTTTCTTTCAGGATCTTATTCCACACTCTATATCAAACTCAAATAATTAGACCTTCTCTCACTAAAGAGAGAATAGAAATTCCACTTAACAATCTAGATTAGTTCTGCTCATTATGATGACTGACTATTAGCGGAAAAAAGCATTAAATGCCTCAAAAAACTATCAGTCGTTGTTTTTGAGGCATTGGCTGTACTCGTTGACTATATAGCTAATATTAAAAAAGTCTAAACACGGCGGAAGAAACTCAGTCAACTAACGTCAATCGAATTGGCGAAATTTGGGGAGTGAAAAAAGTGGGAAAATATGTAAGAAAAACGACCCCAATTGCCCAGTGGGTTGTTAAAACTAACAAAAAATAATAGGATAAACATACGATTGTATGTGGTGTGATTGTGCAAAATTAATTCATGGCGAAGTGCAACCAAATGGTATTTGATATCGATGCTGAAGTCGAGGATCACAACAATAATTTTCCCTTTGCATTATGCGAAAGTCAACTAGTGCTTACTAGTTTCCATAATTATATGACTACACTTACTCCCTCAAATCCTGTGCGCTATATTCTGCAAAGAAATTCTTACTTATTTTAATAAATAAATAAATAAATAAATAAATAAATAAATAAATAAATAAATAAATAAATAAATAATAAATAAATAAATAAATAAAAAAAAAAAATTCAAAAAAAAATCACAAATTATCTACGAGCTTTTTTTTTGAGAAAGACTTCTCTAAAGATGATATTGCAAAGCCGATATTAGTCAAAAACGACACATTCACAATATAATTGTACCCCCTGCATTTGCTAATAATGTAACTAATAGCAATTCTTTCAGGTGAAAAAGTCTTCGCAGCATATGAATATGTAATGATTTCCACACCTATCGAAATTTAACTGAATGTAGCAAAATGAATTAATAAATTGCAGGTAAAGAGGTAAAAAAATATAAGTGACCGATGCTATTATCCTCCACAAACACATTTTTTTTTCACCGAAATCAACTTATTAACTATTTTGCCAAACCTATCATGGTTTTTTAAATGCCAAGCGCATTTTTAAAAAAACCCGAAATCTACACGTTCTTATATTACGTGCGTCAGATACATACACTTAAATTATCAAACAAGGTAAAGCAATGTAAGCTTTGCGAAGAATTATTTAGTAATAAAAGAAAATTATTTCAATAGCTATAGCGCATTAAAAATCAAAAAAAAAAAAAATCATAATGATGGCATAAATAATTTCCTTAACAAATAGAGAAAAAAAAACAATAGAGTGGTCAAGGTGCAAATGGCTTAATAACTCGAAAAAAGCAAATTAATAGTTGGCAAGAAACTTTACAATAGAGAGAATTGAAATTTTTTACGGCATTTGAAAACTTTCGAAGAAAATTTTCCACCGAAGTAAAACAAGCAGATCTTTACTATTGATTACTTATTGAAGAAACATTCATATATATATATATATATATATAGCAACTTCTATGAACGCAATCAAACTTCTATAACAACAGCATCTGTAAATATTGTAGATGCAACGTGGTTATAATATGCCCTTGTAAGATCAATTTACAAAAGTTTATAATAACAATCTTTTGTACAAGTTGGTACAAATTATCGCATCGAATAACATCAACTTGCATTAATGTGAGGTATTTTATTACATTTTGATAATTCATACAACCGATAGGTCAGTTTGCGGATATTTTATTGATTTTTAATAATTTATGCAAGCGGTTGGTACGTTGAGTCAGCAAAAATACAACAATGCAAACTTTACTAGGTGTCGTCTGGTATTCTTTTCCACTCGTTCAGCTTTAACTATTCGAGAGGTATGCCAGATGATTGCACATCTGTTTATGCAGTTAAACTCATAGGCCCAATTATTTTCATAAACTGCCCCACCCCCCGCCAAAAAAATATATATTTATATATACAACCATAATCACACGTTTAAACCCATCCAACTGTCTGCATAATCGTGAACGAAACAGTCGCTTCTTTCAAAAGTAGCTATATGAAATACAACCTGATCAGCGTGAAGTTCACGTAAATATTAGGCACAATATGATTTTCTCAGCATTTTTTTTTTTGAACCTGACGAACGATCCTAAAATTTGGTAGTAAATCCATCCTTTGATTTATTTATACATCTATTTATTCGTTTACTTACAAGCTTGTTTCACTAATTGTTTACTTATTCACTTAAATTTTTATCAACATCTCAGCACGGGGAAAGGATGAATGATAAACGAAGAAACTGTTGCGTGGAAGAATCGCATCAGTATGTATGCGTTGACCTGCGTTACATTTAAGACTTCAAACCGAAATGGTCTATAACAATCATCAGAAGTATTATTTGATGTTATTTAGTATGAAAAATTACTCTCGAGACAAAAATATGACGTCATTTTTTTCTCAAGTGCATTAGAGCACTTTTATATAATCGAATCGTCTAGTAAATTTCCAATAAGCAAATTTATGAAATTTTCTAGCAGAAATTGAAAAAAAAAATTATTTTCCCACAAAAAAAATTGTAAGGTTGACGCGGAAAAAATTATATTAGGCTCTGTTTTTTTTTTTTCATTTTCTATTTGCATATTAACGATACTTCCGAAAGCACAATGAAACGAATTAGGCTGAAAGATGTGAAAATTAGAAATTTGCATAAATTGAAAAGATGAAAATAGCTGAAGAAATAAAAGACTAACTAATGAGGTGAAAAATTTTCTCGCTCATTATATAATTCTCTTTAAAACTTCTATATTCTTGAGAAAGATCCTCATGTATTCGATAGTTAATTGAAATTAAAGCAAATAAAAATTTCACATTTATGAGAAATTGTTGTATGTGATTCGTAGTAATGTATGATTCGTAGCGAATGCATTCTTAGGCTAAAAGGAAACGTTCTTTTTATTGAAGATGATAATCGTTACTTTAAGGCATAAACGAAATTTCGAAATTTATTGCATATTATTCTGTGCCGATATTGTTGATGACAATAGCATTCATTAATCATTGCCGAGTAATTCTATAATGCTATGATTTTTGTTCTCAGATTATTTGTGGAATATTCCACGAGTATTCCCCCATATCTCATTGTATATTCCACGAGTATTCCCCCATATCTCATTGTCAGAAATAATTCCCATAATCGACATCGGTATCAATTTTGGTTTGTATCTTACTAGAAAATCTTCTAGCACAAATAATATTCTACAGAGTTTCCGCTTCAATGCTCTAGAAATTTCGAATTTGCCACTCGCAATTATCATCAGCATATCATTTTTTCATCTTTTAAACTGCGGCTAAGTCATTTCAGTTTATATATTAGTGATGTTTTTTGTGGTACTAAATGGTTGGTCGCCCGTATTTCACCTTTATGAAAGTTTCAATCCTTCAATTTTTCATTTTGAGCCGTCATTTTTGAGTGAGAAAATCAAGATCGAAAAAATATGAATGACAATAAATAGGAGAGATGACAACATATCTCTCAGACATTTGCCTTGAGAGATCGATTCAGCTAAGAATTAATGCATTAATGAGTACATATTACTGCTATCAATGATCCAAGAAACTGTCTCGTCTCATGAACGGAAATGCAAAAAGCGCATATTGTGCGTGATTGATAGATTCCCTGAAAAGATTCGATTCTTCGTTTGCTTTGCTATGATATTAGGCCATCTCATACGATATACGTCCCATATATTTTGGTTTGGACATGAAATTGTGCCTACAGAGCACCTATCGGCTAAGATTATATCGGTATTGACACAGTAATAAATTTACTCAAAATGAAATCACTATCAAAAAAAAAAACTTTTTATTTTTTTTTAAATGTTTACATTTCTGCATAAATAGTTGTTCGCCGGCAAAATATTCATCAAAGATGGTTTGATTTATCGTTTGAAAGTTTAAAATATAAAGCTATAAACTGCATAGCCGAAATTTGACACTTTTTGATTCTATCAGTTAAAAGCAATACGTTTTGCAAAAATTGCAATGCACTCATATGAAACGCTGTACCCACAAATCGAATAATGACACTAATGCAATGTAACACCGCATTATTGCAAAGTTGCATTCGATAGAGCAATATCCACTTATGAGCAAAGAAGTATTGCTGCTATGAACTTAGAAAAAAACATATTAATATCAATAAACGCATGTTATATATGTGAATGAAAATATTTTTCTTTCCACATAAATACTTTGCAAAAAAAAAATTCTGATGGCAAGAAATTTCGCCCTTTCAACGACCATATGCAAATAATTTATGAATAAAGAGAGCGTATTAATCAAAATTCTCGTCGTCAAATCTTCTTATGACGCTTCGAGCATTGTTCCAATATTTTGCCACATTGTTAGAAGAAAAAGAAAAGGGTAAAATCATAATTTGTAGCGAAATTGACTAATATTATTGATATGTTGAAGAATTTTCAAATTCTCTCTACCTCTGTGATCATTGACCTCAAATTTCATTAGCTAATCGCTATGGCATTCATTAAATATTCGTTCCGCTTATTGAATTCACCATTTGCGCTCATTATTTTCGATGATCAAAGAGCGTTTCTTTTGCATTTTTGTTTTTAGTGAAATAATTTTGGTGGGAATTGAATGACATTATCTTGGTGAAGGCCATTCACTTATAACGTCACAATCACCGTTCTCATTTATCAATAACGCTTATAGCACTATGTTAGCAATGAATCACTTGCTGCCGCATTTGTTCTTCCTATTATAGAGCATCGAATATGCAAAATGACATGCCCCTCGAACGTATAAATTCTTCTCCTTCCCCCCCCCCCCGTCCCCCTCTCCCGTCCCCCCTCTCAAAAAACCGTTATGTGATGCAAGCTAGCAATGATCATTAGGCAGATGCTCATAATATAAGAGCCAGAGGTATTAGCAGTAAATGCAGTAATAGCCCTATAGCAATAATAGCAGTAAATGCAAGGATATAATAGTAATACATAAAAAGTAAAGGGCGTATGAAAATGAATGGCAGCGATACCTACCAAATGTACTGCACTCAGTTTGATGAATTGTCTCCATTGCGAACTACAAATACGTACTGAATAAATCAGTACAATTGTTAGCGAATGGTAACACTAACCAAGCAAAAGCCAAAGATCGAAAAACTTTTCACACCTTTGTGGAAACATTATTTCATGCTCGAGTTTGCAGATATCTCCTGGTTTTTTTTCCGAGACGAGGAATGCTTTGAAAGGCTACCCGAACGAGTAGCCAGTTCATACTTCGGCTAGGCTTTCCTTGAGAATGGCATAGAGTTTTAAGCCGGAGACATATCGTTCGTAGACGAGGTATGCAGTCAGAGCCACGATTATATCGAATTGCAGCAATGCGCTTTCAAAAGACAAATATAGCAGCCAAGTTTTCCTTGCGGCTAGAGCTAAAATTCCTTGGATTCCATAGCTTAGATCGGAATTGCGGTCAAAAACTGCTCTGATCTCATGGATGAGAGGTCAGAGCCAAGGTGCAGATCTTGATCCCCCTCGGGATTATCCATGAATTGAGCGCAATGAGATGGCTGATGAGCAATGCATAGACGTCATTTCTCAGTTGATGAGATGAAATATAGAGCTACATGGTAATACGAAACTGCACATTTCCTGTGGGGTGTTTTCAGGCAAAGATCATTTCACTCGGAATAAGCATGCTGAATGCGTCAAATTGGCGCCTGATAATCGGATTTTTCTTCAGCCTATTTGTCTATTGGAGGCCATAAAGACTTTTCAAAATCGAATACTCTAAGATAGTGTGGAAAATTCATCAGTCGAACCAGAAAGATTTCCTCATTGCTGAGCAGACGCTGAAAGGACTAACCGCCAAGACAACAACCAATGAAAGTTTTCCATTAGTTTCACCGACAGGTGGATGACAAATAGGTGGATGAAATGGGTGGATGCTATAAATTGAAAGGGGTTGATTTTTTCTTCAAAATGTTTGGTGATTGACAGCACATGTTAGTCGTGAATAATGGGTGTCACCTTCGATGAAAACTTCAACGCTGAAGCACCATTTTCCCTGAAAATTTCGCTAACACTAGCAAAAATCTATTAACTTGTGATCTGCTCGCTTCGAAATTCTGTCACACCTGAGGAATTTTTAGGTCATTTTTCCCCTCTCATTATTTTGGTCTTAGCCAAATCACTATTCAAAATGACCTAAGATAGATGTTTATTTAGAGAAACTCGGAGCGAAAGAAGGATGAAATGACTCGGGAAAACTGAAGCGAGGGAATCCATCACCTCGCAATCACTCTAGATAAGGCAATTTAGAGATGGCTATATTTATTGAATCACTTTACTAGCTATGACGTTAGCAAGCAGCTCTAAGCAAATCCATTAATTTCAATTTTGTCTTCATCATGGATGCGATCGGTCGAAGTGATAAAAGCATTAATCCATTCGGACGGAAGAGAAAATTAAACAGATAAGTATCTTCAAAGATGGCATTTTTTGCACAGATCTTTTAGTTATATATATAACTTCAGAGAATCATCAATTCAATCAACGTTTCCATTTGCTTTGTTTCGATATAGGAATTCTCAATTATACTCGAATTACATGCATTTTTCCACGCATCGAACAAAATATCGCAAAGGAAAGACGTTAAAAATCAAATTGGTTTCGTAATGATATCTCGTCGATAAAAGAATCTAAATTCTAATAATTTAGAAAATTTTCTGTAGCGCTAAAATTTTTTCGTTCAGACAAATTCAATTGCTCAACGATTTTTCCACGTTATTCCCCCGCCCTATGTTCAAGTCTAATTTTTTTCAGCTACGAATTGCATTCGGCTTTAGTATTATTTATGTCATTTTAAACACACTACAAAATCATCCCATTTATTGAAATTCGACGAGAATACACCATCTTCGCTATAAAGGTGAAAATATTAATTGATGTTTCGTGTAGATGTTTCACAGCATTAAATTAATCATCTCATTTCCTATTCTCTTCTTTTTTTCAGCAGCGAGCGAGATTTGACTCTCAGCTTAAGTGGAAAATTTTTAAGTTCGGAATTCTCGAAGACCGGAGATGTATAGCGCAATTCCGTTAACGTACATTGATTACCTACGAATGGCTACGTTACGAAAAAGGGCTGCATAGAGCAATAGGATGTTATCAAAAACTCGCAGCGTTCAAAATTCGGGACCCTTTAACATCGAGAAGCAATGGAGCAATAGGATAGAAAAAGAAGATAAGAAGGCTAAAATATAATTATTAAAGCAAAAGAGTTGCAAATCGAAGAGTTAGACTAATAACAATTCGAGATAACGATGTCGACTCGAAAAGTGCAGGACAAAGGGGACATGGAGGAGTCAAAATAAAAGGAGAGCGAAAAGCGTGTAGGAACGGGATAGGAGGAGAAGGAGCGGAGGGAAAAGAAAGGAGGAAAAGAGGAAGGAAAGGGACGAAGAGGCTCGATTCAGAGAAATGATGATTTCAGAAGGAAGCATAGCTAGTAATTCAGGAGGATTATGAAGATGTGCACTCTATCAAATTACTAGAATGATCCTAATTTTTCTCGCTCAGCCTCGCTTGCTTCTTTTCTAATTTTGCCTTCTGACTTGACATAAAAAAACATTGAAAGCGAAACGCCTAACAATTGTATTCAATATGCGAGGCTGGCCATTTCTAGCCATCGTAAATTGCGACATTTTATCGCATTTTAATGCTCTTTGTTTTGCATTTAGCTACGAATAGTCGAAAAATAAAAAACCATATGAAAGTGCACTATTCTGATCTAGATGAACAATAATTCATGATCAGCGAAATGATTCTATGAAATGCTCTCAATGTTGGGAATGAAATTCCATTATTAGACCTTGGGAATTTCAGAACAATGACGCAAGAAGAAGCTTTGTGAATTTGATGGAACCTCAGGCAATATGCCGATTAGAAGCGCAGAACTGATGCCAACACTAAGTGAATATACGTGAAGTGAATAAACATATGGTTGAAATACGGATCAAAATTGTGATGTTTAAGGTGAATCGATCGAAAAGATTAAATTCTGCAATATTGCATCTGTGACAGCAAGCAGTCACGCATCACCGGAAAAACATGGAAAAATTGCACAACAATCTTGAAGAGGAGATCAAATGGACAGCAGGTGGTACTTCAAAGAAACGATGCATAAATAAGTAAGTTGTAGATCTTGATAGTTCTTTTATAAGCAAATATGTTCATCACGGGTACTATTATCATCTCATAAGGTGGAAAATTTCTTCTCAGAACTTCTAACACAACGCATTTGCAGGTAATTAAGAAAATCAATTGAATTCAACATCACGAATCGCAACTTTATTATAAGACAACATTGTATGCAATTCCGCTATGCCAACATTTGAAGTTTTGCTATCGGTTCAACATTCCCCACTAAGTACATTTCGAATGGGGATGTGAAGGTGATTCTCTTGTGTTGCCTTATTCGTTAACTAGCCAAAGGATAGGGAGCAAAAAAAGGACATTTTGCAGCATGGCTATTTGTCACCAATCATTAAACGACATTTGCAATGCATCATCGTCAGAGAGAGCCTACAAATCTGTGAAAAGCGTTGTCACATGCATATTTCGATGTCAGTTTATCCTTACTACACAGGTGGCATACAATTTCTCGGAGTTGAAGTTCATGACCAGAATCCAACTCCTTCACTCTCGCACATTCCTTTCAAATCGACCTCCTAAAGGATGTGAACGAAATGCGTATGAATGAGTTCATTAAAGACAAGTGACGTAGCGGTGAAATAAATGCCTTTATATTCCCCAAGGCTCTCGGAATTTTCCAAATTTTTGTGCAAGAAATATTCGATGGAGGATTTAGGAAAGAGACCAAATCCATCGTAATTTCATGACTTTTCAACAAAGCTTAAAATTGAGTGAAAGCGATTCTATGATCATTTCGAGAAAGCATTCTTAGGCTTATCTGCCATCATCGCTGGAAACATTTTAACTTACTGAATTCCGTATAGACGGTCAACAGTTCATTTGTATTTGTCCACAAAGTCAGCTTTGATTGGATACTTGCCAAATGATCATTTATATGCACAAGGAGACTTCTCAGTGAAGCGACTTGAAATCGACAGATACATACGATACGGAGTTTTGCCATATACTCAATTTTCTACCGAATTCCGCTCACAATCAAATATAGAAAATACTACTGAATATATAATATATTCCATTGATTTGAAACGTTAGAGCGATTGAGTTATCAACTGAAAGAACTACCGAAAATTCCATCAACAATAGAGACATAAAAAGAAAATCCTTGAAATGAAAGCAAATAAAGAGCATTTCGACTGTGAGGAGCAATGTTCACTATGTGAGCTAAATATGAACGATGCCGTCAGCACGAATGATAGCTTGAAAGATATATGAAAGAGGTGAGCCGTTAAACCGTAAAGACTAGCAAAAAAAAAAAAGATTGATTATGATGTAATTGTAGAGCGAATATCAGCGGAAGAGAAAATTATCAAATGAAGAAAAAATATTAGAAATATACAATTTCTGCATATTTGAATGAAGAAATTTTACTCAATTTCCATTAATATTTGCATCGAAAAAGTATTGCATCCAAATATTTCTTGATCAATCAACCTAAGTCGTATTTGTCATTCAATACATTATGCGACAGCTACATATTTTTTTTCGGCTCCGAATAGAAATTGACTAGAAGTTCATCAAAAAAATAATGTTATCTTTGCGCTATTTCGTAGGATATTATATTCATCTACTTCTGCATGTTAGTTTCTCATTTATTGTTTCGGATGGTGAAAAATTTCAACAGCATGTTATTTCGTCGTGATCCTTTATCGCCAACAAATACTTTCGTGAAGCCGTATAATAGAAGTGCCGAAAAGAGCTTCACTCCCATATTAATATGGCAAGAGGGAAAAAAAATCGGCCTATGCCATTGTCTTTCATGAACAATGAAAAAGTTCCTTCACTTCAAGCATCTGATGAATAATCAAATAAAGATAAATGCGGATGTGGCATCGATTGGTCGACTGTTTGCAATGTGGATTGTCATTTTTAAGTTCTCACATGAAAACTTAAAAGAAGTTTAGATGCGTGCTAATGAAGCTAACAGAATGAGCACTTTTCCACCACTCACGTTCCTACGTGAACGACCGGTTTCAAAAAGTACCAACAAATCGTAATTACGGCAAAGTGTTGGCTCCATTTATTCGCAGTGAGCTTGTATAAAGCGGAACGCCGTTTACACAAAAGCTGTAAGAGAAAAACATTATGGTCAAGTACGATACAGATAATAAATATATCAGGTGCACTCACTTCCGAAGCTTTTCACTTCGTTCGTTCGAGTAAGTGCCAAGTTTCTTCCTAGAGAAGTACCGATTTGGGTGGGGGGGGGGGGGGGAGGGAGGAGGAATGCTTGAAATAGCATAAAACGTCGGATGTGATCTATTTCATACTAATCGGCTATTTATAAAAAGCACCTCTTATTTGCATGTCCTCACGTATTAACTAAATATGTCATTTTCCTTCGCAGTATTAGAGCACATGAAAAACGCGCCAGGAGTGCACAATATGTGTTATTATAATTTCGTTTAGTTAAATTGAATACAAAATCGATACAAGAGTGAGTGGGACACATATCATTGGGAATGATGCTGCAAAGCATTCGGCAGTTTTTTTTTTTTTGGTCGGATTTCTTCCAATCAAATAGAAATGAGCTCTTCGTTATCCACAAATTTCATATCTAGAACATTTCTACTTACTAAAATGTTCAACAAATGTTTTAAATCAACGAATCGTATATTTTTGATCAGCATTAATATATTTTTCAAAATTTTCTTCATTTGACGATTTTTTTTTTCTCGATAAATCCAAAATTTTTCATCCACATAAATTGATTAAGCATAAATTTTTTGAACAAAAATATACGAAAATTTGAAATAAATTTTCTTTTACTTTTATCAATATTTTTAAATGTTTCCTCTCTTTAAAAGAAATTCTCAAAATTAAAACATTTGCATTTCACTAATTATATTTTTTCGTTTCAATTAGAGCGTTAAAATCATCCAACAATTTAATTATAAAAAATTGAGCAAAGAAAAAAAAATTTTTGACCAATATTATTATTCGTAAAGTTTCTTTGAAAAGATTATAACACTCACTATTTCATAGCAACGCAGCTAATCATCTGTCTGCGGCAATATTTCAGCTCTTTGAAGATTTTTCTCAATTACAGTGCCTGAAATGCCCTCTGGTACATGACTCTTAGAACGTTTGGAATTCCGCAAATATAGGCTCCCGTCGACATGAATGTGTGAAGATTCAGATGAGAACTGGAAAATTGCCAGTCCTTTTGGTCGGCATGACAAATTAAAAGATGAGGGGACGAATATTTTCAGACGAGCGAACAATGGAGCGAACACATAATTGTTGGAAATTTCAGATCAGATGGCATTCATTTCTTCCAGTAAGATCCGTCCATTTATTTCCATTTTATATTTCGGCATCATTTTTAGCGAATGCAGAACACTTCTGTTCTAGTGCATGAATTTATCGTCACCCCACCAGTCGGCAAGAAAAAACGATGGCGAAAGGCTTATAATATAATTTTCTAAGCGATGAACCCAGTAACGAAAACCCTCTATATAAATTTCGCTTTTTTGGCATATACCTCATCGATATAAGAAAATCATGGCTCTGGAACCTTTCAGATCATAGGACTTCATTTTTCCAATACAAATGGAACTCAATTCAACGAATCGTATAGAAAGTAAACTCCGAATGATTTTGTAGCGTACTAATTATGGCCACAAGTTTCTTAAGTTTTCCGGCTCTAATTGCTCGCTATTTCAAAAAATAGGACAAATGAGCATTTGTTCCCACAAACGCGTTTTCGTGCAATAAAGTTATGAAGCATACTGAAAATGGAAAAAATGTTGGCCACCTTTGTCTGAGGCAAAAAATATTATTCATTTTTTCTATTTCAACTGACTGCTTTATGCTTTCACGCGAATTTTCGCTATTCTAGAAATGATGGGCACTTTCGCTAATATTGCATTCTCTCACGACAGTGGTCGCTTGACGAAGTCGTTAATCGAAAAAGCACATTCTAGTCCACATCCACTTGGTAATCGAAGCAGATTGATTTACAGGTAATATGACGCGAGTAACTCATAAGACGACAAAACGAAGTAAAGCTGAATTTGTTGCACACATTATATACATACAAAATTCGACTGCTATAGCTTTTGCCACTAGAAATTAAAGTAATTGGATGGATAGATAGATGCATGTACGCATTCAGATGCACAAATAAGAAGACATCGAAGCACGCTACCTCAAAAAAAAAAATTAACGAACATGAAAAGCCATGAATGAAAAATCCGCAAAAGTGCACGAAATCGTAATGGAAGGATTTTTTTTAAGCAGAGGAAGCTTCCATTCCTCTGCTTTAAAAATAGATATATTTCAAAGTTATTCTGTATGGTACATCTCTCATGCGTAAATTTCATTGCTTGAGAATTATTTTCATCCATTCTGCAAACGTTTTGCAACTAAATTTCATGCAAGTAATTTAGAATTACGGAAATTACTTAAGAATTTCAATACCTAAATTATGGCTACTAATATTTGTTTCTTGTGAAAATTTCTATTTTCGACTTCAAGAAGTATAAAATAAAAGCGAAAATTTTGAAAACCTAGAAATATACCTTTCTATTTCAATCGGTAAAATATGAGGGATATATTCATAAGGATTGCCCAATATAGAGACCAACAAACATATGAATGTGTTCTACTCAAGCTAGGCATACACATCGATTAATTCCTATGCTGATTGTGTTTGTGCAGCAAAAAAAAAAAAGCATTTGCAGCGGAAACTAGTGTGGCGGTCACATCGCTGCATTCATTGATCCCGCTGTTAGTTGGAAACTAAGTAGATCCAACGTTCATAGAATTTGGTGAGGGGTATATCGATGACTTTAAATGTTTGTTCACTATTCTGTGATTATTTTAGGGTATTAACGTTAATCAAGAGCAAATTGATGGAATAGTTTACACCTCCGGCATCGATATCCATTATTTTGCATATTAAAACATCTTTAACGACTAGTGAACGGTTTAAAAAAAACTCTTGAATTAGGCTTATCAACTCTTGATTGATGAAACTCGACGTCTTGCAAAATATAAGATTGTGGTTATCGAAACTGGCTGCCATAATCTGATATAAATGACTTAAATTCTCCATTTTTGATTTTAACTCATTATCCTCCTCATAGGAAATAAAATTTTGAAGGTGACTTCACTGCTGTTTAAGGGGAATTCGAAGCGCTCATCTGGGAACGAAAAAAAGCAGTTCAGGTGTGTTCTCTAGTACCAACTAATTCCGAAGGAAAAAGTGGTATAGTTGGCACAATTAGTCAGATATAGGTTAGCATATTCAGGATTGACTGACAAAACAATTGACGGCAGAATGGTGCATGCGAATACTGTTGTATAGCAAGCTATAAATATTAGACATTATTTCAGTGTGGTTGAATTTTTCATAGCAGTTGGTCTGGATGAGATAAACTACTTAAAGCTTATGTCGCTTCAACCTCTCTGCAGTGCTCTCACATTTATGTTTTCCTCTCAGTCAAACAATTTCCATAACTGATCTATAGGATAAA
Organism: Ascaris suum; assembly: GCA_013433145.1. Classification (NCBI taxonomy): domain Eukaryota; kingdom Metazoa; phylum Nematoda; class Chromadorea; order Rhabditida; family Ascarididae; genus Ascaris; species Ascaris suum. Next base: position 11,788,909 of record CM024174.1, read on the forward strand.
ATATTTTTCGAACAAAGTTTATTAAGAGATTCGAAAAAGCTTATCAAGGCTTATCAAGAGATCGAAAAACAATAAGCTCATCATGGGATTCGTAAGAGATTTGCAAACATTAGAAGATCCTGTCGTAGGCGTTCGAGTGAACTTTCAGCGGGTGGAAGCGGATGGAAGGGGAGGGAAATGTGATGCAACAAGTTGGTTCTAGCAATAACGCTAACATGTCAATCAGAATTAATGTGTAGTTGATTATTAAACGACAAGGCAAGTCTATTGGACACGTATGCACTTATGTGTTTATTACATGCGGCGAACGCTCTAAATTCTATTTCCTTTTCATGCTGATTTCATCATGAAAGATGACTTAATATATAAAAATGCGAATGAGTAGTGCGCGACGCCATAGCGCAAAACGTGTCTATCTATAGGATAGTTGAATGTTTTTAAGTGAATGTAAGCAAGCATTCTTATCGATATATCTAAGGACTTGGAAGCATAGGTCATTTAGATATAGACAAAACAGCCACTCACCTGGATGCCATTTCTGATGCACCTGTGTTGGAAAATACAAGCGGTAGGGATAGGTGATAAAACCCTTTTTGAATAGGCTCAAATTATCTTCTCTTTCGCCATTTCTACTTGTAAGAATTTAATGCTAATGAGTAATAGTTGAAATTGCTACTTCTGTGACCTAAATAACACATTATTATTATTGTTATTTATTATTATTATTATTATTATTATTATTATTACTATTACTATTATATTGTTATTACTACACTATTATCAATTTTTGGTCAACGCCCGATAAAACACCTATCAACATATGACATACATATTCCAACTGTCGACATACTTGACTATAGCTGTTCACAACCTCATTTTTTGTTGTTCGCCATAAAAAAAAAACTTTTTTTTTCTGAATAAAAGGAACAAAAAATTTGCACAAAGTTTGTGCCGACTAAAGAGTTATATTATTTCCTATATAGTGCGCTGATGCTTCACTCTTATGAACGTTTCAAAAATTTTCGACGTTTGAGCAGTGCATTTGAGATTCTCGTATTGCCTCTATCTATCTAACCTTCAACTAATGTTTATTGCTAACTAAACAAACACTAATCAGAATCCCAAAAAAAAGAGTAAATGTTTATAGAAGAGTAAATTTTAAACAAAAATGAGCAGATGCATTCGGTAAAAAGAGCCAACAAGCATAATAGCGTAAGTATAATACTGAAATAAATTTTTCAAATTTGCCTTAAACTTCGTTAAAACTTCCATATGGAATGATTCTATTATTATTTGATACATATACGTAAATAGCAATAAAACGAAGCATTAAACAAAGTTATTAAATTATTCATTAGGAAAAGCGAAATTTTCATGTTGATCTCTTAGAAGGAGTAGAACTATTCGTAAAAACTTCGATCATAACTTTTAAACGATAAAATACTTGAAATGGAAATATAATTGCCCGGAAATGAGGGCTAATTTCTATTCTCTTTCGTTCGTTGTATTCGGGATGAAGGTGTATCGGTGAAAATTCCGTTCTTCGCCAGTTTTATATGATCACCATGATAGATAATTACGGTTCATTGTAGAAGGACGCTCGTGAATATCAGTAAAACGCTGCACTACGACATCCAACGCCATTAAATGAGCATATCGTGCTAATGACGATCATTTACACAAAAGTATCAAAATTCATGAATAACTTGAACGAAAAAAAAATGCTTGAAAGTCCAAAAAAATGTTTTTCATAAATGCCGAAAGAAAGAAAAAATTCCCGATGAGTTTTGGGGGGAAATTGCGGAAAATTTGAGAACATGAGAAGTGAAGAAAAAAAAACGCACAAAGATCCGCGGAAAAGCACAATGCGATTACAATATGCTCTCTGAAGTTATATGTTTTATAATTCTTTCTTTGTGTAAATATATATCATACTTTCCTAAGGAATTTAACGAGAAGCATGAAAACCCTACAAAATGCCTTGAAAAAAAAAATGTCGGTTCTCTCTTATGCATTAAATTCGATCGCTGAAAAGGAGCAATGAACCGATTATATCATTATCAATGCGTATATACATTCAAGACGAAATGAATTCACAAGTATCCACTGGCCTTTGTAAGGATAGATTTCCTTTGCATTGGAAAGCTGGAAGACAGTAAAGAAAACTTATCCAGGGGCATTTGCAAGGATGAATTTTATTTGCACTGCGAAGTAGGAAGACAGTAAAGAATTTCAGGTGAGGCGAAACGGGAATGGCATCCCTAAAAAGGTTTATCTTTTTGCGCATCGTGGAAAAAAAAAAGCAAAAGCATATCTACAACGGTGGACTTTTCGACTAGTGAATCATAAAATTTTTGCATTAAAAGTTGAAGCAGAATTTTTCAGCCACTAGAATCTAGCTGAAAGTGATCGAATGTTCACCACACAACGAAAAGCTATCACTTTTCACACGTTCACGTAAGATCGCAATTAACAAGCGCGTTGTGATTATAATGCATCCGCTCATATGCGCATTCATACCGAGATGTGTTTATAATTGAGCACCTGTCTACGTAACACCTCGAATTCTTTAGTTATACTGAACACTGAATTTTGAACTTTGATAAATATAATTTACAATACAGCAGATCCCACCTATACAATTAATATAATTTACGATACAGCTGATCCTATTTATATCAGCAGCGATGCTAATCGAACAACGCCGGATGCAGTTGAAGGGCATTTCAATGTGCATGAAAGTCTGCATGCAATCTCATTGCGTTCTACATTAATCGGTTTGCAAAGAAATGCTTGAAAATTGGATTTTCAGTAGGGGATTTTACCTGAACGGCCACCTTAGTTTAATATGAATATTTTATTATACATATTTTAAATCCTTCGTTGAATAATTTACAATCTTGATTCATCTGAAGGAATAACGCTTCAAAGACGCATAAATTTCTAGCTTCTTTGGTGCACACCTTTCTAATTATCTCTTAAAGCATTCTATTTAAGGTAATCTACCTAGCTTCTCTCCTTCTTGCCGAAAAAGCTTTTTACAAATATCAGACGCAAATGAAGTGAGATTAGTCAACTGTCTAAGAGAAACTTTTTCGATAGTCTCAATCGGATATTACGAATTATCTAAATGATTGATGTTATCAATTCAACTAAAATTATGTTCATTGGAATTTTTTTTTTGCAAGTGATGAAACAACGCTTGAAAGAAATTTTATTGAACAATTTCGTTTTTCGCACTCCTTAATTGAGTTTATTAATTAGGCGATGTTGCTATGCGCTTTATTTCGTTAGTCTTTATAAGCAAATTGAATGAAAATTTTTATAACTACATGCTCAAATCATTTTCAATAGTGATTATTGATGTAAAGTTAAAGCCTTTTTTTGGTAATGCATGAGGTGTGCAAGGTTAAATCCTTTAGATAATCATCACCCCAACATCTAAAATTTCCATAAAGGTGACTGCATTCAATTAATGGTGCGATATAAGCACTTTTGAATAATATACTGCATATGCTACTGGAAGATTATTTCCCAATATTCTTTTCATAATAATCTATACTAGATTCTTTTATTATTATGCAAACTGTAGAATTATGAAGGCAAAACTACATCGCAAAATAATCTATACTACTACAAATGAAGGCAAAATTACACTTACAAAACGTTCTTTTAATGAAGTATAATAGAGCGCCATAAAATTGTACAAAAACGTTGTCTTTTGTGTGACTAATAAAGAGAATAATATTTTTGGAAGAGAATTTTCTTTGCCGATTGTGCACTTATATAATTTGAAACCCCCCCCCCCACCCCGCCATTGAAGAGCTGCAATTTGCACTAATAAGAGTGGTACAAAGATGATGAACATTAGCAAATCAAAATTGTGATCCCATGTCAATTTTTCTCGACGTTGATATTTGAAGTTAACGATGGCATTAGCTTAATTCTCGCATATATCGATTGGCGATTGAATATTCGCTACTGTTGCTGATAGTTAAAAGGCTCTTTTTAATGAAAACCCTAAAAATTTCAGTGATCCTGATTCACCATTATGCTTGTTTCAGTCCTTTTTATGATCTATAGCAACAATCTCGAGCACTGAAGTCGTACCCACCTCATGGAAACTGGCTGATATATTTTCCCTATGCACATAGAGACCCGGATCGGTTGCAAAATGCATTTTTTGTTCTTGCATTACGATTAAGAAGGACTATCATTCGTCGTATTTGCATAAATTTATTTATTTATTCAGTTAATGTGAAGTGACATATTTATTTCATGTGGAAACGCTAATCTCATGTCTTTATGCATTATCGATCTTGAATAGGATGGGTGTATTGTTTCATTACAACAGACACAACACCTGTATGCAAACAGCAAATGAATCTAAGTGAGGATTTTATTGCTGAAACGATTTTCCGCATGATTTTGATTTAAATGTTCGATATTTTGCACATGCTGTCGCGCAGACATTCGAAGATTTTTCGACTAGGTTTTATTAGGCTCATTCCACAAATAAATTTCCGCCTAAAACTTCGCGAATGAACGATGGGCATTTGCTGAGATGAAAATTTGCTTGACGATAAAATCTGCTTTCGAAAAGTTTATGGGATTAATTTTTCATCATTACATTTTATTTCCCCCAAATTGTGCTTTTCGCTCAATTCCGAAATGTGGTTCATTTTTTTTTTCTTGAATTCTTGATCTTTTTTTATTGCACTATTTCTCACTCGTTACAGAACATTTATTTTTTTTTCCTCTTGCTGTAGGTATTAATGAGAGAAACGTCTATAAAACGGTCATTATCAGCAATTAATGAGAGGCAACAATTACTTATCACAGCGAATTGAACATTATTTCGGCGATAGCAACGCAATGCAAAAAAAAAGTGGGGAAATATACTTACGAAAGTGGGCAGATGGCCTCTTTTACGTTGTATGTGACTGCTCAAATATTTGAAGCAACAATAAAATCCCTCATTATAAATTCTATCATGAAATAGCCTATTTATGAGTAGAACGAATAAGAAGTAACATTTCGTGGATGCTTCTATGGATTTTCTTCCTTCATTTACAATCCGCACAGAACGCTTTCCTTTTGCAGAAATCTTCCAATTCAAAATAAAAGATCGCTTTTTCAACTTGTATTCAAGATGGTTGCATTAAGAAATTTGGTGCACAAATTTCATCGCATTTTTGAGCGGTAAAGACTCGCATAGAATTCGACGGCGATCCTAATAGATATTAACATCTCAAGTCGCGCGGAACATTCGCTTGAATGAAAGCCTATGCGAACGAGAAGAATGTCGCTTTTGCACTATGATAACAGAAACTATCGAGCACAAAAAATATACACACATAAAGTAGGAAACGTAAGTTTTAAGCACATTAACAGTTGTATGTGTTGCTACGCTCATAAAATGAAAACAACTTAATAAAGTGTGCTTTGTTTTAAAACAAACTATCGAAGTTGAAGAAATGAGTGAGAACTATACAAATCTATATAGAAGGAAGTTTACTGCACGAAACATTCGATCCATTTATATCAATTTGCATATTATACGAGTTATATATAATATATAAATGCAAATTTCATGAAAAAAAATATCCAACATGTATTCACAATTGAAGAAGAGGATTCCAATTTCGGATAAACTGCCCGGTCATGTGCAATGAATTCGGACAATATACTGCGATGGAAGTAAATCTAACACTCTATGATGCGAATTATGCATTACAATAAAAAAACTAAATTCGATTCATTTCGTCGCAAAGCAATCCAGACTAACTCGGTTTATTTCCCTTACATTTCCTCCTCATCCTTTCTAAAACGTTGCAATGATACAGCATCTACTAACGTTGAAAAGTACCGTCTATCAATGTGGTACATTATCCTTACAAAACACATAAAAGTTACTCGAAAAGTTCTAATTGAAATTGTTACTCGAAATTTCAGGTTTAAGTCCGAAAACACATAGAAGTTATTCAAAATTTATACATTTTATATGATGGAAAACTATGAATCTGAAAATTTTTGATCATCACACATCGAAATCAGAGCATTTCAAAACATCCGACGAATGTGAATATTTCACTCTCTCAGTAAAAGCCATACCTTTGGAATAGAGAGGCTTAAGACGGAATACAAAAGTTTTTTTTTTAAATTCACACTCGTGTACGCATTTATTAAGCCTTTTGCCAAATAACCACTTATTGCCATTTCTATATATAAAGAAGAATGAAGCGATGGGCCAAAGGTGTTGCTGCGATATGAGTGCGCTACATAAATAAAGGTGTTGCAAATTATGATCAATGCAAATTTTTTTTGAATAAAAAATTGCAAATATAAAAAGTAGGTTTGCAAAAATTGAAAACCTATTTGAAAGCAATATAATTGCAATTTTGACAATTGCAATGCAATCTTGTTTTTTTTTTTTGCAATCACATTTGGGAATCGTTAATGTAAAATATTTCATCAAGAGAAAAGTTGAAATGACGACAATTTTCGTCATCAACTTGGAACGTCTTTATTTTACGCCACTTTTATGTGCACTTGTAATTCCGCTCAATACAGTATTCGACTTCCATAAAATGCCAATAAATAGCAAAGAAAAACGTGGAGATGCACTTATATATTTTAAACAATTCATGCTTTCTCGGTAATCTTCCACTGAAGATCCGTTTTATATATATATATTTTTGCAAATCTGCATTGTCTGCGAGGGGAACTATGGCCGTACCGCTGAGCAACTCACAAAAAAGTGGAAAGGCATGATGGAAGATCTGAAACGATCAACGTTTTGCATCCCTCGAACTCCTCCACCATTCCGTAACCATATCCTCTTTTCCAAAATAATCACATATCGCCGTCTTTCCTCCTCATCGCCAATCGGCTTTATAAGCTACAAATAAGTACTAAGCGTGTAAAATTTTCACTCGACCGTCTGTGAATTAGATTAGCAAATAAGTGTCTGCAAATTCTTTTCAGTTTTTAATATACTCGATTGCACCTACAAGTCTTCTACAAAAAAAAAATCCGTCTTTATGAGCCCCGACCAGTGTAGCAACGTGGGATTTCCTTCTATCGCCGAAAAATCTCCTTCATAGCTGGTCAATCAGTCCGGCTTTAGCTATATCAGAAGACCGACACAACATTAGCAAAAATACGTGCAGATCCGATCCCCATATGATGCATTTTTGAAAAGCAGATTTGCACAGTAAGTACGAAAACATAGAAGTTTTATGAGAAAATTTGCCGGAAGGATCGGACTGATTGAAATTTAATTTTATTATTACATTTGCTATGATGTCATTCTTTTTAGCAAAATTTTTAGAATATGTTTGCATTTGTAAATGTGTCTATCGTTGCAACACCTTTGCACAGTTTCTTACTTTTGTATTTGCCCCACCGATGCAAAATGCAATCGCCGAATCAGTCAGTCAAAGATTAATTCATCAAAATGCAATGATCCGAAAGTAATTCATCTTGTGATCCATCAAATGAAATAAGTGAATATGATGACGAGCATACATGCGGAAGTACAAACATAATGTCGCCATAATTAGCTCCACACATTTAAAGGTGCTGAAGCGGATTTTAAAAAAAAAAAGCATTTTTATTGCAAAGCTTATTGAAATCCACAGTTTTCATAATTTTTGATGCACTTGACGGAAGTGGAAGTTTATTGTTGGGTAGACTTGGTGCAAATTGAAATAATGAGTGGATAAATTTGTAAAAAAAAAATTCTTCCTAGGCCTTGAAAATCAGCCAACATAACTAGTGAGCAATGTTGAGAGGTTCCACTCGCCGAAAGATTATATGCATAATTTGCAGAAATCTATCTCAACAGACGTATTAATGGTACGCTTTAATATTAAAAAATCAACATTGTAGATTTACAGCGTTAAAGGTTTCCTTGCAAAAATCTCATCTTATTGGTAATTTTCCTTGGGACGCTTTCATTTGATTTTCACTCTAATTGATTAACTGATTTCCATTATATTACACGCATCATCTGAAGATATATTTCCGAAATTAGATCAATCGCAAATCGTTAGCACAATTATTGATTTATTCTATTATTGAAAAGAGTGTTAAAAATAAAGCAAACGACTAGAAATAAAATAAGTCTAGATGAAATATTATAAGGCATATATTTATAAAATTCTCTGCGAAAAATGCTAAGAACTTTACGAAGAAGCAAGAATGATCCACTTTGTTTCACTTATATAATATTGTATAGAAATTAAATATCCACAATCTAGAGGAAATTGGCGAACTAAACTGTAATGAATTGTATTATTAGTTATTTATCACTGATCATTATAACGCATCCATACATTGGCCATAAATTACACCACTTGGCAAGTGAGTCTTAAAAAAAAGGGGGGGGGGGTTGGTAGGCAAAATGACTACGACTGGAAGGTAGTTGAAACTATTGTATAATCATCTGATGTTCAAGTTTTTGTCAATGTACTAATGAAACAGTTCTGCGTAGTCGGTATTTTTGCAAATGTTGCATGAATGTATGGAACGACTCATTTAGATATATTGGATTGAAGAGGAACGATATGAGGCGGCATAAGGGAGCCTAGTGATGCGGAGAACGTTGTTCGGGAATCGATGGAAATTAGCTTCGATGTGCTTCAATGAACGCTTCAATGCTTAATGCTCAACGAATATAGAAGGTGGCAAATGTGTGATGATGACAGATTGCTTGTGAAAGGGATGTGAAATATTTTCTAAGAAAAGAACGAACGACAGCGGAACGATTTGCCGCTAATTCATCCACTTAGCATTAGTATACTGCGAAGATCTTTCAAAAAAACAGTTCTACTTTATAACATTCGACTATTTCCGATGCGCTACAAGATATTTAGATTTAGCGACCGGATATGCCCGTAATATGTAGTTTGCGCGTTTCGAACTTAATCGATAGCAGCCTTCTGAGTCGATCAAATTCGAAAAATATTTATTTATGAAATTAAAAAATTGAAGAAAGGAAAAGACAGACTATTTCCTCTATGGCTTTTGTGTCCTATGGTATTTAGGCTAAATCTAACCGATTCATAATGTCAGCTGCATTGAGGATGTGGTCAATTGTTGCTTATCTAAGCTACAACCATTTTCGGCGATGAGCAGCTTTACATTGCAAAACGATATTTTCTCTGTCAGTAGCATTAACTCATATATGGCCGTTCTTCCCCCACCTGACAACAGTTCAATTTTCATTGGAAAACGAATGAAGTTTATGGAGCCTTCAACTCTATATAAAAGAAAATGTCATCGGCCGTTCCATACGCCAGCTGAAGCAATCGCGCATGCGAAATTCACATTCGCATGCGAAAATCTTCAATTAGCAGCAAAATTCCGTCCCCCCCCCCCCTTGCTCCACGCCGTATAGCGAATTTGTCTTTTATATTAATAAGCGAAAGTTTCAAAATGTCTGCGTAAGCATCGAAAGGTGTAACAACACAATCGTTGTCGTGCAATACGTTGTGAAAGGACATTCTTCAAGTGGCGACGAGTAATGTAATTAGAAGCGTGAAAATTTTGATCATACATAATAGATGGCTAATTTCAAGTTGCAAACGAAACCTTCAAATGGGTCTTAACTAGAATATACCAGATTGATACTTAGGTGAAGCTGCGTCCATCACTGATCACGGTATAGTCATTTGAATTATCACTTGAGGAAATGAGAGTTTGTTATTCGACAAGAGGGATCTATTTCGAGGTGCAAGAAAGAGACTACATTTGCTTCGCTCTTTTGTAGTAAACGTTTTTTTTTTCTTCAGAAAGAAATTGCTTTTGAACATATTTGTACTCGAATTCGCACTGCAAATACTCTGCATAATCCATAAATAGTCACAAGTATGCAAAGAATATAGGAAAATAGCAACATTTGAAGCGTTATCAACCGACTACAAATGCTGTTGAAAATTTATTCCAATCCTCATAGACTATTAGGTGACTAATCCATGCAGACGCCTTAACTGACTGCCATATACAAATAGAAGCGCTTAAAATATGAGGAAATACACGTCGATTTGCTATCTTATAGGCGAAGATGATGCGCATTATAGCCGATGAAGAAAGAAAACAACTAAATTGCATTCATAAGGACCATCAATTGTGCGCTGTGGAATACTGTGGAATATGATAAATATTAATGATGAAGCAAGGCATAGTGCATATCATATTAAATATCGCTTCAGAGAATTTCATATGCGTGCTCTTATGAAGTAAAATCTAGCAAGAGAATTTCTGCAAACGAAAATATATGTTAAATTTGCAGCGCTTTTCGACGGTTTTTACTTTCATTCGATGAGAGAGAAATAAGCAAAGGAATTACAGTTTATATTTTTTTCGGTGCAGGCAGTTTTCAGGTTTAACTTTAATCAATTATCTTTTAGAAATGAAGGGCTCTTACCATAATTATATGGATGTCCGCGTCCACTATATTCAGATAGAATTTCGAAGAAAGCGAAAGGAAAGAGATGAAATCACTCAAAAAAAAAAAATCAAACGCTGAGCTGTCAAAGATAGATCGAACAAAAAAAAAAAAAATTGAAGCAATGAAACGAAAAACGACGATACAACTCAGTCATAAGCAACAAACAGTAATCCTGAATTCCTAAACACTAGAGCAAAGAAATATTTTCGTCATCTACGACAATTTCGAAAGGATTTCTGCGAGATGTGATGAATCGCTTTAATTCAAAAAAAAAAAAAAAAATCGTTGTATTGCTATTTTATGCATGATAATCTACTGATATTTTCAAGTTGGATCTATGATGAGCGAGTCATTTTGCGTTGCATTACCGTTAAAATTGACATAAAAATCATCACTGCTATTCAACCTTTGTTGATGTCCTTATTTTGCTTGTGATTAAATCATTATGGTATAAATCCGAGAATATATCTCACTTTCATGGCGAACCAATAAATGGTTGTTTCATTTTTTTTCTTTTCTTTTTTTTTTTGCGAATGTTCAATATAATAGCTCAACCATATGAAATTGCAATTCTCAATTATTCTCGAAATGTTGAACTGAAATTGACCCCTTATATTTTTATTATGATGAGCTTTTGCAAATTTGATAGGCAAATTACGATTATTAAGCTGTCATTACGTATGTGTGCGTGTCTATCTATCTGTCTGTCTGTCCGATAGGTTTAATTCTCAGGAATACCTAAGCCATAGTCACGAATGATGCTTTACATAGTTTATACAATCGGATGACCTCCTAAATTATCATTCACGCTCAGCTATCGGTCTTGAAAGGAGAGTTAGAGATTTCGAAGACGGAGAAAATCCCATATGCATTTTATGTTGGTAGATTTTTTTTTTCATTCACCATCGATGAAATTATCAAAGAATGAATCATGTCTAGATTTATGAAGATCAACTAATATATGAAACATTCTTTTACCATTTTATTTTTATTTTTTTTATTTGCGAATTTTCTTAAACATATGCATGAGACGCAAAATCACATATTGCATCATCCCCTTTGGAATTCTTTTTCATTTATTCAATTATATAAAGGATTATATAAAGAATAATTGACTTTTCAAGCAAAACATTTAAAATACACTAGCTTATTTTTTGCCGACGAAAAACGACGAATAGAAATGGCAAATTCATAAGAGTGCCATCGCTACATCACTATCCACAATAAATAGCCTCTAGGCTTTTTCATCCAAGCTTTTCTTCAGTCCGCAATGCGTCGGATCGTTAAGCGCTTTAAAAAAATTATGTAATGCATATTATAAAAATATAAATAATTTGCAGAAAAAGAACGCTTTTAGAGAATATCAGTGCATATGATTTTATCAGATCCACTGCAAACCATTTTGAGAGGTTGGCATACCGCTATCCATTAAAATTTAGATGGGGCCACCCCTTTCCTCCTCTCCCCCCTCCTCTTTTTTTAAATCCGAGCTGGACTAGAAGATTCTCAAAAAGTGCCATGAAGCAGCATGAGAAATTTCACCATAGTTAGGAATTTACTGCGCAGCTTAGTCATTTGCGTTGTTTTATAAGAAACTCGGCCCTGCTACGCCTTAACTTTTAATAGTTGCTTATACTTTTGGGCAGTAAATTTTATCAGTTACGGTTGTAATTTTATCATATCACGTCCTGATTACGCCAATTTTCCATTTGCCAAGACAGTATGTGATCTTCCATCATATCACGCTACTATTACAAAAAAATCCAAATAAAGCAAGGCTAAGACAAAGCAAATAGTGGGAGATGAAATATATGGCGCAATATAAATGCCATGAGACTTAAATTTGTGGAATTTTGTTCAATCGGTGGATAATGGAACGGCCTCCTAATACCTCAGTCAAGGACCCGTCACGAAATCGAATACACTCAATGCACCAAAATATTATTCATAAATTAAAATGTCGAAGAAGAGTTGAAATTAGTGCAAGAAAAGATGACCTTTTAAGAGTAAGAGACACAATAAATGTAATAAGAAATAATGCTTAAATGTGCAGCTTAAGTTGCATTATTTTCAAGCATAAAGGGAAGTCACCGTAGTGAATATACGATTCGAGACTATTGAAATTAATTTATGTTCATTTGAGTGATGAGAATATTTTTGAAATTATTTTAAAGAGACATAAAATGAGACAAAATTGAAGAAACAGTTGCATGAATTGGAGGATCCGATGGTAACAATCATAGCACATCTCTCGAAGCGGCAACAATCAAATATTGCACTTCTATCGGTGAACATCTAAACTTGCCACTTCTACTAATTTAATGCCTTAGAATATAATTATCTAAGACCCATATTTAACAAGTAACATGGTGGACATGAATTGAAAAGGTATGATTGGATGAGACATATCCTCGAAAATTGCCCTCAAATAAGAGACCATTCCCTTATATTACAAGATATCGACAGTTGCTCTGCAGCCTCATGCAGATATCCGAAGTCAAGACATATTACACGTCGGTGAAATTACTGCCCCAAATTAATTGTCTAAATTGCTGCACAAAACGTACTAGCCGCGTAGTAAATCCCGTTTTCCATAAGTGGACGACTGCCTTCAGGCACTTTTCAAAAACTTGACCCCAGGTGTAGAGATGCCTTTCTGGCTTCCATTTGACTCGATGCCTGAAAACACCGCCTGTTTTCAACTTTTCAATGGTTCGATGAAGTAACTGCGGGAATAACCAGGCGTAAGGTTACACTGATCACGATAAAACCTGGATAAAAGCTAAAATGTGGCTGGAATTAGAGGGGAAAATTTTCCACGGGAATTCCTAGATTAAATCGCGTGATCATGAATTTTGCAGATTTCCAGAGTTCCAAGTTCTCAAGCATCGAGATCTCATAATTTGGGAGAACTGAATGATAGCAGCACTAAAACATATGATTTCCAGTTTATCAGTAGACAGTGAACAAGTATACACACTTATGCGCAACGCCAATTTCGAAAAGAGAGGAAGATGGAAATGATGGGTACGATAAGTTTAGACTATAAGAGCAATAAATGAAGGTAATTCTCGATTTATACAAATTAAGTCTGTGCTAAGTTAGATTCATTCCGTAGCTGTTCGCATGAAATATTAATTTATGTTGCCTCTTGGCACACTGATAAGTTTGAAGGATGTCACATTATAAGATGCTACGTAGTCAAAACTATATCTTTCAAACCATAGATCACGTACAGGTTAACCGCTGAGCATCTTGTAAAGAGTCGGTAAAGAAAACACAAGTAAATAATCAAATGAAAGTGGGAAAACACAAATGTCAGGGATCGTTTGCCACATTTCCGGCGAACGTCTATAAAATCTCAATGTCTTCTTGCGAGACTTCTAAAAATTCCTCGAAAATAATTCTTCTCCAAAAACTTTGCAGACAAGACATCACAACAATTTGATTGTGAAATTATGGAGCATTTTATTCCACTGCTTTCTTTCCTTTGAGCATAATTAGCGCATGAGACATTGAAGACGTAATAAGATTTTCGAATTTAGCATGTGCGCTTTTATTTGTGCAATGCCCGACTTCCTTGTTCTAGAAGTTGAGGAATTTCCGACTACTTTTATAATCTTCTGAGTTAGAGATTGATTAACTCTGAGAATTTCTGCGTTCCGGAGGATATCGGAAGTTTTGGGGCACCAAACGCTAGCTGCATTTGGCTCTTGGTAATGGCTACTTCAAGTATAGGATGATGAAGTAGCCGAAATGCATGGGCACGAGTTTCTACGAAATTTGAAACTTCATAAACAATATGTTATGCAAGTAATTCTTAATATATACTATAAATTAACAAACATTATATGAGAGCATTAATACCACAAAATATGACTCCCCTATTACTTTTAAAAATATTGTAATCAAAAATAATATAATATTCGATCTATTCTGATCAATCGAAATATCCCACAAAAATTACAAAGAAATTCTCAATCGTAATGCATCTTTGCGTGAAGGTGCTATAGGCGTGAAAGATGGAAGACGTTTTATGGCTTTATGCAAATAAATGAGATTAAAATTGCGATATTTCAGAGAAATGTGATCTCCTCGTAAATTAGCTTTCACGAGAAATTGGTTACGAAAAAGTTGACGTTTTAGTTTCAACAAATGTAAACATTTCTATCATTTTCGATACTTCTTTTTAGGCGTTAGTTAAGTGGTCATTTTCTAGTGAAATTCTAGTGAAGTTAATGCAGATAAGTATTTAATGAATCAAACGTTCAAGTATAGCAATCTGAAAGAAAAAATTTCATCGTTCATTTTGTGTTTAATTTTATTTTGTTTATTTTCTTCTTTTTTTTTTTTTTTTTTTTTTTTTTACGCAACAGCAAACGATTTTCTATGAGAATGTGCAAATAAATGATTTGTCAGTGATTTTAGATATTTGCACAAGTGGATGGCTTAGTCGACCGAAATGCAAAAGTACCTACCTACATAATGTATTTTTAATTTTTTTTTTTCATCGGAAAACAATAGTGCAAATTAAACTAATAGTTCAATTTACGATAGTTAATGTCGCTTACTAATAGAAGATTTATACTTTGAAAGTTACATCGTAACGAAAAGGAAAACACGTCGCCGAAACTACTATTGCATTTGCGATGAGCATAATCATCTATGGCCATTGAAATGAGTGCTGTAATGAGCATGTTGTAAAAATTCCACGTCTTTTCCTATAAATGCTTGTTGATTCCAATGTAAAGACAATTAGAAATTCATGCATATAAGCACAATCAAAGGATAATGATTTCTTTTAAAGATACTCCTCAAGTGAACCTGTCTAGTTCGTTCCTTATTTATTCTTTATGGCTGCCTAAAATTTTTACTGGTGATTTTGGAATAGCCATAATAATTTGAATAAATCCCACTGACGAACGGATCACTTTTTGTCAGTTCTTTGCAAATTCTGAGTGTTTTGACGAGCATGATCGACAAAAAAAAAAAGATTGGCAAAGCTCACTTTGAACGCACCTTTAAAGTTCACGCTCGAACTCGAGGACGCAAGTTCAAATATCCTCAAAAATCCTCCGTCCATGCACAAACACCCACAGACATCTCAATCCTTTACAGAAACGCTCATGAAAACAGAAATCGTCCATCCGTAAACTGCAGCTACACTCGACATGTGCAGTGGATGCGATAACATTTTAGGAGAGTAGACATCAGCTTTAATCTGCCAACGTCATACATCTATCGTTCATACCACCCAACGAGATTCGTCGATAAACTTCTTGCTACACATAAATCATCCTTTAAAATAAATGTATATCTATAACATCATCGAGAAATAGCACGCCAGAACGATAAGTCAATTTCATTCACAAAATTCAATAAATGTAATCGAGAAGGAAATACATATAATCAGAACAAAAAAAAAAATATTACCCTTGAGGGAATTTCTTAGCTTTTCAATAATGAATAGTGTATTTGATCAGAGGTATTTTTATGTATGATTCGTATCACAATAAAAAATGCCTATTTAAATTCAGCAAATATTTTCTCGTATATGCTCGTTTTGTTATTGCGCTATAAATATTAATTTCTCAAGCTATACGTTAAATGTGCTCTTAAGGTAGCATTGATCTAGAGAGGTGATCTCAATTCTTCATTTGTTAATTTCATTAAATTCAGCCTCTAAAATATTGCTATTTTTTTTTAATGCGAAACAGGAAATTGAATTAAAATGCATACGTTGATGAACTAGATGAAACTTTATTCATGAAATTTCGCAATAATCAACGTGCCGTTTTCAATCAAAATTCAGTCGATCACACAAAATTCGAACATTCATAAAGGGTTTGCAGCGAAAAATGATTCAATAGTATAGTCTCTGAAGCATATAATAAATGCGTGAAGAATCCGATGATATGCTACTGTTTTATGCATGCAACATGTAATCAGAAGACTATCAAGTACAGTGTTAAGAAATCACTTTGACCAGCAAAAGGTATACATTTGACTAGTAAAAGGGGATTTGTGTTTCTGATCTATCTAGGAATGCTACCTATAATTTGAATTTTTTGCCATTGCATTTGTAACGACTTCAAGAAGAGGCACTCTAAGATGCATTGTATTTAACTAATGGTCACCGAACATAAGACACAACAAGAGACCCTGTCGCGTCAACACGAGAAAGATGTCGCGGAATCACGAGCCTAAGATATCACCCTCAACTGATATGAAGAATGGGTTCTGCAGAAAATCATCTCTGCAGAAAATATTCGGTTCGTCCGATGTAAATACAACGAAACGATGGTCATGAGAAAAGTCTTGCATTCTTTTCCAATCAAATCAACGTCTTAAATCTCAATGGCAAGAATAACGTCCCACAAGGAATGTTAACGCAGTGGGGAGAGCATAGTAACAGCAGTAAAGGATAAAGATATTGCAAGAAATTCACGTGAAATGAACGAATAAAAGGAATCTTCGCCGCAGCTTCGAGGCCGCTTCCACTCTCGCCTCCATTAGCCCAATTTTTGACGGCGGTGTTGTGCAACGCCCCCTCCTCATACCGCGCGGCTAAGCTTCTCATATTCACCAGTGGAGACGCCAACCTCACGAATCTCGAGATTTCTGTCTTTTTAGGCAATGCCTCAGCCCCCAACTGTCTAAAAAGACAGGAACCACGAGAGACAGGAACGTCACCGGCTCAACCTCAACGTATCGATGAAATTTGTGGAGTATAAAAAGTACACCATAGTTCGACTCTCTGCAGCAAGTTTCGGTTGTTCCATCAATTTTGAAAGGCACTCTAGGCTTTAAAAAAAAACTAATAATTTTTAAGCATTTTACAACAAGTAAGTTGAGACATTATACTGATCCGGTCATAAAACAAAACAAAAATTTCGTTATAAAAATAGGCAAAATATGCACCTTTACAGTTAAATTTATCGAACTAGTTGCTTTCATAAAAACACAACAAACAATTTTTTAAAAAATATTCACCTTAGTCCAATAACGTTTCAACTAATCCAACCAATGGTACGAATTTATTCCGAAAAGATTTCTTTCGAAACGTTGTAATAAATTGGTGGATATGCTTGATATGAGTTGCCAAAGAATGAATATACTTTTGATATTTTTTAATGAAATATTTGAGGAAGATATGATTAGCGCATCTTTTGAAAATACCGAGTCACAAAAATTACCCAAATTATTAAAATCATCTCCTTTTTGCGTAAATTTAGGATGCATGAGATGCTGCTTCACGTACACACGACAGAAGGGCCTAGAGACATAAGTCTCTATATAATTATTAGGTCATCTTACCTCAAAGACGAAATAAACTAATGTCCGCGTCATCATATTCCACTTTATTCAATTTTTCTTTATGTTTTATAAAGAAAAAGAAAAAGGTATAAAAAAAAAACGCAAATCGCCATTTGTACAATATTTGAACTCTAAAAAGAGACATTTTGCAAGTGCAAAGATAGAAGCAATAGACCACTATTAGAAGACTAGTTCTCTATGCAATTTCTCAAACGTATAGATGCTAACGGTACAGGAATAAAACATGGATAAATTACCTATGTGAATAAAAGGTGACCACGTTCCGACTGTTATCCGTTGACGTGCGCACCAGGGTTGTGCGTGGGCCTTAGTGAGAATAATATGCATAAATCTGTTAGTATGAGAAATTGCATAGACAACTTAATTACGCACTGAAAAAGGGATAGAAAGGAAACGAAGTAGAAAAATCTATAGATAAATTGTATATCAAGAATGCGTAATAAACATAAAATCACAAATTGTAGAACTTGCCTCATAGTCGTAGTCCGTTTTCTTTCTTTCATCGTTTCTTTCCATTTCTTTAGTACTACAAAACGTTTTAACCGAAGACCCAAAGAAGGATCGCATGCGACGAGCAATATTAAGATATTAAAGGGAAACATGGGGGAAAGCCGCATGACACTGGCGATGAATGAAACCATCACTACCAACAGACTTTTACGTATATAGACTTTCCTAGTTATTACGACATAACTACCCTACAAGCTAGAATGTTATATGAGACTCAATTTTAATGCGTATTGGTATGAATAAAATGTGCTTATTATCAAAAGTCAATATAAGATGTAAAAATCTGGAAAGCAAAGGAATATTTTGAAATAGGATTCATCTCACAGAAGAAACTTGAATTGAAAATGTGCCACGTAATATGCAGAAAATCGTATACAAGGTTGTACTAAATAATAAAAGTGAAAAATTATAAACCATAGAAACATTGATAGTAAAGAAGAGTAAAATTCTAAGAGTACTGAAATATAAATTAAGAATAACCACTGTAGTATGTTCGAAATGCGTTTAGGAGAAAAACTATTTTCAAAAAATATAAGCAAACATAAAACGAAATAAAAATTATTATAGTCGAATAATAAGGCAACGTGGCGTAAGCGAAGGCAACACCAATAGTGATAAGTGGTCGATAAGCGTGAACGTCGATGTTGAGGTCATCGCCTTTAGGTTAGTGGCGCGGATAAAGCAGTATTCATATGCTCTATGCTAGCTATTGAATCTACCGACTAGAGGCAAATAGCATTCGAGGTTCGCTGGAAAATACTGGCGAAAAAATACTACTATAAGTGCCTTTTAATAAATTATTCGAAATAAGTTGAAACATCCCATGACAATACATCAAATAAAATTAATAAAACTTTAAAGTAGTGCATGTGTATAATATGCAAATGCACTACTGTATAGTTGCTAATCTAATTTTAGGAACCATTATTCCATAAACTGTTGTATATAACAATCATATGGATACATGCAGAGTTGTTCTCTTTAGTTAACATGATACAATGCAAAAGCTACTAAACTACATAAGAAATTTCATTGACTAAACTTTTATTAATTTGTCTATTAGGATAGACGAACTTATATACTAATTCGGATTTACTAATTTATGCATTATATAGACGTTTTTCCATTAACGCCACAATGAAACCTTTCGCCTTACAATTTTTAAGCAATCCTTTACATTTATTTATAAGATCTGTTTTAAATGAGCATAATTTATTAAATCTGAAGACCTGAAAAATTAAACGTTGGAATTTTGCCGTCCAATTGAGCGTACTTATTCGCTGCAAAATTAAATTGATCCGTCTTATCATAAAAGTTTGAAATGATACCTTTGCAAATAAGAAATAAGCTTAAGTCCAAAAAATTAGCTGTGTTACCTGTGCATGTAATATCGATCTGCAACGAGTCTCCGTAAATTAATTTAGCAATACTATGAAAGTTATGAGTATTAAATATCAGTAAATCATCAACATACCTACTAGAAATAGCGTTAAAACGTGAAATCTTGGCATATTTATATTCCATAACGGGCAGGGTAAGATCAGCTATTTCACGACTGGCATTGCCTCTCACGGGTACTCCTTTACTTTGCCTAAAAATTAAAACCGGCAAAAGCGACGTAGCTCTCATTAACAATAAGCTTAATCATTTCCATGATTTGTGCCCTATCCAAGGCAAGTGCATGTGTTTGAACTCGTAATTGTCCGTGTAGAACAAGTTTTGTTGGCACAAACTTTCATATAGGCCCTTTTAGAATTTTCAAAGCACAGGTGTGTTAAAAATTCCATTGCTTTAATGATAAAGTCCTGTGGTAGGGCATCAAATAAAGTGGAGAAATTGGCAGTGGGAACCGTTTTATCACGGTTACCATATTTGTTAATTATATCCAAAACGTTATAAGAATTCTACATTATAGTAATAATTAATCCCACTACTTTGACCTGCTATATTACAATAATTTAAAAAATGGTTTTTAAAAAAATTGTAAGACGCTATGCAACAAATAAGATAATGGTTTCAGGGAACTTTTGCTAGTACCAACTATATACTTAAACTTGTCGGAGTTTTTATGTAATTTGGGGATGGCAAACATTTTGGGTAACGTTGCGTTCTCCTCCTTAACAGTGTTAAAGTACATTTCGGAAAAAATTATAATACGCATTAATAATATCTAGTGCATTTTTATTTCCAATATGTTCATAAGTATCGTTATCAATAAATCAGCCATTGATAATTCCAATCTCATTGCGTGGACTTTGAATGTAAAACTTTTTTCTATATATAAACGCATAATTATTGGTTACTTTATCCACGGATGCAATAATAAATTTAGGTTGCATAGTGATAAGTAATTTGTTTTTAGTATAAGAGTTGAACAATGTCGTAGATCGATCTCCCATTTATAGAACTCTTTACTGAAAATACCTTTAATGCAGCGCATAGCTAGCAATATGAAATGTTTTGAAATTATCCACATTAGTGTGCTCGATTCGAGTAATTTGTAGAATCAGCCTGTTTAAGGATTGCACTACCTCCTCCGTAATGTGAAGCGGATGCTTATTAGTGATGGGTCTAAACTTGGTGCCTTTCTTTAAAGTCTTCCTATGAGCACTAGACTGAATTATATCCAAATCACCGGTGAGAACATGTTGTAAAGATTGGTAGACGAATTGTGAGTTATGACAGTCACAATTATTACATAAAAATCCAGATAAAGCTTCACGGTGCTGGTTTAGCATATCGAACGTTTTATTATAATTACACAGATATCAACTGAATTAACCTTTCATAAGAAAATGCGTAGGAGTATTATACGTAACTTTTTTCAACTCTTTATTAATAATACTCTTGTTAAAGGCTATGGTTATAATTGATATTTTAATATCCGAGTGCCGAGAATTGCATATAAAACTTAGAAAATTTATTATTATTAGCTTTAAAAAGTTTTCTAATAAATTATGCAAATTTTACAGTAAAAAACTAATTTCATGGCTGATGATTTTACTCTTTGTTAGTATGATAAAGTATAATATCTTAAGTGTACGATTGCTTTGCTGAGAGAAATTCCTTAGAAAATCACAAATATTTTCGGGCATTGTTTAAAGAGATTGTGTTATTGCTAATGATATTTAGAAAATATGATTAATAATTTTGTTGTTTCTTCTTCTTTTCTCATGTTTATGTTTAATAATAATCCGTAGTTTTGAAAGTACGCGACCTTTGGGACATTTTCTTTAAACAACAGAAGTTCTGAAGTATTTCTTACCGCCTTGATATTTTCATTAAATCCCATTGGATAAATTGTCCGAAGTAATTTGATCCTGAGTAGTTCTGATTCAGTGAGGTATTTATTATCATTGACGTTTTCTAACATAGACACTCCAACATTCTATATACCGTCGTCTTCCTGCTGGAAATGCTTGTAAAAGTAGTTAGACATATTACTTTTACTAATATTATATAAATGTTCTCGAACGCGTGTTTTTAGGCTCCTGGATGTTTGTCCTACCTACTGTAAACCACATATGTTGCAGCTCAAGCAATATATTATGCCCTTGGCGTTGCAATCTAATTGAAGATGGTCATTATCTCAATAAACGATAGGTGAAAGTTAAACTATTGTAGCACCTATATGAAAAGCAATATAGCAAAAAAAATGAAAATTAAGTGCATGCTTGCAAGTGCATATCAGATTTTTGAGCGTAGATTTATCTAGATCTACCTAGAAGAGCAATGATCCATCTAGATTTGAGGTGGATTAATTGCCATCTTGGCCACTAGATGATTAAAGTCAAGCGCGCTTTAATTAATTCACTTTTTTTCGATGCTCCGAGAATAGAAAAATATGTGAACACATCTAAGCTCTTAAAATACGAAACTGGAAATTATGCAGAATAGTGTTTGTACTCCTTTTTTTTTGATGAGCCCAAATTGAGGCCTACGTCAACTACTTGATGCTTTTTCTCCGTACTGCTTCAGCATCTCAAAAGCACCCTTATCGTGCTGACAAAATGACTCCGGTGTCTGATTGCAGATGTCTCAAAATGCTGCAACTATCCAAGAAGTGTACACATGAGCGCTAATTCGCATGCGACTTGCTGCAGAAAATTCTCTTTACACGTATGCCACACTATCTGTACGTTGCGTTGCATGTAGCGCAATGTACGATCATGCTCACACGAAATTATTTCTAAATTTCGCCGACATATTCTTTGTCATTCGAGGTCTAAGCGGCGGCGTGTTCATCAACTAGGCCACTGACAGTCTTGCACCTGCTACCTGAAGTCAATCATCTCTCATTGGCTGATGTCAAAATTTTCACGGCGGACATTCTCCAGTCGATACCATATCAAGCATATTGCGTACGACTTTCATTGTTTTCATAAATAGCATTACGTTTTCAAATTTCATGCGTAGTGGGCAACGAAACACCTAAGAATACTGGAAGTAACAGCAGCGGAAGGTTGCCTAAAGCAGACTACGAAGATGCAATACCCTTCAAGGAACGATAATACGTCGTTAAATACAAGCGACAAGGTGGCACAGATTGTTAAATTTTTTTTTACAACAAGCTTATTGCATTACAACTGCGGTACAAAACGATGTCTGCCATTACAGTTGCTTATTCGCTTTTACTGGCTGTACCGTTGACAGGTGATAAAGTACGGCTATATTGGAGGATGCAACCACAGTTTCGATTAAAATCAGAAGAGGGTATTAATAGAAAAGGAATGTACTGCTAATATTTCCTTGTTAAGCATAATGCAGAATGGTATTTCACTGCAACCCAGCGTAAGCGTTAGCATACGTAGCACTCTATAAAAATTTGAGAGAACTGCTCTGGTAAAAATTAAATACCTCAAACGGTATAATGGTATTAAGCCTGTTATTTTTTTCATATGGTTGAAGAAAACCCTACTCGTTGGTCTTCCTATATCATAGGCGAACAATAAGAAATACCCCCAAGCGATTCTTTAAAAAGGGAAGTTATTCTTCGCACAGAAAGGAAAAAAAACAGCTGTTCCTCGAGAAGGAAGAAGGAAAGAAGTATGAGCATGATGGCTAAGGGAAAATTTAATATCTCAATAAATCATAACACACTCAGCGGATTTCATCAATAACAGACTACAACGCTTAAAGCAACAATTCAATAACATTCTTTCACCACATATAGTCGAGACAATAACGGAGTGCCTGATACTGAACTTGTGCATATTTGGCGCTCCTTCTGTGTTAATTCATTCGAACGGAAGAAAGGTGCGAGTTCACTTTTCCATACTGTATAGGTATACGACTTCGTTCCATAGGTGTTTCCACTGTTCCATGCTGTTCCATATTGTATAGATATGTATAGGTAAGGAACTAATAAATTTTTAATGGACAATGTTCAATGTCTTTAAACAACTTTCTCAGTTCCTAGAAGGTATTGCTAACGATTGTGTAGTACGTTTAAGTAACATCAATGCGACTATCCACTGCTTAAAAATATTACCTTCTGAAGAGGCCGCATTGTCTTCATCATAGAGGAGAGGGTTCATAATACGTTCTTCAGTGCAGCTTTAAAACCTTGTTTACATTTCTGCGTATTTCTTTAAGATTTTCCAAAAGAACTCTTTACGTCCATACCAACAAAGAACAATCTCTTTAAGGATGGCATCAGGATCCAAGGTTCGGGATATATTAGACACCTTAAGATTCCTATAATTCCAGGAAGAATAGCCGAGCGTCGAGCTCATTCATATCTCAGACGGCCTGATAAAAAACTTCCTTGTTCTTTTCTCGATGAAAAATACAATTGTTTCGGCAACGGTTAATAGTGTCGCACCGACGTAGAGACCAATCGTACCTCCAATCTCAGCTGCAAATAATGAATCATTTAATATCGAACAAAAAAACTACAAAATCCCTCACAGAACGACCGAAGATGTCTAGAAAACGAAATTCCCGTAAGGTTGTGGGAAGAAAAGGATAGAAAAAACTATGGGCAACTAGTACTAATTTCCAGCACCCCCAACCTCCCTCCGTTTTTCCTTCTTCTTCATAAATTCCGAGCTAGAAAAATCTGCAACTCATTTTCTTCTCCCGACGTTTATTTCTTTATTGGTGTTCAGGGGAACGCAACACGGCCTCAATCAACCCGTCTCCTCGATCTCACAAGCGTGCACGACTGAAGTTATGTTTCGTTATGTGCATAAATATTAGAAATAGGTTCAATTAAATGCGCGTTTGACAGCAGTAAAGCTATCATTATAGAGCGGTGCGGTCTGGAATAGTCTTCCAGAAAATGTTGTAAAGGTTGAGAATTCGGTTATATATTTATGTATCGCCTAAAACACTTTAATCTGCGCTCCATAGTAAGAATGGTTTACTGTAAATTCGTCAGGAAGTGCCAGATTAGTCGATTGATGCATGGATGTACTGCGATGCGCTTTGAAGTGCTCCTTTGTGATCTATTCTCTTCTGACGTTTTTCTGATCATGTGCATTTATGCTGTTCTTATACTGCAGTGCTTCACGGCAATCTTCTTTGTTCTTCTATGCATAAAGATTCCTTGCACAAAATTCGACGCCACAAAGTTGGATGACTCTGAAAATAGGTGGAATATGGGAGTTAAAGATCCCAATTTTCGAGAAGCACTGCGTTGGCCTCAAATATCTTCGCCAATGCGGTTTCCGACAGAAGACCGTCAAAAAAACTCTCAAGATCCCGAAGAATTCGTTCTGATCCGAAAAGATGAATCAGGCAAGTTTTACTTTTTGTAATCAATGGCTAGTACTTTCGAAAAATTCTCCAAAATAATCACTTGGTAGTAGCGCTGGGAATCGATCTTGATTGTAGAGCGGGCTTGAAACTAGCTAATGGGATCGAGGCTTCTTGGCATGATAATTTAGGGCATGGCGGTTCTTTAAAAAATGGATAAGAAGGTGAAATGGAAGATGCCTCGTCCATCGTAATATATGTCACTTTGAAATAATTTGAGCAAAATAAGCTGGAAATTTTTTGCAAGCTCGTCTGCCTGTAACCAGCGATAGTCAGCTCAATCCGGCAAACGATATGGTTACGGAGGCGTTTACGAATTGAGCTGCTGAGAATTGTTATGAAGGGGCTAAGCGGGTGGACGCAGATTATGTTGGATGTGTATTTGAGGGATTGTGTGGTGCTTTCGATGAATGCGAGAAGGTCCACCTCTTATTGCCTGCGATTCTCCTAAGCATTGTCACAGCATGTCATGCCAAATGGCCTGTTGTGACCTTCTTCGATGAGCATCGACCGACGACTTCTCAGTCGACAAGCCAAGCTTATTTGGTTGAACGAATTCACAGAAAATCCGTGAGCGGTTTATTAGTTACATCCATATGCAATCACACACACACACTTTTCCACTCAAGAGTTCTATCATTATGAAGGCAATTTTGCGTTCACGTAGCTCTTTTTTTTCAGTGGAATCCTATGAGCAGGACGCCTCACTCAAGGATAGTTTTGAGTCTTAGAGTGAAAGAGTTTGATTGTTCAGTGTTTCTGATTACATGAACGCATCGATATTCTATTCAAGAAATCCGAATTACGTTCACCTCAAATCGTCTAAGCCTTTAATTTTCGCATCTACTTTAACTTATTCCTGAATATGAAGAATTAAATAATATTTTATGAGAAATAAACTTAAAACGTATTTGAAAATTTATAAACGTAGTGAAGTTTGTGATGAACACTACCCTTGTCAATAACTACGATCTATAGATAGCGAGTACTGGATAAACATCGTACAACTAAGTCAACACGTTAATATAATGGAGCGCAGAATGAAATAGACCGAGAAAGAAAGAGCGAAAAATTGCAAAAAGCATAAATATCGTTAGCTTGAAGAAATTACGAAAAGCATTATTTGACGTACCGAGGAGAAGAAATAAATTGTATGAGCGTTCTTGTAGGATAACTTCTTGCTTGAAATGTGCGAAATATATTTTTACAAACAAAAGGTTATCCTGAAATTGCAACGAAAAAATATAGTATTGAGCAAAATAAATGCTAGAAAATTTTAGCGTTTCAACCGTTTTGCTTCATAAGCCGTGATGAGAGACCCGCTTCGGGATTTTTCTTCGAATAATTTCTATCCGAATATTCATATATATATATATATATATATATATATATATATATATATATATATATATATATATATATATATATATATATATATATATATATATATATATATATATATATATATATATATATATATATATATATATATATATATATATATATATATATATATATAATTAAATGTCACATTCGAACGATCGAATAATTGAAGTACTATGCAAGCATATAATAGTCCACTATGTAAAGCTTATTTCAAAGAAGAACACAAATATTGCAACGACTCCAAACAGATTTAGGCGTAAAGATACTTAATTATGTGTGAAACGTGAAAATCTCAGATGGCAATATTTTTCTTGAAATGATGCGATAGCCGACATCAATTTTCATGAGAAGTTTATTCGGTTTTTGATCATACAGCATGGTTGACATCACGCTGCATGTCGAAATTTATGAGTGCAATAAAAGAGCTTTAAAATTTCAAGTACTCTGCTCATACGATGGGAAATCTTTTAATGATTTACTCAATGATCACATCTCATCGTTAAAAGACTGACGCTTTCTCTCTTTTTTTTTTGCCCTCAGCAAATACAAAAATTTCGTATTTGGAAAAATTTTTAGCGTTTAAAGAATTCATACAACTCTAAAGAGTATTGAGGCAAATAATATTTATTTTTGCAGCTACGATAGATTTTCAGTTGAATGAGAGGAAAAAAAATGCCTCAATGGCAAGCGATTGAAACGAATACAGTTTGAGTGATGCAGACATCCGCATGGAAGGGGGAAAAAACGCAAAAAAAAAGAAAGAGAAATGAAGTAAAACTTTCTAAAAGCACAAATAGTCATCTAGATATGATTGCTGTGTAAGTCAAAAAAAAAAGTACACAGTTAAAATTGCTCATCTGCCGGGGTTTTTTGTGAATTTTTGATGTCTTAATATATTCTATGGTTTAGAAAATATTTCCGGATTGTTTATGCTCGTTCGAAGCCAATAAATATTCGCCATCGCCACTATCTGAGAAATATGAACTTCATAAATGCTTAAGGCTTAGATGTGTTTATTTGTGAACATTGCAGCAATAAAAATTTCACGAAAATTGATTGCAAATTTAACCAACGAAAACGATAATCTCATCTTATAAATAGAAATGATGATTAAATTTTATCTATTTAGAGAATGGGAATCAGTTAATGATGTTGATTTCAAAAGTTTTAACGATGATTTTCATCTATGATCAGTTGTTCGAGTTAATCAAATATAACATTTAAGATGGTACAATATTAATAAAGCTAACTTTATCATCGACAATAACAAAGAATGAAACAATGCTCTTTTCGATCGCAAGCTTCGTTATTATTAATTATCGTTAAGAGCACAATGAGGGCGCATAGATAGTTGATTATGTTCGAATCCTCATTCTGCTTACCCTATCAAATAGCGCTCCGTTAATTTTGCTACTCTATTCAAAGGTATTTGATCATTTTCTAGAATTTTTGCGCAGGTGAATTTTTGCATAGGTAAATAATATTTACCACTCTTCTCTATATGTTTAGAAATTAAGTCGTGAAGAATTCACCAACAAACCAATCGAATTTCTAAGCATAAACTCACTCATCGTATTGAGGACTTGGTGAATAAGATTTCGCTATTGTTACCTGTCGTTGCAATCTGGATAGCCATTCAGCGCGTAAAAAATTCGACTTCTGCAACAAAAAAAAAGCAACCAATAACACCGTGAAAAAACAATTGCTCTCTATAGGAGAAAATTTATCAAATCACTCTTATTGTGGAAAATCTAACTTATTTTAAAGTTTTGATTTTGATTATGTTATATTTTTCAACTGAATGCTGACTTAAGCTCTTTAAGTCTCAAAAAATGACGCCTCTAATAAGTGGATTCTCAATCGCCGACGAATCGTTTAGTTTAGCATTAATTTGTGAAAATATCAATCGAAAATAATGATGAGTTCATTATATTATGCTCCTGAAATATTCTTTTCAAAAAAGATTTGATAATCGAAACGAAAATGTCGAAACGGATTTTAGATTGCTTTCATCATTAAGAAAACTTTATTCACCTCTTCGTCCTCATGTACTTTTCGCCCGAAATATCGATTATTGCCACAATTTTTTGTTTCATTGTTATCACAGCCACATAATACAACTATATTTTTTTCAAATTCATATAGATTCAAATGTTCGAGATTCAATCAATCAACGTATATTTCAATGCATTATTTCAGTTACAAAGTTACGAATGCTTTAATGAGCAAAAATATAAAGTGGTATATGCGAGTATGAGCATAGGTATCTTGCCTAATATACCTCACTTTGAATTGCTTCACCTTCAGAGTCTCAGTGGAAGAGAGTAGAGCTTGAAGGCACTCTATGCAATGTTGGATTCGTGACACCGAAATATTTTCTATCGGTTGCAGCTCAGTTGAGTCGAAAAAATTGTTGCGAGCGGTTAACGCTGAATTCAAACGTAGTGAAAGCTGTTCAATCTGAAAATAACGATAAGATCACAATCTTTTTTTTTAGACTTGTAACCTTCAGGTGCGCAAATAAGAATAACCTTCAGAACTTACAACCTAACCTATCTATCTGCACCAATCTGCCATCAACACAATTCACCTGTAAAATTTAATGCCTCACAACAGGTACATCGCACGTCACTTCACCACTACTTTGATTCAACCGTCACTCACCTATTAGAAGATTTAAATCAAACAGGTGATATTTTTGTTCGACTTCCTCGAACGTGTAGAATATTTTGCAATGATTTTTTGGGATAGGATGATCTCTCACTTATAAGTATGCGATTAAGATCTAAAAAAAAAAGAATTGTTATGATCGAACCTGAGGGATCACATCCGATTGGAGAATTTTTCTCATTTTAAGTAAATCATGGATTTCATGATTGTCTTTGCCTCCTTCCCTGAAAACAAAAAAAACCTGAGAAAATTAATAGTTTTTATACGATCATAGGAGGAGAAGCCGACCGTATATTAGCATTCATAGTCGAATTGGAATTGAAAATACAAAATGTTGCTGCCACTAAATAATGCTCTACCATGCTGAAGTGATTAGTGACAGCTGCACGAAATATTAGAGCGCTAGAAATTGATTAGAACGCTGCAAATAGTAATCAAAAATGCTCCTGTAATGCTTGATGGCCACAAAAAAAAATAATAGTAAACTCATTCTGTTGAATATCGATTCTATTTTTTTCAACATTTGAAATGGGGAAATTTTTGCACAAATTTTCTGAACTTTTCTGGAAATATCTGATATCCTAGCAGGGATTTGCGATAAATTTATCGAAACTAAGTAATATGTAAGAATTTGGGAATGAATCCACTATTCATCGTGCTATGGTCTATCGTTCTCGTTAATATATCTGAATTCGATTATCATCTCAACGATTTTGCAAAGAGACTATTGTATGCAAAGAGACTTTTAATGTTTAATCGATCAAATATATTTCACATCCTTCGTGGAAATCTGATTTCGAAAGCTCATCATCCGAAAACCATGTCTATGCACGTATGCGTATGTGCATACCTGCTCGTGAACAGCCGAAAATGGAAATGTGCCGTTCGATGGTTATAGGGCTGGCTGCATCAAAATCTGCTCGTAGAAAGACGTCTTCAGTGTAGGATTTGTGTGAATACGAAGTAAAACATAAAGGCAAATTAGTATTTTTATTATTTATTGTCGACAGAGGAAACTAGCTGCTGAGACGAGCGTAGTGCATATGCGCATATCGCACTATCTCCTCTAGTATGCTTATCCATCTGTCAATCTCCTCCATCGTATGTTGTATATTTGGGCATATCCATCAAATTTTATAAGTTTAGGCACAAGAAGTACAACATTCATGTCATTTAAGTTGTCAACACAAAAGAAGAGCACATTCGAGAAGTTGAACAATAACGATCAACCTTATTTGCATCAATTGATTATACCTGTATAGCGCTTCGAATTGACGCAGATTAATATCAAAATTTCTCCAATCGAATATTTTTGGTTGTGTTTCATATTTAACCCTTCGAAGTGTTTGAATGAGTTTCTTTATCGTTGCATCGTATACTGAGAAAACACTCGATGATAGTAATGTTGAGACGGTTCGTGCATCACGTAATCCATTATAATGCTCTTGAAATATCTGCAATTGTAAATGTTTTGCATTTTATTTAGCTGCATTAACTTTCACAGTAACACTTGTGAGATTAATTGTACGGTTATTGATAAATATATTTGCAATGTTTCTAATCGTTAATTTCGATTTACACAGAAAATCTAAAATAAGAATATCTTAGATGCCTAAACTGATATCGTTGAAAGTCCCCCGTTAGTTTTGGTCAATGAATTTTTATTCAGCTCTCCAAATGCAAGTCGTCCCTCATTCTCTCAATCAAGTACTCTAAGCTGCTTGCATAAAAACAAATTTGCTAGTTGCTGGAATATATGTTATAAATTTGGTAACTTTCAGGTGGGTTACTGGAAAATTTTCTGAACGAAAATATTGTCAAACGCCTACAACTTCTCTAAGATGTCGTTGTCTGCTGCTAAGCTAAATCATACGCCATAAAGGACTAAAGTTATTCTCGAAACAAAAAAAAGAAGAATGGTGAGCTTATTGGACTCGAAAATAAGCTCTTTAATACTCACTAGCAATATTAAAAGAATGGATCACTGTGAAGGTTACTGTAAGCTGTCATATACCTCAAGTTACCGCACACCTATCTTAGAGTAACCCTATTAAGCTTCTCTTCGGTTATACTTCTCTACCCAAAAAAAAAGCGCCAATATCTTGGATGCAACAAAATACTTTTCAAAATATGCCTTTTACGAATCGACGAAACGAACGAATAAGTCGTATCGTTTAAATTTTTTCGAAAATTTTGTCAATATTTCACTATTCCTTTTGATTGTTCAACAATTTTGTTGAGACTATCCATTTTGCCGAAATTTTTCAGGAATTCCGTTCGGAAAATACTCTTATTTTTTAAGTTCCAACTGGATTTTCAAAAAGTTTTTGCTAAATTTAGCACTGATGAAAAAAAATTTCTTCGCTGTTACAAGTCTCTGTCATACTAACTGCTGTTTCGAACATTGCTGAAAATGAAAAATGAATGAGCAATAAATTCTCGACATTGATCTAATTCATAATGAATTCTATCATTTAAGCGCCACCTAATTTTCCTTTAGCTATATATAAGCCACAAATTTTGTCGTTATAAGCAAACCTTTACACATTTCAATCGATAATCCGTGAAATTATCGAGATGATAACGCATTTCCTTTAAGCATTCTTGCACCTCCTTCACCATTATCACAATTTTCGATACAACTGCCTAAATTATAATACCATTCCTCAATTAAAATTACGGAAATTTGATTCGGCTAAACAATATTTTGCTACATGCAACACGGAAGTAATTATATCTCCTTATCATATCATATGTGATAAGATCAGAAACCTTATCACCGATGATAATCAGTCGTTTTAGAAATAGATTTTTGCTAATTTCTCGCCACTAATTAACATATGAGCGATGAATTTCTTTGTCAAACATTCACTGTACAAATATTTGTTTGCAATCATTTTTTTTTTCGTAAAATTGATTTTCCCATTGAATAAACATTTCCATTCGGATTGAAATATGCTTTAATAGCAGTTTTATTATTGCTTGTGAATTGGGTTTTTTTTTTAAAAATTCTTTAATGTTTTGAATTTATTGTATTTCAAAGATGGTTTTATTGTTTTTTTTTAAAAGGGCTTTTAACTGAAAACGGTCAACAATTAATATTCCTTCGAAATGTGACTGAATTGTTGTTTGAAAATGAGACTATATTGGTGATTTTATGAATTTTATAATGGTTCATTGTGAATCATTTTCCACAATAAATTTAGGAATAAAATTGATAAATATTTTCGAGTAATCAACGATAAAAAATATTTGAATTGTTGGCTATTCAAAACGAAATCATCACTTATCAATGAGATGAACTTGATCGGTAAAAGAAAACGTTTGAATTAGTTGGATTATATTGATTATTGACTTCTTCAAATAGATCGCAACTTTATAAAGTGAGGCCAATAAAATTCACTTAATTAACTCTTCCACGAATGATGCACTTCGTGATTCTAAGGCAATAAGACGTGAATCTAGTCGCCTTATTCGAATTGACAAGGTGAATTAGGCAATATGAGATCTCTATTTGGTCTTTTAATTTAAAGCTATTATTCCTCAAAAACGATAATAGAAGCAAGTTTCATTCTGTGAAAAAAATAAGAATATGAAGAAAAATATACGGAAAGGTAAAATATATAAAACGATTATTAAAGAAAAACTTACTTTACGTTCATCTTTTTTTAAAGATTTCAATCCAAAAACACTCTTCGGTTGATTAACTGACATCTCAATGAGTTGTAAATCGAACACAGCCGTCTCAATCTTGAAAAAAATTAACGAAATTTTTTCGCGTTATTGCGAACATTTTCCAAAAATTTATCACTAAAATTGCAAATCTATAAATAAATTAAAGAAATTATTGCCGATAAAATGACTTAAAAATTTACATTTTATGAAGCAAATCGTATTTTTCTAAAATAATATCAACTTCAATAAACGAGAAAATCAATTAATAGTGGGAAATTGACTCGCCATCATAACGGCGATTAATCGGTATTATCGAGAAGGATCGTCGAACGGCCGAATCAGTTTTTTTGAAATTTGGAACAACGCGGTCATCTATACGTATTGGATTTGACGGCAATAATAAGTATATCTCACTATTGGCACCATGCAATCCACTGCTTCATAGTCATCAGTACAACAGAAATCCTCAAGCACTGAACTGAGCCTGTACATTCAACTCTTATTTGTTTTCGATCGTTAGTGGTGAGATTCAATAAATTGGATTCGAAGAAAATATGGTGACTCTTTTCGACGCTAATATACCCGTTTGGAGAGTAGGTTTTTAATCGAGTGGGGTAAAAACCTCTTTTATCAACGAGTCTGATTTGTTATTAGTGTCCTTTTGTTTGCTTTCTGCAGTACGAAGCGAATAGTCGAAACCGATATCGATATGAAGTAAGTTGAAAAGTGAACCGAGATGAAACTGGAATACCAACTCGATATAGCTGCAAAAAAAAAAAATTTATTCTGATATCGAGATAGATCAGTATTGAAATTTTCATTGAAAGAAGTGGAAATTTCCTCCCGAGATTGCAAAAAAACAAAACTGCAACTGCATAGAAGCATATAGCAAATAATAAAGTCGCACAACAGATGAGTATCGAATATACCCGATACACCGTAGAGGAAAATAATTGAAAGAACAGATGATGGGAACGATATCCTGCAAAACAGAAGGACCCAGTGTCAAAACTGTTTCACAGAACCCAGCGAAAAGCGGATAAAAGTCGACGATAAGAGGAAAATTGTGATCTGCACCGATGATGATATTCAATATCCTGATGATCACAAATCGAAATTCTTAGTGTGCAAAAGTTAAGCAATAAAAGTGGACAACTTTTTGAAATTGAATTCGTCTTCGGCGATTACACTAAAATCTTTGCTGGATATAGTTAATGACAAATCACTCAATTCTTTTTCGAAATTTAAACACTCTCTGCTTCTAATGCATTTATAGGTCATTTACAGGTAATTTACAGGTCATTTATAGCAGATTAGGGGAAAGGCTAGCTCAAAAAAGTTGTTATGCCATAAAGCGATGCTATTTGTATATTATTTCGCTGTGAAAAATATTAATTCAAAGATTATTTTTAATTCCACGCAAATGATTCAACAGGTTTCACAACCACTTCCAGACGCTGCTTTCACCTGGAAACGATCGTAAAGAAGTAGTATAAGAATTTGCCCCATGTGACGACTTTTGTATTAGATAGCACTATTCGTAGTTTGTATTACCTAGCGATATTCTTCCAGATATGCTCTGCATTGTGTAATTGGTTGATGCTTCTTGGTAAGTTATTCTCTCTGTCAATCACGCAAGGTAGATGTCCTTCAGTGATATTCTTTGTTATGCCAAACGTCGTTAATGCCTAAATGCAATATTCAAACATTACAAATATTTTTACATATTCATGAAAGGGGGTACACAGAGCTGGAATAGGGAAGCGATGAAGAGGGGAAGGGCTCGAGTTCCCTCACTTCTTTTTTTAGCCTCAAACTTAATTTAGGCTCAGATTTTTTGTGCAAATTCGCAAGATTTACTCTGCCTTTGAAAGTTGACCTGAATGAGCAGCTCGTCTCATGTATATTTCGTTTCTGCTTGAAAATTTATGATGGATGCATATGATTATATATGCTACAAGCGAACAACAAAAACTTGCATGCAACTTGAAATTTCGCATCTGACTGGAATTGTTTTTGAAAAAAAAATCTCTAAACTACGTTTTCCGGTCTCTCATTTTGTTTTGAGAATAGCGGTGACACATTATTCGCAGCTAATCGACTAGTATTAAATAAGCGAAAAATATCCACCAACAATCCTAAAAAATAGAAACATTGGAGAATATCTGAGTATTATTTTCTGGCCATTTTCATCATTTAAATATTTATGCTTTTCAATATCCACAATAAAAATATTCAAAAGTTTCTGAGTTAAGCATAAGTTTTAATGAAAATCTACATATATATTTGTTTTTCTCCTTTATAAACCCTTTTAAAAAAAATCAATACAACCTGTTCGAGAAAATTTTGAGCTTCAGTTGCCAACTTTTGTATATTTCGTACTAATGGAATACGATGAGTGGGAAGATTATCGAATGCAATCTGAAATTCTCAAATGCAATGTGAGGAATCGTATTTGCTTTAAAAGATAAAAGATTATTGGTTATATCTTCCTTTATTATGTAAATAAAACCACGATCATAGCAAGTATTCATACTGTGTCGCATAGTGGATTTTATTTTTAATTTTTGAGGAAAAAACATTTTATTATGACTTACGAATATTTTTGCATATCATTAGTACTGATAACATCTTCGAAATTTTGATAGTCGTAAATGCCCAAAATATGTGCCAATAGGATAGAAATTGTGCTGAAGTTAGATGAAAGATTTAGAATCAGAGGTGTGTAATAAATATATGTTAATTGGTTGTGAAAAAGCATCTCTTTATCAAAGCATTTGAAGAATAAAATCGATTCATTTTAAGCGTATTCAGTGGATTTCATTTGTGAGGAAAATTTTTGCTGCATGTTGATAAAATTGTGCCGCTCTCGAGATAATAGTAAAAAAAGTGACTCGAAGATTTCGATCGACTCCTTCAAATCGCTCTTTTAGTGCAGTAATAACAATTTTTTTCTTTTTTTTTTTGCTTTCTCCACCAAACCCTTTTCGAACGGGGTTTCGCAGAATTTTTTTTAGCATACAAATATAATTTCAAAATTTTTTCGCTGCTCTGGCTAACTCATTGTATTACACGATAAAAATTCACCCACCAATGATGATATTCTGTCCACTGATAGCAAAAAAAAACGCAAATTCGCTACCAGTTCAGAGGAATTTCCCCCTTTTTTAGCCTCAAAAAGCATTAAAATCAAGTGCCTATGTCTATTTGAAAAAAATTTACACAAGTGAGTAGTGCTGTACGCTGCTAAGGTACATGAGGATGTCCAAGTATATATTTGCCGCACAAAACAAATATTCGACGAAGTATTCAAATCCGATTAAGTTAACTGTTTCTATGACATCCCTATATAAGAATATTTCAGAAGCATCTGATGATTATGCTATTCATAAGCAACTGTAACATCGCAAATTGCCAATAATTGTCTGAGCAAGTTGAATCTTCGTGTTAATCGAATATTCATTGAAATTAATGCTTGATGAAGGGGGGATCTAAGCTAGGACAAGAAAGTAGCCTAGGCTCAAGCCTAAGAAATCTGGCGCAATTTCATAATTATAAAGCGCTTCCAAATTTTTTAATCATACGGCTTCAACAGTAAACTTCCGCTATACGTCAAAGCGTATCATTGCGAATATTGTTGAGTCATAGTTTCTTGAGAATAGCATAATCATTTATCGCCTCTTAAATATCCTATGGAAATAATTGAAAAAAAAAATCAAATCTGCATACTATGTCTGATATTTCTTTTTTGAGTTAGTATATCCAATGTGAATTCATGAATGCGAAATACTTTTCTTTCGATTTCAAAAGATCGCTTTCAAGTATGCTTTATTTTGGGTTTTTCTACTTCGATTCATATGCATATGATATTCTGCATTATGATCATGGTTTTCTACTCCCATAATATCCATTCCAAATCACAAAATCAATCTCTGTTGGAGATGAGGACAGACATGTGTCGGTGACTTACTATTGAATTACATTAAAGAAATTTCTGCTCTTCAAAGGAAGAATCAATCCTCCTTGGTTCACTATACATTAACATTAATATACGTTTGATTTCTTTGTATGTCACAATTATGCCTAAGCAGAATATATTTCCTCAAGAGAAATACCTGAAAATTGTTAAGTCGTTTTTCTTTTTCTTCTTCCCAATCGCCAGGAAGGAATGTGGTGATTTCATTAACGTCAAGATGATTACCAAAGACAATCGTCGTAAATGAGACTTCTGTACAATCCTCTGGGCATTGGTCACGTTCCGTTGATGTCTTTTCATCAAATGGTTGAGCCTATCGCGAAAAAAATAAAAACAATTTGTTTTTTAATTATACATATTATTCATTTTTCATTTCATTTTAAAATATTTTATAATAATATTATTTATTCATTTATTTCAAATTGTTCGTAAAAATATTCCGAAAATTGCTATTTAATTTATCAATGGATTTCATTAAGATGTTCATAACTGAGATATTTGAGTTAGATCACATCGAGGATAAAATTTCTTTTACAGCAGAATCTGTCGTTATCTATTGCAACGGGCTAGAGGATTCATTGTAGCTGTGCCAATGCTGCATTATTCTTAGACGACAGTTTTGCAGATTCAACTTAAGTATGTGAAACCATTCTCACTCTTTTGAAAAGAGAGATAGAACAAGTATAGAAAGCAAGTGGAATCTGGCCATTCTGGTCATTTATCAGTTAGACAAGGGTACGCATGCAGTAAAAGTTATGGCTCTAAACCCTTTAATATCGGCATGCCTAGAAATTTAATGGTTGCTAATCTATTTCTGCTAAGAGCGCAAGGGCAGATATAGGAGAGCAGCAAGGGTTTTGCTAAGAATAAAAGTGCGATTACGGTTTTCAGCCATAACCGTATTCTTAGTATTGCTTATAGCCACATCTGAAGTACCACTGCGGCCTTAGGTTATAGCAGCATAATTAACGCTCAATTTTTTAAACTGTTTGTTTTGTCAAAAGCGCTTCTTGATAACATTCCCTCCACGAGCACATCTCTCAATTATTTATTGAGCATAAATTATGAATTGAAGAAGAGTTAATAACTCTGAAGCATTAATAGCACACCTATCGACCAAAATAATTTCAGGAAAAAGGTTATATAAGAAGCGCTAAAACAAGTGGCCAATCGAGTGCTTGACCATTATTACCGATAAAATCAACTGAATTTTTTCAATAGGTAATGAAAATGTTAGAGAAAACGTGTGGAAATATGCGCACATAAGAAGAATTGACGATAAACAAGAAAAAATTTGGCACAATGAAACGACAATTCCGACTCTAAAAAAGTTTCTTCAAAATATTTGCCCCTATGTGCTTCAATTATTTCGTAAAATTTAAAAATCGGAAGTAAATTCCTCAAATTCGTATTGAATCTCATAATATGATCGAAAAGAACACTAAATTTTCTTCACTATTATAATTCTCTTTGATAATTCCATTGCGATAGATATCTCTTACAATAGTTTTCATTAATAAGTTTTTTTTTTCTTTCTTTTCTTCTTTTGTTATTATTTTTTATTTATTTTTGGAAGTTTTCAACGCTTTTTTTTGTGAGAATTTTGAAGCCGATTGCTCAGAGTAGTAGTATGAAAACAAATTCCAAAAAGCTTACAAGTATATTGTTGACACACGTGAATTCCTCTTTGAGATTACAAGTTGGAAATGACGAATCGCTACGTGATTCATACATTTGCGCAAGGTCATCCAGGTTCTCCTTCTAAAGTAGTTAGGAAATTAAACTGCAAAGTATGCGTTGTAAGTAGACCTTGAAATGATTACACCGTCGAACCTACAAGCAAGACGATTCAAAAATTTTTTCGAGTAGGCGTACCATTTTAGTGATTTTGTGGAATCGATGTATGGCGTTCTGTTTGTTTATCGTTTCAGCAGCATTGATGTCTTAATTACTGCGCTTCTTATAGTGTTAAGAACAGCATTGTTACACTATGCAAATAGTTATTATTATATAGGTACGTTAAATAAAGTGAATAAACATTTTTATAACATATAAGTAGAAATAATGGAAGATATTCACAAGTATTTGTTAGTCACAATATTCGCAAATATATCAACATATCAACTATGAAATGAATTCAATTTTTAAGTGTCCAAATCGGGTCGGAAGGTTATTTTTGTTTTTTTTTTTCAAAAATAGTTTGAGAGTAATTTATAGCAATGTGGATTAATCACGCTATACATTTAACCTGATTAGTTATAATCATATCATCCTTCGTCTTCAAAATTATTTAGCACCCGAGCAGTATTGATCTTCTACGCTTCAATAGCAACCAAACTTTCAAACGTTGCAATATTTATCTCTCCTTATTTGTAATATT
The DNA here is from genome assembly GCA_013433145.1 of Ascaris suum. Taxonomy (NCBI): domain Eukaryota; kingdom Metazoa; phylum Nematoda; class Chromadorea; order Rhabditida; family Ascarididae; genus Ascaris; species Ascaris suum. The sequence goes on from CM024174.1 coordinate 11,828,059, forward strand.
CAGGATCCAGTTGTTTGTCGTGCTCTTTGAAATTCATCTAAACCACTATCTTGTTCCCAATCTGACTTGCCTCCCTCGCTGCCCGTCATAATTTAGGCAATCCTTTGAGGGAAGATATAACATACGTCGTTACGATGCTCATTGAAAATTGTCTGCCGTTGGCGAGGGCTACGCATCGAAACGCATTCACAAATTTGCTCTATATTTCTATATGCAGCATCCCACTGACAACCAACGTGTGAATATTCACTTCGATTGAAGCTGCCAATACGTAAACGACCACATTCGCTTGAATGCCTGTGCAACTGAAATACATCTCGAATTAATAAGCAAACTAGGTTGTTTATTCGTTAATTAGTTTGCAAATTTGGTGCATCAGAGATTTTGATCAAACGTGATCACAGATCGCATCAAATTCTGCTCATCGGAAACAAAACCGCAATAATCCGTGTTCATTGCCATTATTATTCGTTTCTTGGGAAGCTCATCAAAAGATTCATAATTCGAGTAGATTGAATGTTTTTATCTAAAGCAATAGGCTCCATCCGAGAAAAATTATTCGTTATATATATATATATATATATATATATATATATATATATATATATATATATATATATATATATATATATATATATATATATATATATATATATATATATATATATATATATATATATATATATGTAACATATTTGAAAGACATCGATGAAAGCTTTGCAGAAAACTGTACTGTGAGCGAGAAGAGCGTTTTCTTGAAAAGCTCACTTGAAATTCAGGAATATTTTTAGGATTCAAAAATTGGACCGAGTACAGAAATCGTCACTCGAAATTGGAGCTGAAATAAGAAAAAACCTTTCTAATGTCGTTGACTGGGATTGTAACCACTTTGCCAGGCTCCAGATGCATGCCTTCACCGAAATAAGCACTTGGAGGTACCGAAGCGTCATACATCGAAACCATCACTCCTGGCTCGGAAACCCAACCCGGTATAATTTCATATACCTCTAAGTTCAGCAACAATGAAAGCGTAGTTTCGGGACCTTAAATGAAATCTTTATTGAATTATAAACAGTGTAAAACTGGGTCGCATTCATTGGCTTTAAAAAATCCAGTTATTAAGAAAAGCTTTGCTTCATTTGAGCGGAAATATTTCCACGAAAATCTATACATGTTCATAAATTAAAATTTGCATATGAGATGAGGAATTTTCGATAAAGTTCTCAAATGAGCTAATTCATCGAGTTGTTCTTCCACTTTCTTTTAGTGATGAAAATTTAGTTATCGTAATCTAAGCAAAATTATTAAATTTATCCCGAAAACTCTCACTGCTACTTATGAGCTAATATATTTATTGGTACATCAGCTATGTCCTAATGACCGACCGCTTCAACGAAAGGTTAAATGAAATGTCGAAATCAAAATAGCAATGAGATAGATTTAATAATGTTTGCTAAAAACAATCTGTAAATAGTATTTGAGACAACAGTGCAGAATTTGTTTGATTAGAAGAAAATCACCAACGACTGCACAGCCGTTCATTCATAGATGAGTTGTGCACCTCAAAACGGTCTATAAAAGGCTATCTCACATGGTCTTCAATAGTATACCTTGAACCACAGCATAAGCTTAGATAGTTATGCAGCCGAAATACATTAAATGATGCGAACTTTTTGCAGCATTTCGTATTTTGAGCGATAATGTCTGCCTTTTTACGTGTGGATTTTAGCCGATTACCTTGGTGCGCCGACTTGAGAATAATGTTTGAGTGAGACGGAACGCTCACTTTTCAAATGAAATGTTTGTACCTGGTCTTTCCACTGTTAGATTATTCTTTACCGCAAAGCAAACACCGTTCGGAGTGAGTACTGGTTGCACATTATCCAAGCACATAATTCCTTTCCCATACTGGCAGCTGAAAACTGTTTCCTTCCTTCTCTAGAAAGGCCTACAGGTCACTGGATGGCTGAGCATGCAAGTCAGTTAGAAACATGCATTTGAAAGGTCTGCACGATAGCAAAGTTGAAAAATTGCTGTAGCACATGCTCAACACGTGCTAATCTCATGCTAATCTCGTGTTAATCTCGTGCTAATCTCGTGCGATGCGTTTTCTGGCAAAAAAAAACGCAAATAAGTTGCCATAATTTTATTAATTCAAAATTTATTGAGAAGATCGATGTAAGTATCGAGTTTGCATTAAATTTACGCTCAAGGAATGTCAACTGAGATTGAACTGTCGGTGAACGTTTAAAAGTTTTTACAGATACGCTACGCGGCCTCATAACTCGACCCCAAGAAATGCCACTTATTGTATGTTAATTTATTTTAGCCTTTTTAGTTGCTGCGTCTATATCGTGCCAATGCAAAAATAAAATAAAATAAAATAAAATAAAGTTCTTAGCCCTTAATAACCGTAGAACCGGCGTTTGAACAAGTTGCACTGATCACCCCAATAATAAAAACAAGGCTTTTTTTAGCCATAAAAGAAGAGGCTATCTATAGACATTTCACATCGACGAAAAAGTTAATGGTGTTTTCAGTAAAAGATATCCTTATCATGAAGTAGGGAAAGTTATCTACAATTTCCAATCCGAATATTCGCAAGTTAATTCATATACGCAAATTTCTATCCATAGTTATTCATGCATTTAGTAACAATTCATCCCATCTGTTGATTTTGTCGTTCTCAATAAAGTTGGCATATAAAGTCGCATCTACCTATTTCAATTCAAGCGTTGGCAATTTTCGTGCCATTAACTGGCACCGATTGGAAAAAAAATTTTTTTAACAACGTTAACGAGAATGACTGATTATTTCGGATTGCCTTAATTTAGTTAAACATTTGCCGCTCTTTGTAAAATGTTTTCCCAGATGCTTTTTTTAATTAGACATTTATTACTATAGTGGATTAATCGCTGATAACCTCATAAAGAAATCGTCAGCAGTTTGATATGCATTTTGATAGACATTCGATAGGCCAATTCGATCGAATGATTCGATCATCTCCCAAACCGATTGATTTCGAGTTGGTGATCCATCATCTTCGTACATCAACGACATTGTACGCAATAAATCGGGACGTATTTGTGCAATTTTTGATGACCTACGGATCATCACAGATATGCATATTTAAAAATTAGAGTTAGTTCTACACTTCAGAGTTTATCTTTAAATTAATTTTGCCTAAGTATGATTGCATTTCAATTTATTCCTCATTCCAATATTTTATTCGAGAAGATAATCGAATTGAATTTTTCAAACGATTAAATTCCACAGAAATCTAAGGTAAATATTTTTTTTTAATAGCAGAAATGAAAACATTAGAAATTTTTGAAAAATAAAACTGAAAAAAAATACGACGATGAAAATATTTTCTTATGAGAGAAATTTATAAATTATAATGTAAAAGTGAGAAAAAAAAATGAAAAGAAAGAATATTGATTTAAAATAAAAATCTATTGGAAAATATGATCGCATAAGTATTTCGGAAATTTCAAAGAAGAGAAAGTTCTCTTAATTTTCGAGCAGAAATAATCTGCTCAACACATAGAAAAATAGTTTTAAATCATTTTTTGAAGTTTTTGCAAAACAAAATGAACTGAAAAAAAAACCCGAACTATTCATTTGTATCGATCACTTCTAATTTGTTTTAAAAAAAAAAAAAATTTTTTTTTTTGCAGATCTATATAAAAATCATTTTCGACCGATTACCTGAATATTGCTCTCTAGATATTGCAACACTTCGAAAATAAGTTTCATAAATGAATTAAAATATTAAAGTGGAGAGTAATTTCGAATAATTAGAGATAATAATAACTTTAGCTGCATTTTATTGCATACGAGCACCGTTGGGAAAGCGATTCGTGATGGTGTATAATATGTACGTGTAGTGATTAGTGGATTACGGATGAAATAATATCCGATACGTTCGATCACCTGATAGATTGTAAGACCAAGAAAAAAGATTAGAAGTAGCGCCCAAATACATCTGCAAAATTTCTGAAGCATTGTCTCTGTTTAGTGGATTCCCACCGCACCAGCCATCTTTGAGGTGAAAATATACTAAAGAAGATCCTCTGATAACGAATCAACAAGAAAATAATTGCCATCGGTTTTTTTTGCAAACGGTTAACAAGAATCCCACAGACGGGAGTAACCGAATCAGTGTGACCATCCCTCCTCCCCTCTTCCCTCCCTACGCCCCTCCCAAAAAATCTGAGCCAAAAAAGCCCGTAACGTATTTGCCAGCACTCGTCAATCAAACTATGTCTACATCAGAGTAAAGGGACCGGAAGGAGGGAAAGCGTTATGAAACCACCATCGTTTGCGAAATTTTTTTTTCATCTCTGTATTTCATTTATATATTTTGCATAAAGCAACCCTTTATATCGCCATGTAAAAATATAAATCACTAGCATTATTGTTGGCGATAGAAGTCTTATAAAATTTATGCTTCGTAAAATATAAAAATTCGTTTGTAAAATTTGATGTAATTTGTTTTAAAAAATGCTGGAAAATAAAAAAAAGAATAAAACTAGATTTGAAAGAAAAAACCCAACAATTTCCGCTTCGCAATTCAATTGCTTCTTGAATGCGCCGTAAATCATGAAGAATGACTTTGAAAGAGAGTTGGCAATTTTTTTTGAATCTATTAGAGAGAAAAATGAGAAATCAACTTCGACATTGATATTCATACAATTGATTAGAAATGAGTCGATAATTTTGAGATTCTTAAATCACTGATATTCATATAATTGATTAGAACTGAGACGATTACTTTCGGATTCTTCAATTTTTCCGGTGCTTTTTTGTCTTCTTTTGTTGGTTCTTAGCAGTATATTTAACTGCTAGCTATGCCGCTAAATATGAAAATACTTCCTTATTCATTCTCTTATTCTTTCGTCTTTTAGTAATTTTATTTATTAATTCAGGCTCTAAGTTACTTCTTTATTCTGTTTATTAATCACTCATCATTAAACCAAATAAAAGTTGAAAACATAACGAAAATGTGAACTAATGAAAGTTGAAATCGATGACAACCTGAACCATGTTTTATATCTGGTGTGTAAATATCGAAAACCGAGCATTGACGTATCTTCAGCGAATCTATTCAACGTTGGCGTTAAAGATTCTAATGATGTCGTCGAAATAGTAAGGCCATCATCTGTATGTCTACGACGTCGAGGCATTATCTCCTCTAAATGTGCCTCATAAATCAAGCCAATTACTTTCATATATCAAGCGAAATCAATGCAAAATTTTCACGCCAATAATCATGCAATTTTTAAAAATGAATGCACAATTGTAGCATAGGAATTGGCATGATAGTTGTTTTTATGTTTCGATCACCGCATTAACAACTCTCATAAAATATCGGCAATTAAAAAAAAAAACTAGGATAACGCATTCATAATTTTTAATGCATTTCAGTATTACGATAAATATTCTCCTCTGCAAAAATTGTTTTCTTTGCAAAATTTTTTTCTGCGGAATTCTTTTTTTTTTTCGCAAACGATTTGTTTCTCCTTAAGTACCAACAAAGATAATATTAAAATTTTGGTGTGATATAAAATCTATGCAAATAGTTTTTATGCATCGAAATTCTTTTCAAAAAAAAAAATACTTCGAAGCGGCTATATCAACTCTAAAATTTGTATTGGATTATTCCATAGTTTATATGATATCGATGAAATTTTGGTATCGATGACTTTTATGTGGTATCGATGACTTTAACTTAAGTCCGTACTTAATTTCCATTGTTGACAAAAGCAAAGAAATATAAGCATAATCTGCAAAAGAGCGCAAAAACTTGAAACTGCATATTCTAGAATTTATGGCCTCACTTTAATTCCAAGAAAATAAATGTTGCAGCGCATTTCTCATTCGTGATGAAAGAATCAATGCAAACTTTAAATTTTATGATAACAAAACAAACAAACAAACAAACAAACAAACAAACAAACAAACTAAGAAATATGCAATAGAGGTTCGAGATTGCATCATTCAGCTGGAGACGAGAGAACCTTCTATCATAAGTATAATTCTCGTATCTATTTATGAGGATTACATGCTCCTTCATGTCATATATTGAGATTATATTCCATTATGGAATTTCAATTCTTATAAATCTGCATTGAAATTAAATTAGAGCAGTTCAATTTCCATATATGGCATGAAATTTGTCCTTAAGATGAGGTTGAAATTGCAAATTTGATAAAGAGGAAATGCTTTTCCTTGACGCCACTACTTAGATATTTCGAACTTCCTTTACGTTTAATAGATCTCAATTCTTAAACTATGAGTCATAATGCATAAGACATCTCGCATTATAACTTTGGATTCTTATGCGCTGCTTTCCATTCAGTTTGTCCTGATGTCGATAGTGCATTTTCTGGATAGACTTATCCTTCTAACTACAGCGTACTCTTGAGACTTATCTGCCTCAGCAGATGGTCGCGAAATGAAACAGATATTTTCGGGTAACAGAACAGTAATATGGTGGATTGTAAGCGAGGAAGAGGAAGAGGAAGAAAGGTAACGAGGAGAAGGATTTCTGTGTTTCATTATTTTTTGATTTAATTCACTATACATACTCCACGAAAAACCTTTGAATACTTTTAGAATCAGACTAATAATATCCTTCAAACTCAAACAAAACTTCGATTCCCCTTCAAAGAAATCCACCTTCCTCTAAATTCTTGTAGAAAAGAATAACTTCGCCTGATTTCTGTCCATCTTTTAAAAAAAGAAACACCAATTCCATTACCTTCGTTTAACAAAACGACTGGAACTGTTCCACTTGAAATTTGAAAGAAGAATGAATCATTTTTGCGTGTCATCACAGTTGTATATTTGTTGTTGCGTCTTGCAAGAAGTCGTTGATAAAAATAGGAATTGATCTTATTAAGCCGTCCTCTCAACAGCTATCTAACCTAAAACCGCGTTAAATCTCTATCCCTGAGGTCCTGTTGAGACGATTATATGCCTTAGTGAAGGACCGTTACTGGGAAGTAAAATAGATGACCACGAAATGCTTCGTCTATCAAGGTAGCAAATACTTCAAATCGGCTTAGGAATCGTAAAATCCTCGAAAAAAAGGATAGATTTTCTATAATAGCAGCTAAATCTATTGCAAAATATGATCTTTCCACTTAAAGAAATTATTGATAATTACTTTATCTAAGGCGACAGAAGAATAAGTGATACAAGATGACGGCAATAGAAGCAATAGGAAGGGCAATGAATTACAATTTGTATATGGCGATTTAAAATAGTGTCACATTTTCCTTAGAAGAGTTCAACTCCATCTATTAAAGAGATGAAACTCTTTTTTGTTTAGTATAAAACGATTGCCTTAATTCAACACAATAAGAGATCGATCACTTAATTGTAAAATATTCTTTAAGGGGACGACTATTCAAAGAGAAAATATAATCAATGAGAAAAGTCTCACAAAGAGATAAATGTATCTTCGTTTAAAGTGGGCGTTCGCATGGATTAAGAACAACATAGATCCATAAGGAAGTCACCATTAGGCAATTTGAGCCTCGATAGGCAATATGATCCGAAACTAACCGTCTTAAAGCATTTCGAAGGAAATTTTGCAATCTGAAACCTTCAATTGAAATTGCTTTTACTCATTCGTCACATTTCAAAGAAAAATCGCTCGCATAACAATACAAATAATATATTTGAGAGAAAACTCCACTCGACTCTTTTTGCAAATATTTTCTGCAAAGAAATCGATAAAATGCTTCTAACAGAAGAGATTACTCGGACGAATTCGTGAAATTATCTTCTTTTAAACGAAAAAATCCCAATGAAATATCCGAATATCTTCTTCAAATGATATTAGAATTATTTTTGACTTCTCTTTTCAAATAGAATTTGATGTTTCTATTAATCATTGTTTACCAATTAGAATAAATTTGATTGTTTTCTTCATTATGCCGCTTTAGTTGAATTTCAATAAATAAAGGTAGTTGTAATCAAATTTTAAACTGAACTTTCCAATTGTTTCCTCTCATTTATTAGCGGCTCTATATGCGAACAAACGGTGGTTGATGAGACACCTTCAAAATGATGTATGCTGAAAGACCGCACTAGCATTTAGGCTGCCAAACAACCGCGTTAGATGCACTCATAGAAACGAAAGACCTGAAATCTGTCTCCGTGAAGAGGCACAAAAAGATCGGAAATCCATCTCCTTGAAAAGATAGTGACGTGAAGCATATTTTAGCTGTTTATTGATACGCGAATAACGATGGCAAAATGTGCATATTTCCTTTCGAGTGAGGTCGGCATTATTGTTGATTTCTCTTCAAGAATGAGACCACATCCTGTTGATCCTTGCTCACTCCATCTATCAATTCTTATCTGTTGAATTATATCTTAAGTAAGAAATAGCGCATATTCATAATCAAATAAGAAAGCAGAAAGCGTTACGTCTTCGAATTAAGACAAATGTAACTAAACAACGAGCATCCGTGCCGGAAATAAACCTCTAATTCCACGTGTTCGTCATAAAGAACTCTCACATTTTGCACTATATAACAGTGTTTTTCGATCTACTTTAGAGTTCACCTCGAAAGAACAATGCTACACAACCAGCTAGCCTCTATAAGATCTTCGACGTCTATGTTAGCCATCCCATGAACTACGATTCCCAGAGCTACTTCCAATGAATATGCACAGGCATTTTTCAAGACGAGAGCATCGGAAATCCAACAAAAATTGACAATATGTCAAACAACAAAATTGGAAGCATGAACAATTCGAAGACCAGTAAATTACTGAAATTCTATGCAGCTTCAAAAATTAATAGCTGCCAAAAGAGTCCCGACTTTCAAAACACTCGTTGGGACATAAGAATGGCCAATAAGTACGCCTCATTCAACCTGGAGTAATTCCTGACAACTAATCTTCAAGCTGATCTGCGAAAAAAAAAAGCCAAAACTTAGCTTGTTTACGAAATTCCACACCAAAAGTACCTCGTCTAAAATCAAACAAATTCGGCATGTGAGATCATTTCGAAAGCTCGTTTATTTAGGTAATAAGCTATTACAATCATCGCAACTAATTTTGACATTAGAAATGCATAAATTAGCATCGTGCACCATCTGCTGCAAAAACTCTGAAGAAATGTAACATCAACACCTTGAATTCGATTATTTCAATTTCTTTGTAATTCAGCGAGCGAAGATAGTCGAAAGTTTTCTTTAAACAGATAAGACACATAGAGAAAACTTTCATGTTATCGAACTTTCTTTTCTTTCTTTTATAGAAATATTAGCTGACTGAACTGTTCCCTTTCGGCATGCTCATCATTTCGATAGAATCGTGGTCTAGACGCAAAAAAAAAGCTTAAGCACCATTGCTCTTAGATCAGCTGAATGGCGAACTTTCAGAAGTATCGATCTTTGTTTCATATCGTAATAATTCTTAATGTTAGGAATATAATGAAAAAATTTTTGGGCCATTTCTGAACAATCCTAAGAAAATTTTCAAAATAATTTCGCTAACTTTAATATAACCTTTGCGATCACTACTTCCGGTGAACACGTTTTATTTAAAAAATTATTACAACGATAACGCTCATATAACGTGAATTATTGAAGACTATACAAAAACGAATTAACGAGATCAGCATAAAGAATTACAAAGAGGTTGAGTTCTATTTTTAAAAGATGAATAAAGACCTCAAACACTCAAATGTTTGGTATTCCGATTTAAGCGTCATGTTTGTTGTCCGCAATTCGAAACCCTGCGCCTATGTTGCACATTCCCAATTACGATTATCCATGTGCACATAAAAAACGGAACGAAGACACTCCGTACAAATAATGTCCATATCACACAAGCACTCTTTAGAGGATTGAAACCGCACTTCATAAAAAATTTCGCACATTGTAAGACCCATCCGCAATTTTCTTACCCATATGTTTTCCCATCAAACGAACGAAACTGAGCACGACAAAGTGAACAAATGGCAGGAAATGCAAGAAGAACAGAAAGTTCGCTCTTATGCTATGATCTTGTAATTATGAGCAGAATGATCGAAGAAACTCTCGGGATAAAACCGATAAGAAAAGCCAGCGGAAAGCGAAGAAAAAGAAATTGGGCTCGAGAAGAGCTTTTCAATAAACCACGAAGGAGGTGGGGTTTCGGAAGTTGCCAAGCCTTTGGAATGGAAACGTGATATTGAAGGACGAATAAAACGTAAAGAAAAAAAGAGTAAATGAAAAACAACAACAATAACAACATTAGCGGTAACAAACGGAACATACAGTTCAATGAGGAGAACCAAATGTACCGCTGCAACAGACTTCATTTCATCGTTCATCATCCTTGTGCAATGCTGCAATGCCCTAACTCTATAGGTAATCTTCTCATAATCTTCCCAAATACTGAAGTAGATGCGTGGTGGAACAAGTGAGACAACGAGGAAGGAGCGATGGAGAGCGGTATCAGAAAATTGCTATGGAGTTCAAGGTTGCCAGGAAGTGAAACGATGAAAAGAAGTGAAGTCCTTTACGGATAACTGGAATTCTACCTGAAAAGGTAAAAGTTGGGAGGCCTTCTAACCGAACAACTGAGCCCCCAGAGCTCGTCATCAGCAAATCATTCAAACATCATCGTCCTCGGTAATTTTCGATCAGCAAAATCTCTGCCTCACAACTTTGCTTTCTGGCAACTTTGTAGTTATTCGCAAATCTTAACTGATAACAACCGGCAGCAACGCCTTTCGAGAAATTGAAGAGAGGAGGTGAGAGTGGAGGGAGGGGGGAGGGGGGACGAGGTAGGGGGGGGAGGATACACACCTACATACAAATCTAATCAGTTCTTTTGTCCACGCTTCGAAAAACTAAAATTATGCGCTCCAAGTTATGTAAGTCTATCCTCATTCCCTCTTATGGCCTAGAATGGGCTATAAACGTGGTGCTAATATTATCGAAGCAATGTGAACACTACTAAAATGTAAAGCTGAGCCCAACTTTGCGGTGTTTACTGTGACCACTGGTGAGCTCGTGGCATCATTGCAAATCCCCAAACAGGCAGTTAAAATACGGCAAGATGAGTAACGTCGAGTTATAGCACAGCCTAATGGCATCATACTTAACCAGAAACTCACAGAGTTATTTACCTCAACTAAATAGTTTGCTTGGATGGTGCGGCACTGCAGACAGGAGTTAGAGCATACATCATTTTCTGACACACCGACGAGATGAGATGATGAAGTAGCTGATCAGAACATGTGATCTGCATGGTATCTATATCGATGTTAGCGCTTTTGCCATCAACCTCGAGATGAATTGAGTGACCAACTACATCGACGACGGCATCATCACCACACACTTCGATAAGTGTCTTCCGAATGCACTCTGCTGGTTCTGGCTTTTCATCCCATTTGCCCAAATCTGTGATCACAATCGACAACTGGACAACATCGAGCAACAAGCAATGCAATAACACTTAGTGCAATGACCGCATGCCAACATTTCTTGAAGCCCTCTTACCACGTCTACCAAAAGCAATCGCTGCTGACCGAAGTAGTACCTATTAGTGAATAATTAGCCAATCTTTTACGCCTGCTAAGCATTTAAATAAAAAAAAAAAAGAAACGAATCATGAAAACTAATTACGGCAACGTTGCAAGATTTATATGCAATTTGAAATAACCGGCAAGAGGTACGCTATAAAACCATGATGCCATTTAAAAAGTTCTCTCTACTGTCGATGAGTTTGTGAAGGAAAACAATGGAAAACTGCTGCAAATATATACCCAACAGTTCGTTAGAGAACTCTCTAACCAATCAGTTGATGGGGAAATTTGATTGGAACTGCCAACTGAAACTGTCAACAACAACTAAAAAGATGAAGAAAAAAAGAGATCCGGCGCAAAATATAACATAAATCAACGATACAAATATTGCCCCACTGATCGAAAATATTCACTTCATAATGTATTTTTCAAACATATTTGAATGGAAGTGATCATAAAAAATGAAACAAACGAGACAAAGCTTACGTTTGTCGGGTATGGGATTTGTGTGTGCATGCAAGACAGCTGCAAGGGTTGCATCAGCGAACATGTCGTTCACTGGATTCGATGTCCATTCGATTATCGCGACGTGCTGCGCAAAGTAAACGTTCACTCGAACACTATCCTTAAACGTATTCCTATCAATATGTAAAATAAACCACGAATTATATGTATATTTCAGGGCTCAAAGCACTGGACGTCGTCCCAACAACCGCAACTGATAATGTAGAAACTGCCTACGTCCAGAAAAAAAAGGAACAGAAAAGAGATGAACGAAGAATTCCCTTCGCTTCCAGAAACAAAACCTACCGCCTAGACGAGCAAGCTTTCGGATCGAAATGTAGAGAGAAGCCTTGCTCCGTCAGCTTCGAAACAAAAGATTAGCACACATGAATAAAACAACTAATCTTACATAAGAATGAAAGCCACAGTAAAACAAACGTTAAACATTCGAATGAGGTGGGTTGGCTCAGACGGATCTTTTGAGTCGATGTGCTCCAAAACGACGTCCCCGGACACCTGTTGAAGGTTATGCAAAAGCAACGACATGGTGCCATTGTAGTAGATACTTTCCTTTTGTGTGAGCACGCTATTCGAGAGCTCCGTATAGGCTGAAGACGTATTAAAATTAATTGCAAATTCATCAGAATCACAAGGATGTGTACTTGATGCTACCAGAGGTAACGATTAAGCAGAAACTGGTTATGAAAATATACGTAACAAATAGGCATAAAACAATTTAAAAAATGGAAGTGATTAAGCAGATTACAGAAGCTAATAGGTAACCGCCAACAGAAAAATGGGGGAAAGGACAAAGAATCTTGGAACAAAATGACAGCAAAAAACTTCAGGAAAAACCTGACGAAAAAACAAAGAAAAAAGCAAATTAAAAAAGGCGTGGAAAAAGGGAAAGCAAGAAAATTGAAAGAAAAAGAGCAAAAAAAACAATGATCCAAAGAGCGGCGCTTTTCTTTCCATAATAAGCGCACAAGTTTTCCAAAAGGAATAACTCGAGGTGCACTATCACGAATTTGCCGATCAAATCAACTATATTCAACAACAACCAATAAATTACTAACTCTATATTTAACATACTCAAATATTCAGCAATGTAAACGCTGAGAAAAACGTTTTTATAACACGACTCGCAATTTTCACTTCATCTGTTCAAATACAGGAGAAATTAGAGATAGACAAGTAAGACCTAATGCCGCGACATGCGAGAGTGACTGACCACCTGGAATCCTACCGGTCGCAATTTCCGATTTCATCTAAATTCGTCAATCAACTGTAATGACTGTTACATAAAAACCCGAACGGTTGCGAAACCCATATTTATGCTATTCTTTTTGATGTTGCTGTGTCGGCATGAATTCTGGTAGAAGGATCAAAGATTGAATCCCTCAAGTGTCGTAGCTCTAGCTTCAGCGGAACAACGTTTCAACTACCGTATAGAATGCGCACAGACACGAGGTCACTATAATGCGTCTTGACGAACCTTCATTTGTTTAGGCATTTCACTCTGGCCACATCTCGTACCTGTTACTGTGTCTGCCTGCATGACTTTCTGTCTGAAGACTTCCACTCGAGAATCAACAAAGCTTGCATGTGCGAAATCTGATGGGTATAATCCACAACATCATACAACGACTCTAACGTACTTTCCAAATTGCTCTACCAACTTGGAGACGGCTAGAAGTGTCTAGGTGTAAACGTTACAACCGGCTGGTCCCAAAAACAATTCTGTGGACGATTTGTACTATAGAGTGCTCCGGACGAGATACGAATGCATTATTACGCCCTTGTCTGCTGACAGCGGAACATGTTAGAAAGTCTAACGTAGTCGGACTGCAAAAAGATTGACCCTTCTATATCCGTCATCCATTCGCAGTGCTAATCATGTTCTGCCCTAATTAATATATCGCAGAATTCAGAAATCTTGAAGCTTTCCTCTACACAGTTTTACGCTCATTTTTCCAGGAACTTTAGGTTAAGGTTTTTGATGTTGTGTCCGGGATTAACGGTTGACCGATGACTTCAAAGCATGAGCATTTCACCTTGTCCCTCATTAAGGCTCTTTTTTGCTTAGACATGTCCAGATGACTTCCAAAACTCATACTAAATACTACATTTAAACTTTCAATTATCCCCTCGTCCAAAGTATATTCAGACTTAGAAAAAGCCATCTCTTCAAACCTACTCTAAAAGTTATCGTCAATCCCTCAGAAAAAAAAAACAGGTACCAATGAAGAAGATATGAAAAAAAAATGTAAAAATGAGAAACCAAATGAATGGTCAAGTCTGAAACTATAAAACAAACCACTTAAATCATCCGCTCTCATAAGATGATAATTGAAGTTGCGGCGTACAAGCACACCGCTGAGCATTTCACCATCCTTTGGTGCACTCATAGCCATTTTACCAACCACCTGAAAAAATTTCAAAACATCCATTCCACTGCAGCCGGAATTCAATGGAAACAGCTGCACTGAACCTTAATACAGGAATCCATTGTATATATATATATATATATATATATATATATATATATATATATATATATATATATATATATATATATATATATATACGCTATGTTAGGTCAGAGCACAACTGCCACAGTATGCATACACGACTTTTGAACCTCCAATATCTGCTTGTGATCAACGTTCTGCCTAATTTTGATGGGCCATGTCAGTGATCTCAACAGAAGATCGAATTGCTGAAACACATATCCCAAACATGACAGCTACAATTACCTCCCCATTCTCCTCTTCTTCTTTCTCAATATTTCGGACTTATACGTGTTCAACTTGATTCCAAAGAAGACATTTCTTCAAACGTCTGTAGCTCAGCACCATAAAGCTGTATATCAAAAATAAGCTCATAGTTCGACTTCATTACAGTTCCCATAGAGGAAGCGTGCTTTCATACAACGGATCTGCATGAAGGAACATAGCTGTGCTCACTTTGGACAAAAACAGCTTACCGCTTATTCATTTTCAACAAATAAAATGTGGTACGCGTTTTTTTAGAAGAACTTCATGCCTCACCACTTTTCTCCTAAGAACTGTTTCTTTCTTCTTCATCTCCTTTCTTCTAATACTATCTATTTATTGGTGTGCATATTCCCTCTGAAATTTGGTTGCATCTATCGCCCCCCCCCTCCCTTTCAAAATTACACAGTGGCATTGCTGCAGACAAGAAGGAGGGGGTGGGGGGGGGGGGGCAGAAGGGTGGAAACAGCTGAGTTGACTACCACCGCCACTCTCAACTTTTATCTTTTTACCTACTGCATCCCCATCATTTGTCAATATTTGTTTTAAATTAAGAGAACTAAAAAATGATTACAAATAAGGATAACCTTTGCCGTTTTCTCCCCTCGAAAATGCAATTCGACCGATTCTGTATTTCGTGGATTGTGTACCTGAAATTATCATACAAAAAAACGATAACGCCGCATACCTACATACATAGAAAAGGAATGCATTCAATCCTCCTTACGAATAAATAAAGAGAGAAGCACTCATAATATGCGCTTTTCTCCTTCCGTTCATCTGACCAAACGGTATTATAGTTATCAATAAATAATAAATATGCGAAAAAAACCTCCTTACCTTTTAGACTGGAATCTAGATTAGCTTAAAAACCCGCCGAACCTAAAAAAATTTACTTTTTTGAGGAAAGTTTTCGGCATCTTTGAACAGTCAAAATTTCCCTCCAATTTGATGGGTACTGCATAAAATAAGATAAACACATAAACACAAAAGATTTCAAGGGTACTTGCATTGATAGGTCGATTTTCTGGCTGCGTTGTATTCACTGAATCTCGCGGATGAGACTTGAGCGGTTTCCGGGTTGAAACCGTTGCACAGACAGATGCACAAAATATACACACAGGCGCACAGACAAAAATGTTTTCTGCATACAGTTTCGCAAGAGCAGGCAAAAACATTCTGTTTTAAGAAAGAGAAGAGGAAAAAAAACAAAGTAATAAATCTTTCATGCTTATTTAAAACTATAATGGGAAGTCCTAAACTATATGAAACAGCCTCTTCAAACTTTAGAATCTAATCGGCAACCACTCCATCAACGTCCGCATATTTGCGAGATATAATCTGGTGATCCAAGCACACAGCTAGCCTTCGAAAATGAGCGCCATCTCTCAAAAAACGCGTTTTTCCCGAAAGCACAAACCTTACAGCCTCAAAATTAATACCAAGAAAGACCGTCTCTAGGGACTTTGTTCTGCAAGCCAGTACTATAGGATAGACAGATACGAACAAGAGAACATACGCCAACATAAGCAGCTTAAAAGGGACGAAGATGTTCCTACCAAGTGCGAATTTATAAAACGCATTATTGCGGTGATCCATCTGTCCCCCTCCATGCAAGCATATCTATTAGCCCGAAATTTTCAATTAAACGTCCAAAATAGTAAGAGTTATATAATAAGCAATTACGATATACAACTTGAAGTTATCCCCTATCCATTTTCATGTTACCTTTCCAAAACGAGAAGGAATTATGCGCATTTCAATATATGCAAATCTGCATATGCTTTACAGCTAGCTGAATCTCCATTTAACGATTGGGTGGCCTATAAAGACAAAACAATATTACGAGCGGTGAGCTCGGTTAAAACAGAAGATTATGACTATGCATGTTCTATACTCTGCTGGCAGCTCCTGAAGCATGTTGACTTGATCAGCAAAGCGCTGCAATAGCTCATTCGGGCCGATTCTCCTGACACATATTCCGATTTATTGCAACCTAAAAAAATCAACGAAACCCCACCCTTCAATATATTTTTTCATAATGTCGGACGTTATTAGCCTCAAATCTTATCTAAGTTCGAGGTCCTTACTACGGTTCCGTTCAAGAACTCCCAAGTCGAGGACCTGCCTAATAGTACGTTTGATAAAATATTCACTGATAGAAATACACATAGCAGTCAGTAATATTGACTTCATCCCATGAGCAACAAAAATAAGCGAATTTTAAACGAAACCACAAAACGTATCCTTAAATTTCATGTAGAATTTCAAGTGAAACCTCAATATGGAAGTCAGCATCGTCCTCATATTGGCGAATAATAGCCGCCTTGAGACGATTCATCTCATTGATCTCACCGTGCACCAACACCAAATGCGGTGAACGCATACTCCGCACAAAATTCGACGTTTGTAGATAATCGGTGTGAGCCGAAAAACTTATATATGCCACCTGGAAATGATGACTGCTCACCGCAAAATAGCCTACTGCAAAACTTCGAAAAGATGCCCTTCCGACACCATAGCGAGGATCTCTCTCCTCCGTGAATCAACTCCTTTTCAAACTTTTCCTCAGCGAAATATTTTCTATTTTATTGCAACACTTCAAAATGATTTGTTCTCCTGCATCGAAAGCGATATATACCCTTACCATACACTGCACAAATTATAGCAACAGTCAGGACTCCCGTATCAATTAATTTCCTTTTCCTTTAATCAGTAAAGATCTGCCAAAAAGCTTCGAGGAAATATAGTTGTAAAGAAACTAACAAGAATAAGAATGCCAAAAATTTTGCACAGCAGTACGAAATAGGAGAGCATATTGTGTTGGACAATATCATACAGCATTACCTGAACTGCTTCGCAACAATAAAAAAGATGGAGAACAACAAAATCAGAGGAGAGAGGGGGCAGGGTGGGATAAAGGGGGAATAAAATATTGACCACTTACGCGACTGCCGATTATAATCTCGATATAGTCGTCATGTACGAAGCACTGCTAAGCACAACTATTCAACAAAGCCGATCACTTGAACACGGAAATGGCGGGGAAAGCAGCAGAAAGACAAAGAGAGAATTGAAGGATTGGCAATAATTTCACACAGTAAGCATGACTAAGTTGCAAGTTGCCCCCCTTGAAATTTCCTCAATGAAACAGATAAACATCCAAACCTGTAAACGCATAGCCAACTTTTGACCACTCATTGTAACGATCTCCTCTGGTTCCGACAGAATATGCTGAAATTTGATTATTTAATACTACTCGTTAAATGATACTATTTTCAGAAGCTGATGAACGTCCTTAAGCCGATAACTTTAAATGATATAAAAGCAATAAACTGCAACTTCTATACTGTCAAAACCTTAAACGGGCGCAAGACCTTAAGTATGTTTCAAACATCATTACTTTAATGCTGCTTAATGACTCACACATGTACGATTCAAATCTCCAAATTTGCTTTTATGGCATTACTACAATAAGCCTACTAAGTCTAGCTCATAAACTATCGGTAGCCGAACATCGGGATAGTATATTCGAAAATGTGGACGACAAATTCATGTGATGTTTAGAAAAACTGAAGACACAAACTGCCGTACCCCAAAAACTCCACCTGAAGCATTCGTTCCCTCAAAGTGCTTCTTCTCCGGAAAGTCTAAAATAGGTTGTCTATGTAGCCTAAAATTCAATTCTTTAATTAAACGTGATTTTTGAAGCATGCAAACTGCAAACATATTTTCGTCTGAAAAATCGCGTGCAGCATGCGCAAGAAACTAAAATCCTTTCGAAGCATGCGATCAAAGATTACTAAGACCAGCTCTACCCGACCCTCCTAGGCTCACACAGTAATCGAAACCCCCTGCTATTTCTCTTCATGTCGACCTCACATAGAATGATCTTGATGGAATATTGCCGCAGAGACTGACAATTCTATGCCATGTCTTGCGAGTCAAGAACCAATTTTTAAAATTTTCCCGACCAAACCGAAGAGGATTCTGAATTCATTAGCTCCCACCGCTCTGTGCCAGCACGACACCAATTCTGTAATTCGGCAAGTACAGAACGCATCAAAGCAAATAAAACAAACCTTAGCCAACGTCCCCTCAACGCAATATCCAGCAATAATACATCCGTTCTTTGAATCGGTGCACCAGTTTTCAAATAATTCCCTGCTAAGACCATTTTGCAACATTCCAGGTGACGCTAGTACAACGCATGGACCAACATCCTCGAAGTGTTCTATACTCTATAAATAAAGGTCTCTCCATATGTTTACAACATCTGCCAATGGACAGGTTGTAGGACTTCCGGAATACTGCTTTGTATTAATGTACTCGATTTATGTTCTTATGACGTCATATTACGTATTAATCCATTCCATTCGCTTCCCATCATGAACGCATTACATCAATTCAAATAAACACTGCGGATAATCAAACAATCCCGACACTTTCCTTAACAATTTCATCTGAAATACAATTACACAGCACATATTTATAGAAGAACATCCATCTTGTCCACACTAAAATAATGATAAAAGTCTAGTTGAGCTTAAATCTAGGCCTTAAACAACAAGTGACAAACGCTCAAAATATCAGCTTGTTTCTGCCTAAAAAATCACAGCAAGTTACCTACGCAAGTCTTCCTTACCTTACCACTATCTGTAAAAATTTTATGAACTACATAGCAAATCAACATTTTAACCAAAGATATTAATTTCCTCTCTGAAAGCAACATCCCTCTTAACGAAAGAAATATAGCTAGGGAAAAACAAAAAAGAAATTCCCTTCTCCATCTTCTCCCATCTCCGACACAAAGTTCAAAAAAGTTCAGAAAGGTTTGAGAAAAAACAACCATAAAATAATGTTTGACCCACCCAACGATGCTGCTTCATTTGATTTAGACTTGCCTCAAGATGAACTAAATCAACAACGCTTTAAATGAAAAAAACCTGCCAGCCTCTTACTTAGGTTCTATCCGCAGCATAAATACTGTTCCTTAGAATGTGCTCTTCTCAACAACCTGATGCTGCGTTAGTTCGGTTGCGATAGGGCAGCCTCAGTGATTTTAGTGATTTAAACGGCAGAATATGCACAATGTTGGCCTCCTATTCCTTTTCCTATCATCCTCCCATTCTTTCACAAAAATCTGACGATGAAAAAATTTCATGCTTTTCGTATTAAATAACAGATATCTCGTCGATCCAAAAGTACCTCCCATGTGTTTAATCGAGGAAAAACTCACAAAAGGGCCTATCTAAGGGAAAACTGCTTGATGCAGAGAATAAGCTCGTTGTGGAGCCAAAAAAAAGAATCACCATAAAGGACTGACCTTCAAATTTGAGACATGCCTGAAGACGAATGGATTATTGAGTGCGATTTGCTTCTGAATGCGACTATTCATACCGCTTACAAATGTCTGATAAACAGCCATACACTTCTTCGCCAGTGAACTGCGTCTGTAAACTAGTGACAGGTACCTTTCACAATCAAAATATTCTCAACCTTCCTTTCCAATCAATATGTTAATTTGAGCCAAGTACATTAATATAACCGTATTACTGCAGTCGTGAGGACTTCAGAAAATACTGTACTGTACACAGATCAAGTTGCAACTTAGAACTTGAAATTTGAAGAACAGCCTCAAATACACGAAAAGTAGCATGAAAGAATACCTGAGGAAAATGATATGATCTTTATTTCACAATGCAACAATTTCAGATGCTTACTCAACGTGGACATTTATTTTCGGGAAACCGGTGGGTTCATCGGCTATGATTCCTTCGATATCTCAAGCTAGTTTCAAGGATGTCAAAACCGACGAGATGAGGATATAACATTTAAATCCGCTGGAGTAAATAAAATTTATGGTAGGCGGATAAAAAATATAAAGAGGAAGACTCTAGCTCTCTCTTCCTCCGATGCTAAGTGCTTCTCGAAATTTCGAATACTCTGGACTAAGTAAATTTCATTCGTGCTTCAGCTGATATAGTGAAATAAGCTAGGACTGCCTATCCTGCTCAAGTCACCGAACATATATAAACCTCCAGCGATTGCTGCTGGCAGACTGCAGTCAGCAATACCATAAGAAGGGATCATGTGGGTAGCACGTTATGAGTGGATTGTGCCTCTCACGTAGAATATATTCTCCACACATATTAAAATGCATCTCAGAAGAAACATGACAGTGGAATAAAATCACAGAATCACTTACAGTAGACAGGAATGTCCTGCAATTCAGGATGTGCCTCCCAGTATTCATCAAGGATCAACAATAGTTCTTGTGCACGTCCAAGTGCAAATGCCGGAATCAAACAACGTCCTCCTCGACCCACGATCTCATGTACCGTGCTTGTAAACCTCAAAACAACCAACTAAATAAATTATCAAATGACTACCATCACGGAAATATTAACAAGCTTCCGACACAATGTGAATACAAAACTACAGGTATCATTAAGCATACAACCTGTCAGGTAACAAACAATGGCGCCAAAACTTGGTCACTTCCCACGCAACATCGACGAATATATGACTGTCAAAATGAAACAATAAACGATTTGAAACAAAGATAAGAAGTTCCAAATTCCGTTAGGTAATACAAACAACAGTTGCCAGTAGACCCGATTCCGCTATTCTCTGCTCAACCTTCCACATAACTACGACCCCCCCCCCCCTCCCCAGTAAATAATGAACACCATCTGCGTCAGCCGCTATACTAATACAAACAAATATTTTTGAACTAATAAAGAAGTGAACCTCAATGGGCCATTTCAATAAACATTTCTTCAAAACTGGCATACTATAACTTCGCTATACATCACATCTGCATGAATATAAATAATTCGTTTACAATTCGGATAGAAAGTGCGCTTCAAACAACTCTTCCCCCGTCATGCATCGATCAGTCCATATGAGCAAGCCCATAATTGAAGCTAGATTTATGGAACTTGGTAGGTATAATGCACACCGAATGATAATTTATTATACCATATTTCATTTTCACCTATCAATTTCGAAAGAAACCATATTAATGACAAAAACTTGGTTATATATTCACCGTTTTGTTGCACCTCCCCTCCCCCCCCCCTCTCCCATCTCTTCTCAAGAAAGAAACTAATCTTCTGCGGGACATTCGTGTACGCGATCTACTTAAATAGAACATGAGGGCACTGCTTCGTATATTCACTGCTTCCAAACCAAACATCTAGAGAATTACAATACAAAGCTAAATTTTTAAGTAAGAGAAAAGAACAGTAAAAAAGCCAGCATTGTGGCACAACTTTTCTGGCACCCCCCCCCCCCCCCTACCCCCACCACTTGCTTAGGAGAGTTCCAACTGAAACGCTTAATAAAACTGCCCCAATCCTAATGACGATCAAGTATTAAAATATTGGGCAGTTCTGAATAAACCTCGCACAGAACCATTACCACCTGCTACATACGACCAATTCAAGAAGCACTAATTGCGCCTTACCAATGAAGAATCTACGCTCAAAAAACGGCAAAAATAAAATTAAGATCACGACAAACAAACACAGATGTGAGTTCTACTAA
This sequence comes from Ascaris suum, assembly GCA_013433145.1. Lineage (NCBI taxonomy): Eukaryota > Metazoa > Nematoda > Chromadorea > Rhabditida > Ascarididae > Ascaris > Ascaris suum. The sequence continues at coordinate 11,850,430 of CM024174.1, forward strand.
AACAAAATCTACCTCTTCTCACGTTCCTCACGACCCTCGTGCACTTGAGTTCCATAAGTCGATTCCTGCAATACAATCGCTTACAATAATCCAAATAATGATTCGCATAAATAATCACACCTCAAAAACAAAACATAACAGAATTCTTTATCTTTCAACGCTAAAGTAATTTAAATATTTTTCAACACTGAAATAAATTAAATATACATGATAAGACAAATTAATTAAAAATTTGTGAATGCAAAATCACTAACTGTAACAATGAAAGAAACAAACTAACACAAATAAGGACATCCGGAGAAACTGTGGGCAATTCGGCAGCACACAGATGTCTATCCTCGAGTCTCGAGAAGTCACCCGTATATAGCACACGCACACCGGCGATTTCAATCATGAACATACATGCGCCGAGCACATGTCCCGCCACATAACACCAGAACTTGATACCGTTCACTTCCTTTTGCTCGTGAAAATCGATCACCTGAATCCTTCGTTAAAGACCTTTCAGAAACACATTTCGCATCGAACTTCGAAACTACCGACCGCCTGCCAACGGAAGCCGAGTCTTCTCGGACTACTAGACCACCGGCATGATGTAGCTACAGGTTGTTAAGCACCGCTCATATAGCTGAAGTCGAAGAACGAAACAGCGCCTTCTAGAACTTTTTCCTCTGCCTCTTACCAAGAATAAGATAAAGTCAACGTGCGAAATAATTTCGTGGTATCCTGATAGGAAGCCTGTCCTAATCATATGAAAGCACTGAAACAAGAACATCCGTACAAATATCAGCGTCATCTAGAACGTCTAATAAATCATCTTTCATAGAAGATTTCTGCTGCGAATCTTATCGCTGCTTGTCGTGGCTCATTGCGTGAAGCCACAATCAGAAATGAACAGAAGGTATGAGGAAGAGAAAAGTTCAGAAAGGAAGAAAGAAGGTAAAAAGAAGAGAAAATTAAACGATCATACTCGGAGAGGTGAACCATTGCCCTAGGCTTAATATTTTCGCCAACTGCAACAAACAAGCAGTATAAGAGCACACTGGCATTAAAATTTCAAAAAATAATATTCACCCACAATATTACGAACAAATCGAGAAACTACTACGAGAATTTCAACGTTTCGGTCGCAAAGTATTCGAAAATAATCAGCTTTGCTTGTCACCTCCAACAAGAATAATTCTAGTTCAATTTTAGCTTTGCTGTAAACGTTCTTCAATGGCCACCTGTTACTTCTCACAATAACCCTTATAACCATCCTTGTCATTCGACACTAGAGACCCACTCCACTCATATCGACCTGTTCGATCCAAACTGGAAGAACTGTTATGAGACGAAAAACCCCAAATAACAACTGAAGCTAAATTTAAAAAAAAATACAACCTCGATTTTTTCCATACTCTTTTCGAGATCTTCTTCAGTGTAAAGTAGACGATTGTCACTTCCACCTCCATATTTCGATACCTTAAACAAGTTGGCTACGAAACAATGGTATCCTACTCTTTACAATCTTTGAAATATACGCTCTCCAATAGTCTATACTCCAACAGTGGCGTTGCTCGGCGCTATTACCGAATAAAAATATTGGACAGTTTTGAAGGATTAAACTCCAACATTACAAGCATAAGTTTTTGAAAATATACGCAAATTTTTAAAAATATATGCGGAATTTGCTATTCACAACAAACTTTGTCCTTCCTAGACAAATGGTACTACTTAGAAAAAAGTAATTCACCAATAGTCAATAAAAAACAAAGATCAGCAAAGATATTTTCCGCGATTCAAAAGTTCACACATCAAAAATTATTTAATCCTTTCAGTCGCCCTCCTAGCCCTCTTCTTCCCCATCCTGAAAGCCAATACATTGCTGGCAAGTACAACATCAACGTCAATGTCTTACCGCTAAAACTTTCAGTCACCAAATAAAAACAACAACGAAGAAATAAAAGGTGAATGGCAATAAACCTTAAGGTAATCTCCAATAAGCATTCGATATATTGCCTTGGTGGCATGTGTCATAAAACAACGTCCTCGAAATGCAGTCTTCTCCAATAACCATGGTACTGCACCACAATGATCCAGGTGGAAGTGTGTCACCTAAACTCATTTACGAGCATTTTTTTTTATTACGAAATACTCAACGATTTATATATTCCCTTGCCACTTTTTGCGACTCTCATCCATGAACACCTATTGTTCTATTTCTGCTCAAAAGAATTGTCGCATACGCAGCTACCCCAAACTGCAGCACTTGCAGTGAAGTACGATAAAAAGTCGACGTAAGGTTTCCCTCCTCTTGGCTTTATCCGTTACCTCGAAACGTATACGACCGCTTAATTATCTCCCATAAGACACCGGTTCAGTAAGGAAAAAATAGACAACCTCAAATGCTAAATGCTATATTTTGACGAAATGAGGTGGAGATTTCTCTGATATGAAGCTGCTTCAATGGTAAACAAAGGTACAGGACTTGACCCCACCCAAAGTCTACCAATTTCGAAGGAATTTAGTATTTTTGATTAAAAGTAGGCTGCAAATAACCTTGTAAGTCCTCATGTTTAAATAACCTCATGCCTGAAATACGGATAACAACATGACAAACTTAACACACACCGCAGGCCACACAACCATTCCAAAATGAGAGTAAGTAAAAGACTATCACGCGCTCTACTAAAACTAACATAACGCTAAACAATAGGCGGCCTATAATGTGCTTGAAAATAATTTTTTTAATACAACGAAACTTCAATAATAAATGCAACTCTGAAATAATTTTAAATAAATGCAATTTTAAATATAGCATAGAAAAAAATCATCTCGATTTGCTTCAAAGACCGCAACAACTAGCAACTTCCAAAAAATACGAACCAAAAGCAAATCGAGTTCCTCACAATCGACAAAATCGACGAATGGTAGAGCATCAACGCCACTCATGCCTGGATGGATACCACAATCCAACTGAAATTCACCAACTCCTAATCACCTCTCTGATAATACCATTATTTTAAATGATGAGAAAAAACCTTTACAAATAACCACAAATGAGGATAGCACCCTTTTCGCCTATCTGTAATAACGGATTTCCATCCTAAAATCAGATTTTCGTATAAGCCTTTCGCTAAAATAATAAAGGCTTGTTGCACATTGATACGTTAACAAGTTAATGATTAAAGCACTCGACTATGCTCCTCTCTTAGCCGTCCAATATGAGAGAATTTATAAAATTTGCCTCAAATGAAGCAACAAATAAAGCGCTGACCCCAAAAGGCGACTCTATGCATGGCCTTAATTGCTGCTTACCTCCATCAACTAGTTTTGCAGTTTGCCAACAATAAACAAAGTATGCAAAACATTAGGCTGATATTTTTACTGATCTAAATGACCGTAGATGTCCTCGAAAATAAAGTCCCTCCTTAACGATACTGCCCATGTAAAAATGCGTACCAGATCGATTAAAAACACGTGCAGATTGTTCTTTCTCCATACTGCACAAGACGGCAGACACCTTCCTCCCTCCTCTCTCTCCCTTCCTCCACTGCTCAAGGCTACTAATACTGAATACTTGTCTCATTACAAGCACTAGCATGATCGCAATTGCCAGTTATCACTGATATCAATTACCAGTAATGCATACCAGCCTAAATTAAACGCGGTAAAATAAAGCTGGAAAAGTTTGCTACACAAAACAACTTTCTTTACAAAATACTCTGCTGCTTTTGCTAGAGTTGCCGTCCCATCAACTTGAAATACTGGAAACGAGATTTTAAAAAAAAAGTCGCTAAAATCGCTGATCTAAGGTCCGCCCTTTTTAGTCCAGGAATTATCTAAGTTCGAAAAAAGTTTTGAACTCGAAGATTTGCCGAACAAAGACTTAATTGGAGGCCATCATTAACTATAACTTTCAAAAATCCATAAATTCTAGAAAATAGCTGAAAGGAAATGCGAAATGGAAATTTCGAGAAATCTACGATAAAATTGGATGCTAATAGTGCGAAATTAAAATCTCCACTTCGAAATTACAACTACGATAGTATAACAACAACCAGAGAACTCTTACCAAAATCTTTTTGCCTTTGAATGTGAGGTAGTGACATGATCGACCAACTTCCTGACCAGAACCACTGCAATGAGACATCATACTTTATAAGAAAACTGAAGGCCGCATGATGCACATCACACGGAAATGACCTTCTTCATGGAACTAAGATAAACTATGAGGGTTCTGGATACCTTAATCTGGGCAGCATCTATGAAGAAAATGTATAATGCCCTGGTTAGCGTACCACTTTTTTGCAACCAACTTTTTGAGAAAATGCCTCAACTACACTCCACCTTTAACCTTCTAATATAACCATGTTATCTCTTTTCGTATAACAGCTTAACACTGCGGCTGATCAACTTCTCCAGAATACTAGCGCGGTTTTATAGGGTTGTCACTATTGTTTCCGAAAGTAAGGTATCACTATTGTTTCCGGAAGTAAGGTATCACTACTGTTTCCGGAGATAACCTTACTGATATAAACAACTAGAGAAGTAATTCAAAATCGAGGCCACCTATTTCACCCTTTAAATTGTTTAAAGAGTAGTCTAACATATCTTGAAGATGGCCAAGAATTACATTTCAAGATAACTTTTCAACAAAAATCAACATTAGCTTCCAAGTTTTCGCTGTATTTTATCTGAGATTATAGATCAACCCCCCCCCCCCCCCCCAAGATTACTTCTAAGTTTCATCAAAAAATTCTACAGCTAAAATTTTTCATTCATTCTTTCATTACCTTTTTTTGATTAGTTTCCTCTTTCACTTTAACCGTCACCCGCATATTGCCGATAAATAAAATCCCTAATTACTAAAACGTGAAAATGCTGTGTTAAATAAACTAGATCAGGAAACAAGCACGTGAAGTAATGCCCCAAATTTAGTGACATATCAGAATTGGCCTACAAACCTGAATAAATACTTTCAAGGAAGCCATCGTCTCTATTGGCGAGTTACACATCTACTTTTCAACTTAGGAGCCAATAACTGCCAAGACCTATTATAAGAACGCTTCCATACCTAATATCATTTATTATAAGGAATTAATCAACTATTTTTAACGTACCAGAGATGTCAAGAGCCACTTTTTATCGTTAGATTAACTACTACGAAGTTGTAATCAGCTGAATATAATCAAGCTGAATAATAAACCATTTAAAATGCCTACTGCTTTATATTCAATAACAATAGAGTTTATTCTACAACGGCGCAACTGTCCGGGTGGTGCAACAACTTTCCCGCTGCTTCGAAACATCCGTTGTTGCATACCGATGCAAAGCTGGCAATCTAGGTCTTCAATTTCAAGTGGCCTCAACGAAAAATTTTTTTCAGCGCTCAAAACCATCTATGAACTAATCGACGCAAAAATGAACATCCAACCAATTGCAAAATATATGTAAATTTCTTGACGTCTTTAAATGCTCATAAATTTTTTCAAAGGTTTCCATCAATGCAAAGCATAATGTGCGAGCTGAGCTAACTCTATAAAGAAACCTACCGAAAATTTTCCACTCATTTGTGCTATTCGTCAGTTTCTAAAAGAAATTTAAAGCGAGTAAATTTCCCTCCTTTTATTTGTTTATATTCAAATAAATCTGTATATTTCTCAATTACAGGACGTTAAAATAAAATACAAAAAAAAAACGCATAAAAATTTCATCCATTAGAAAAAAAAAAACTAACAGTGGTGTAAACGTCAAACTATCGGAAGTATCCTCAGGCACTTCGGCATCCATTTTCTCGGTTTCTTCAAATGAGGCCATCTCATACGAAAGTAGTGCCAAGCCTTACGAACTATGTGTGTTTTCAGATTCCGCTGCAAATATTGATTAAATGCAGGCGTTTTATATATTTTTATTAATTATTTTATTTCGAATTGCGTCATATAATATTGAAAAGCCTATACATTCATAAATGCGAGGCATAAAACGTCTAGAATATATGTCATTTCACTTCAATGACTTACTATGAAGCAAATCATGCGTCAAAATTGGCAATTCTTAGCATCTTAGGCAAAGAAACAACGACTCGCTCAATTCACGTTACAGGGAAAAAAGAATCCAAAGTAATCATCAAAACAAATCACCGCTATTCACCGCGTGACAGAAGCAAACTAAGCAACCAATCAATTATGCTTCTTTATTTCCGAAGAGGAAAATTTAAAAAAAAAACTTTTTTGAAATACTGATTAACTACCTCTTTAGTAAAAAAAAAAGCCGACAATTGCGCCATTTGCCCCTTCTATTCGATTATTACGAGATATACTTAGCAAAATTTCACTCAATTCTTGAGGGGAAGATTATTTGCGAACGAATAAGCACAGATACTACCTGTAATCTAAGGGCATTCTTTTTAAAAAAATTCTTGGCTGTAAACGAAAAGAAGCTAAGCGTTACAATGCGTAATATTATATATTGAAGCGATGACTGCATCTGCTTTATTTATTTATTTACTTATTTATTTATTTATTTTTGTAAGTTTCATTTCGTATTTAAACGTTTTTGACATGAGGAAACACCTATTCACATATGATTAAAAAAAAAATCGGAGAGAAAACATAAACAATCAACAAGAAAATTAGCAATAACTTTCCCCACTACGCCTCAACAACATCAATCATTTCCAGTCCGTAGGATCGGCAACAGGTAACGAGGGGATCTATGTACCTATTTTGGCGTATGCCGATGGAAGTGCTATGAAATATGGGATAAAGGTGATTCAGTTTGCGCACGAAGGATGTGACAGTATCGGTTACGTACTTCTAACGGTGAAGAGACTCGAAAATTGATAGTTGTACCCAAGTATTGCATACACAAATGGAATGTTTCACCAACATGCCCCATCTACCTACGACGGCAGAAAACAATAATTCAGCACTGAAAAATCATAAATATTGCAATCATCACAACAAAAACAAGAACCATTCTGGTGCCTGAAGAAGTTTCACTTCGGTTTCGGGTATATAACCCTAGGACTTAGCCATTAGTAAAACTTTGCCTGGGTCTTGGTGACCAATGACACCACGTTTAACCCGTGACGATATACGGATAGGTTAGTGCAGCCCTACAACTACATCTGTCCCTTAACGCTCACAATGCCTTTTAATAACTAAAGTTGTGCCACTGAACATGCAAATCCCACTATGCACTCAAAGCCCCATAATTCCAATCATTTACGGTATATATATAGTTTTTTGTAAATGATAGAACTTATTTAACTTAGCTTACTTATTATTTAACTAGAAAGAGTTACAGCCGAAAGACTTCGGTCTCAAAACAACACCTAAATTACGGTAGACAAGTTGACAACGTTCATCAAAGCCTCACTCCCGCCATATCATAGCCACATTCCCGATCGTTCTACTCAGAGAATGCAAAGTATTAACATGATTGCGGGCAAAATTCCGGTCAAATGCTTCGTTGTAACTAACATGTTCACCTGAGAGAGATTAAGCACCTCACAGATATGATAGCATACGATTGTGTTTAGCACTTTTAAACTATCAATTGTTATGCTAAACAAGAATATACCATGCAAATCGCACTTATTACACTAAATGACCTGAGGAAATATCTTATCGTTGGTGACTGTCTAAGGTTCGTAAATCAATTAAGACTCATGGTGGAGGATTACCTTAGTTTTTAAATACATGCCACAATGCTTTAGGTCGAAGTCCATTTCACTACCATCCACTTCATCCAAATGTAATCCAGAATTCATCGAATATTCCGTAGCAGATACCTCTTCGTATAAAACACGAAAATCGAGAGACAGTATCGCAGTACCCGAAAAATACGGGCTATATGACGAGGGATGCTATATATAAATATAGATATAATATAAAATATATATATATATATATATATATATATATATATATATATATATATATATATATATATATATATATATATATATATATATATATATATATATATATATATATATATGACGAAAGGGACACATTTGCATGCACAGACACATACAAAACGACATGAACGTACAGACAGAATATATATACACCGACGGAGTATGTTATTTTTTGGAAACCTTGTAAGTAATTGATCAATAACGTTGGTCATGAAATCGATGAAGCAATAGCAAATGCAATTTGCGGCCGAGCAAAAGAAGCACTGGATGATAAAACGAACGCAATAAGTTGCAAAGAAATAATAACTGCTGGAAATGCCTCCACTGATGATTAGAAGGAGAGAATAACCAGGACGAAGCAGTAATCCCATGGAGTGATAATATCGTCTTAATCAGAAATGAATGTATGACTCGAAATTTATTCTCAAGGAATACAGCTGAGGCCATGCTAAATCTTTGCTAAAAGCCTTTAAAAAAAAAAAAACCAATCGTTAAAACGACGGAGTCAGCTCCATGTCGCGAACTTCTTGAAGTCATAGTTGTAATGTCACACGCAGTCAGCAAGCACTTCAATCACATTTACTGCCATGACATACATTTTCTGTGGATTTTCGCACAAACTGTACTGAGTTACCACGGTTTTTATCTACGTGCATATCCATGGTCTTGAAATGACTATGGTCTTGGAACGAAGTCAAGAGCCAAAAAACCTATGGTCTTGGGACGTGGATGGCCATATTAATATTCAGCAAGGAAATGCTTCATCAGTATCAATTAATGCTCTTCATTCATGCACGAATGATGAATCGGAAATATTAGCTTTATTCTTCTTCTTTCTGCAAAAGCACTGCAAAAACATTTTATGCTGGGATGAATTTAATGAGCACTGAGATTAAGTTATACCTCAGGATGGGATTGAATTTAAAGAGATCAATTCTAACACAACGTTAACCGATTTTTCCAGTAAGCAAAAAATGCCGCAGTCATAAAATAATAGAATTTGTCATTCCCTGACTTATCGCAGGGACATTCGAGCCAACAAATAAGGGTACTCCTATACACAATGATGCTAACCATGAAACTAAAATGTTCCGGATGTCAAACTTTCAAAATCACGAAATCGATCTTTCGCGATAAATTGTTTTGAGTCGTCCATTTATTTCGGTTCGCTTCAGAACAAAGATAGATAACAGATGAAAAATTGGTTTAGTTAATGATATGAAGAAAAATATTTTAATGGCTATTCAATGAGCGAACGTTAAGTGCTTTCGTATACCAATTAAATTAGAATTAAAATATGGACTTAGGAATTTAGTTTTTAATTCTTTTACTTCCCGCGGGTAATAGCGATTGTGTCAGAGTCCAATTAAAAGTCCATTATAACAATATCGCTGGTAAAAATTGGAGTACCCGAATTTTTTTTTTTTGCCCGAATTATAGCCGAATTCCGACAAATGCCAACAAATAATTCCCAAAACTTCATGCTATTAAATATCACCAAAAATTTCTGAAGCTAAACTAATTGCCCTTACGAGACAGTTTTGGAAAAAATCGGAGTTCGGATAAAATTTAATGCTGACTAACTATGGAACATTTCTAATTGAACAGCTGTAAAGGAATCGCTGTGGGATGTTTGGTCCATATGAGGCTGAATTGGCGATCCAATTGTGGGATCAGGATCAGTCAGCCCGAAGTCAAAGGTGATTGATATCAGAAATACAGGAAATGCGCCAGGATAATTCGTGACGTCGATCTGTCAGTCAATATTTTTCACTTACGTCAACGTCCCAGTTGTCAGCTGCCCTCAAAATGATTATATAATCACGTCCCAGTCCTAAATGCTCTACCAACAGTTAGTTTCTACCTGAAGGGCAAAAAACTGGCATTCTGCCAAAAAAACTTGGTCCACAACACTCGGGCGATGGAACACGGTGGAGTAATGTCAAGCAGTGAAAGTGCCCCATAGCCGATCCATGAGGTGGCGGTCTAAGGGATGAAGGAAATAACATGCGAAAAGGGTATGAGACGAGGCACCTAACTGTAGCAGCTGCTCTTTTGTCTCCAGGTAAAGGGCCAGCCAAATCAGAGGCGGAAACGATCGGCACAATATTTCCGTGGACTCAGTCCAGCGAATCGCCACCTTGACATAGGACCTCAACCAACCAACAGAACAATCATAATTTGTCCTAGCAGGTCTGCATCCACTCATCGGCGATCCACAGAAGGCGATGAATCATACAGAGATAAACCTTGGCCCGAAGTTCACGACGAAAATGAAGATATCCGTTGGACTTTCGCTACTCACGGATTCTAAGGGCCGATCAAAGCACACATCGAAGACGAGCATATTCTTGTGTGCTTGCATAGCACAACGATCGCTAGACCAAAGTTACCAAATAGAATGGTTCGCAGTCATAATTGTGTGGTTTTTGCTCTCTGAAGATATTGAGAATTAACCACATAGATCAAAACGAAGCATCCTACACGCCATATCCATCTTTGATGTAGAACAAATGCCTCATTATCACCACTTATTGACAACCGAATCATAAGAACAAACAAAAAAGTGGGAGTAATAACGGCGGGAAGGACTTGAAGGGAATGTTATCAGCATTGGATACGGTAAAAACAAATATAACCGATACTCAGCAAACGAAATGATACTCAGTCATTGTTGAAGTGCTGTGTTTTAGGCTATGTGCAAGTGGACGGTTTCGCTTAATTGTTTGAGATACGTTTGCATTTTGCCGAGGTTATGTATATGTTTCGGGATTGTGTTAATTGTTCTGATTGTGTCATCCTAACTAGGTGAGGTGTTTATCGAGGTCATTCTTGCACGGATTTTTCGTCCATGTTAGAAATTCTTTTTGCACTCCTTAATGGTATTTATGGGTCCCATTTATATTTGTACCTATAGATTAGGCATTTTATAATCGTTTATACTTAGAGGTTCCCAGTAATTACGTTATATTCACCTTAATAGGTATTTACATGTCTACATTGTGCGTAGAGCATAATTTATTTCATCGTATTTTATTTTCGGGTTTTAATTTTTTAAAAACGACTGACATACTTGTCAGTGAATTATCGGATAAATTATATTGCAACTAATGTCTCATAAAGGGGATTTAAGAGGTGATGCATAGGTAAAGATTATTGAACGCAATTTTTTTTGGTTTCACAATTGAACGTAATTGATAATTTCAAGGTAATTGACGGTGATTCACGAACTTGCTCGCTCAACTACGTGTTGTGAGAGCATTTTGTGAATTTTGGAATTTAGCTCATTTTAAGAGGTAAGAAGTAACTTAACATTAAATGGGTTATCTTGATAAGGATGTGAGATGATTTTACTTGTAGACAGCTGCTCTATTCTTTTAGCAGTTGTTGCATATGCTGCGTTGATAAATGAGCCGTAATGATTAGACTCTGTTAGCAGGTGTCAATAAGAGAGGAGAGTCTTGAGGCGATTATCGTCGTTGGCTTCTTCTGTACTGCGGGAAGGGGTGAAGAAATTATAGCGCTATATCTGTGACATTATGGGCACCAAAAAAAACGAGTTATTCAAAATTTTTGAAGCTCTCATGCGTTTATCTATCTCTGTGTCTACGATAAGCTAAAAAAATGATATCATATTATTTAAACACCCGGAGACGGGAATATATAAAAAATATGGGAGCTTCTTTCCAAATCTTGGGCCAATTGGTAAAGAAAAAATCACAAGAGAAGGCAAACATAAATTTCAGTCGTCGCCTCTTTTCATTAAAGAATCCTGAATATGCTATGCGCCATAAAAACTTTCCTTTCAGATGGGCATACACGCTTACGATGAGACCGTGGAGCAGTGTTAATGCGTCATGGCACAAGTTATGCAATTATATGTCCATACGAATGCAGTTATCTTGTATGACTTTTTCATCGATTGCCTGCCTTGTCTATTAGTCATGGGTAATTGTCAGGTAAGCATTCTCCATCGTCCATATTATTCGCCACCTTTCTAATTATTTTTCTTGGACATTGAGCCATTAGGCAACTTCTTCATCAATAAAACGCCCTCCACTGTCCAGCCGAAATACACTTTGATGGAGGAACAATACCGTCCTTTAAATTTATTGCTGTTGCGTCCATCTGTCCACCGATATTTAATGTAAGTCGAGGTGAACATCCGGATGTCGATAGTTTTGAGCCCTGTGGTACCACGTTGATGGTTTTTTGACCACGAAAGTCTCATCGATCGCGGATAGTTGTGCGCTTATCTCTATTTGAAGTGCCTAAAGTTGTGATACTTTTTCCACTTTCAACTATTCCCAAAAATTATGCCGTGCGCCGACGAGTACAATTTTTTTCTGTTGTGTTGAAATTTGTTGGGAATATCTTCCATGGTGGTATTTTTGGGGTTATTGCGGTGTCTATGCAACTCAAACTACTTTAATTGTCGTCGTGGTGGATTTTACCAAACAAAACCGGCGCCCGTTCTTTCCCCTCCACTAGCATCTCCCCACCTCTCCGCCAAAAGTTATGCGTGTTGTGGATTGCCGCCTTTCTGCTCTTCACTTCATATTGGCCCACCTGAAAAGTGTGTTTTTTCGTAGGAAAGAAGAACATAAATAATACACGCTTCTAAGAGAAAAGATTTCAATTAGACCACCCTGTTAAGGTAGGTGACATCATACAAATGGATTTGTTATGCATATGAATGGAGATCGTGTCTCATAAACTTCTACTATCTCCTGACACAGTCCACAAATGAGCGGGATTGATATTTCGCATCATTTCCTGTATTAGCGAGGTATTCCCTCGGTAGATCAGAAATTTATTCTGACCAGTTGTTGGAGGAGTCACACTCAAGTACTGCACTTCAAAACCATTTTACTGTTTTCCTAATCACTAAAATTGTTTTCTTTTATTGATTTTTGACTGAAAGCTATATATGCTTACAGGTGCTAATGGAATATAAGGCTGCCGAATCAAGAAGGAATGCCCGAAGCACTTATGACGTTGACGTATAGATGTTGAGATCATGAAGCGAGATGGCCAAATGCAGGTGAAGTACGCAGGGGACTTAAAAGAATCAAAAAGGTGATTATACTCTAAACCTGTACGCGGCAGATTCTTTGTGCGCCACAAGAAATATTGGCTAAGAAAGTAGACGGTATCCAGCATAGATGATTCACTCAAACCAATATATGTGAGAAAAATTTTCTGTTCTAGGTTTAGTAGTAAGCGTGTGGCTTGTTTGATGTTGTTGCAAAACGGTCGGTGATTTTGTTCGCCCTGTCATCCAACCAATGAGGGCATTCTTCTTAGGATTTAATTGGTGCTTTCATGTGTGGCTGTCATTGCGATACTGGTAACCGATACTTCTGCGGAGCCGTTGAGGCGACTTTGGTGGAATCCTCTAAACGAAGGAAGCAGGTGGAGGGAGGCCGCCTTATTTGGTTTGAGGACTCCTTAGTACTTTTCGAGTAGTGATGCGAACATATCGGATTTCTTTGACGGAGGCATCATCATCATTTAAGTTCAGCATCCACGAATGTTGTTCTTCTTTGTTTATTTGTTCACTGAAAAATATATGAGCCGTACCGTGCTTAATGCGAAAATCAGTGAAGTGTGCTTACATAATCGACGTTTTTTAAACCAGGTATGCCGCGTATCGGAAAGGTAACGAGTTCTTTTTGCAGCCTCATTAATGAAGAGCAATTCAATCAATTCTCACCTGGTGATGATGGTGTGCAGATGGCCGAATAAGATCTTCAAGAGCAGCAGCTGATTTGGAGATGAGAAGGTATTCTTCAACAATTCGCTAATGTAAGCTGTGTGTTTATAAGTTTCGTTGAAATAAAATATTGTTAGGCTATTTGCGAAGACTTTTGATTGGTGCATTTGACAAGGCAGCTGGTTTGTAGTAGTATGCGGAAGGGAATGTGGATTTCATAAAGGCTTGTTTTAGAAAGTCGACTATGTAGGATAAAAGTGAAGGTACTGCGGGATGGGAGGTAATGCTTGCGAAATAGTCACATCTACACTATATGCAACTGCGAAAAAAACATGTGGGGGATGCATTCCAACGGTACAAACTTTTCTCACATTTTCAAAAGGGACTATTAAAATTCGTGGCGGCATATGACTTAACCCATTATCAGTGCTAATTTGGAATTTCGAAGCGAATCTTTGAGAAATCGGCTCGATACGGCCGTAACGTTTGTTAGTCAGCAGATTATTGCATTTTTTTTCTGCTTTAGGTGCATTTCAAAGACCATCGATATACGAGTTGAATGATTTGCAGTGATTGGACGTGATCTGAACCTGACTGATCATCGTCTTAATAAGAAGATCCTTTTCGTACATCAGAGGAGAATATTCGTCAGGTTATGTGAAGAAGAGAATGAACTGAAAAGATTCGAGGTGGACCTTGAAATGTTTTATCTATGTCCATCAGTTCTGTGCTCTTATGTGGTTATATTCGAAAGAGGAAAGAGATGAAGAGCAGAAATTCTCGTGATCGCCAGTCCCTCCTTTCAACGGTCGGTTCTAGCACTGAATGTTTCCTTTTATGCTCACTTTCATCCACGAATACATTTCCATGATGCTTCACACGAATATGCTATTCATATATTAGCCGTTGTTCGTATATGGGTACAGTAATGTGGATGGCAGAATTCACATCAATCCTGTATGGGTTTATTAAATGCAATAAATAGTTAACAGGTATGATATTCTGAGAATGGGATACTGCTTAAATCCTCCACTCAGAGGCTAGCCACATATAGGTTGTTCCATATTTCAGTGTAATTTATGGCAATGTTCAACTAACAGTTGTATTATTATAAGCAATGCATGAGTTGGATGGTTTGATCCTCTCATATCGCCCAGCATTGCTATTATTGTTCTATGATTTTTGTGATATTTCTTTGGTGATTACTCGTTTGTTTTATAATTATTATTGTAAGTTTTGGTTTGTATTTTGATGCGTTAATTGGGTTATTTGTTTTTATTGGTGAACAAAGCACAGTTTACGGTTTTTAAAATAGAGGTAAGAGTAAGTCTGATTTCATTCTTCTATTTGTATCTTCATTGGTTATACGTTTTATTGTAGCCCTTTTTTTGTGTTTAACTTTTCTACGATTTTCTAATTGCGCTATGCTTGGTGGTGTTTTTTAAAAAATATCTTTATGGAGATTTTCCGATTGTTTTATCGGTTTCGTTTAATGCGATCCTTGTCATTTCCAAAATAAGGCTTGCCTTGACGCTTTCTGGAGAGGAGTAATAAGATGAGATGATGTTCTTTTGTTAATATGAATATTTCCTTAATTGGTGCCGTTTAGTGATCGTTCTTTCGGTTAACTATTCAAAACAGTAAGAAGTAAGTATTAATTATTAGTTGCTGTGATTTGTAAGGAATGATGCCTATCTTCATGTCGATAATTTGTCGGCGATATACGCGGACAAAAGTTTGAATTATTGCCTTCTCATGATAGACATCCAGTGATATTTTGATACCGCTATAATGTTACAGTCAGCAATACTTTAAAACGATATATTATAGTGATTTGTAAAAGGGAATTTCTTCATTTGCGTCTGTTATCACTCACACGCATTCTGTCGTTGTGATTATTGGTTTTATATATTTATATTTGTCAATGTGATAAAAGTTTAAAATAATCTGTCGCATATTCTGTGAATCGTCTATCTATTGCGAAGAGGTTCCCCTCTATCTTTTTTTCTTCTTGAATTGTGATTATGCCCTCATAAAGATGATTTTTTTTGATAAAGTAATATTTGTAAGTAATACTCCGAAAGTATTCGGCTGTTGAAGAATTACGGAAAGTTGAGGCCGTTTTCCATAAATTTTCAACTGCAGTTGGAATTAACTAAGAAATTTACTAGTGGAAATGAAGAGTGAAAGATGATTCCCATCAACTTCAAAATTCTGCAGTCGAATAGCGAGGAAGTTGTGGGTTATTAAAAGCGTAGATAGATACAAATGCGTTTACATTTGTTTTATGTTAACTTGTAATATGGATATGGTATTATTCATGTTTTCTAGTTCGTTTTTGAATTCTTTAAATTGTTCGTTTCAAGTGAGAATGCGAATGCACATATCGCGCCAACTACGCTTTTTTTTAATTCACTAGATTTTTTCAGACCAATACTAATAGGTAGGAGGCGATGGCCTACAGTTGGAACTGAAGTCGGTCAAGAGGTGAGTCAGTCTTATTTGGGAGGAAGTCGAGGTGCGGTTTAGACCGCAGCCATCATTGAAAGGAATTTGCTGTTGTTAGAAGAGAGCTTGGAAATGGCTTCAGGAGCAACTGCACATCGGGTTTCGCATATATGAAAAGGATTGTGGGATTTTCAAGGAAGCATATGCTACGAGCAGCGAAGGAAATTGATATACTCGATAATAACTGCAACGAGGCAATTCTAGGACGGTTTTTTCACTCAACGAAGGATGTATGACCAAAGACTCGAGGAAAGCTGTCCGCGAATGTCGACATCATCAACGTCTGAAGAGAAGTTTCTGCGCCGATTCGGATTCGGAAGGATTCAACCGCAAAGCCATTAGCAGCTTGGATAAGGAAATTTCGGACTATTTAGCACTGAAATGCGAGAAGAAATTCGGTGGACGTGAGCGTTTTAAGAGGTTTGAACAGGGATTCATCCTTCCTCGCACTCACTCTTCCTCGGAAACGGCAATTCGTAGGAGTTATCTCTTAAATTATTTTATCCTGAAGTAAAATTTCTTCTCTTTCCATCAGTTCTTAAGAGAACTCAGATGGCGAGTTTGTAATGGTTGAATGAAGTTGGTGGGTGTAAATTTTGGCTGAATACTGCAGTCTCCGAGCATTGAATTATCCTTCGTAGGCGATGCCATGGCAGCGGTGCATAGGTGAATGCCATCATTGCGAATCTTCGCATCTACCGCATATACCTCTCGGCGATGAAGCCATTGATGCGAGGGAATACGTTAAGCGTGCGCAGCAGCGCAATTCTGGGGAGAGCGTAGTTGTTGTTGCATGGCTAGTCACGGCTTGGCTGCATAGTCAGGATCACCTGAAGTTAAAGAAACAGGAGGATTCAATTGGCCTTGAGTGGAACATTTTTCAAGGATGAAACGAAGCTTCACAACTCCATCCACTTCCATTAAGGGTGAGGTTCGAATTTCGCGGGTATTTCCAGTAATTGGGAGCGAAAGGAGAAGAGCTTTATTCGGGCTAGCATGGAGCAGTTTGGCAAGCTTCCATTTTTTAGCCTGCGACCATGAAGGCAGCAAAGCTTTCGTGGCGTACATGATAGATTGAAATATAATCGGGCAAGCTTAGTTTATAGTAATGCAAAGGCGTCCTCACGGAATTGAATTGATATTTTAACATAACGAGTGTTTTTTAAACCTCTAAATATAAAAGGAGCCAGAAGCTTCATGTCGAAGCTATGAAGGGAACTGAGGGAAATGCCGATAGTGAAATCTTTAGATTAAGTGATATCAGCAACATTTATATAAATATGCTGCGCATTTCAATATGGGTAGAATAGTGAACGCTCCAAAATGTTGTCTCATCCTTCAAATTGAAGCTTGGGAATGATGAGGCAATCCAGATAACACAGTGATGATTATCGTACCCATTCGTACACATCCGCTCTGCTGTTGTGGATGAGTGAGTTCAATGAGCGACAAAACTGAATATTGCGTTGTAGGGTGGTTGAAGTCCTTGCTCAGTCTTCTTGGGCGAGAGATTGAGTGCTAAGGATGGCAAACCAACTTGCAACTCATGCTGCTATCCTGCTCTATTTTTCTCGTTGGTCAGGTTGATGTGTCGGATGAGTGTACGCTTTGAAACGTTTACTATTCTCAGGGGGTGGATTATTGCATTTGGAGAATTTACGTAGTACCTATCGGCATTTTCATTATTCCCTTTGTGGTCAGAAATAGTCACTACAACTTTATATTTAGAGGTTCATGTGGCATCGATGTGGCAACATATCACCTAATGTGCAGGTGATCGCACGTAGACTTTTTGGTTGCCAAATAATATTAGGTTAAAAGTACTTTATGCACATCTTCCCTTTAAAAAAATGTCAGAAGGGAAATTTTTTCAATATTACATGCAAGGCAAAAATTTTCGAAAGGAAGCATGTTGAAAGAAGATTTTTGACTTGGGTACGTTTGATTATCGTGGCCACCTCTTCCTCACATACGCACAGTTTAGCCAATCACAAAAAGTAGGAGCTTGCCTTCCCCTGAAGCTGATAGAATTTTTATCTGCGGACCGCCGAAAGTCTGTCTTTCATGGGGGATACCTCAGACCTTATTGGAAGTGGAACGTAGCGAATATTTTAAAATCGATAAAAATTTATGTAGGTTTAGTAGAAAGGCTATCAGAAGTAGAACAACGTAAATGCCTCTCAGTTTACAGTTTATAGCGTTCAGTTTCCAACATTCGATGGAATTCCTGAAGGAATACTTTCTTTCATGTGGGAGAATGTGATAAGTGATAAGTGCTTATGCTTATAATGAAAAAGAAATAAGTGCTGGAAAAATTTCTTTGATGGGAGGAGGAGTTGCCATATGTGTTCCTCCTTGTTTCGTCTGCTTCAAGTGATCCTGACTATGCCGAATGTGCTAATTCTGCCCATGGAATCTATTGTATCGTTAAAAATGCTCTTCAAAGGGTTGTTGTGTTGTGCATGAGTTGACATCTTCCCTATGTTTCGGTGGAACCATCACTAAGAAGTTTATGCGAGAGGTACGAAGATCGTTAGTGGTTCGCGTTCACCTAAGCATCTCAGGTATGGTAACGTCGAGAAGGAGGATTCGTTGTCCGGTGATCGCCGTATTTGGTCATCGCTTACACTCGCAAACGCATTTGCCATTACAACCTCCGTTATCCCGGCTCTCAGGAGGATTGATGGAGAGAGAGGAAATTTTATTTTGGATTAGGACAGTTTCCGTGGGACCTTTCCGCGGGAGGAGAAGTGTGAGGAAAGAGCAGCTTTCGTTTAGGCTGGAATAATCTTGTTGCGGTTTTTTTGAAGATCAAATCAGAGGGCAGAATTTTCTGTTCGGAGTAATTCAGCTTGCACGGAGTGGGAGGGGGGAAGTGGGTGGGGGTAGGGTGATTATCGAGATAATAGAGCACTAATAATCTTTTCTTTCAGTGAAATTTAGCGTCCTTTTATGAGCGGGTGGAGCAATTCTATTTCAATCTAAACGAATTGGTCGACGTTTGGTTTAAGTGGGATGGGAAATGAACTTTTTGCTCCGTACGAATTGGAAGGTAGGCATTGGATGGTAAGAGATCTTATTTTGATTGGGACCAAGTTAAACTAATCACTCAGATTGAGGATGAAGAGGGCAAAAGCAATACTTTATGGAAATATTTGGCGGTGAGGAAAAATCTTTGTCGTTAATATTTAGTAGTTTTAAGAAGTGAAGGTTGGTATTGTGGGCAATTTTTCAGAGGATTTCTTTCGTTTTTGAAATAATTCAGGGCTCTCGAAGAAAAGGGGATAATTGAATATCCGCCGAATTTCTTCTACTGTCTTTTTGCTGCGTAGGCTCTACTGCACAGTTTTGAATAAAACTCCCTAGTGTTTTTTCTCAAAGAATTATCTCTTTTTGTAACTTCCCCACATCTCTTTGGGAACTGAATGAAGCGTTGTAAGGTCTCTCAGTTATATGTCCTTCTCTGATGTTTGCTACAACTGCTTAATTATCTTCCAATAAATCAGCAACTATTTCATTCTGTTCCATCAAAAACATTTTGTTAGCTTGGTGGGCTGTATTATTGATTTTTTTTTCGAAAGATAAATCCCGTCGGAAATAAACTCCATCGGGATAAACTCCTAGAAAGTTTGGACTGATATTTTTGGGCGATGAGAGGTTTATTCATAGCGGTGCAGTATTTTTGAAATTCTTATAAGTGAGGCTAATGGCTTTGCACTGCAGTCACGATTGTCTCTCAGGTGAGAATTAACGTTTGTTTGACATTTTCGCTGATTGCTTTTTCCTTGCACTGCTTGATTGTAATCAGAGAGGTAGTTAAAAGCTAAGAGATGAATCCAAACTCATTTTATATTGGCTAATCTATCCATAAAGAATGGCTGTCAAGCTGCACATTCAAATGGATATCCTGATATTTGACAGAACCCTAGCATAGAAACTGTTTTAGTTTAGAACTGCATTCTGAGCAATATGCTTGTCAGACTAAGCTTCTTTTGTGGTGCAAGGAAAGATTTACTTTACTGCAGTGAGTATCACGCAGCGATATTAGTGCAAAGTCGCTTGCAGAAGTGCAGTGTGATTTCTGTGGTTGAAGTTTTTATGCAAGCGATTGTTCCACTGTAAAAGAAAAGAAATTCACTCATTTTTTTAAATGGTCGGCAACAAATGCAGAATTGCTTGTGGAGGGTTCTTTGCGAAATTCGCAGAGCAAAATAACCAGAAAATTTTATCAGGAAAGAAAAGCCCTGGGTGCATATTGGTTTATAGTGACCTTGGATGGCTTCAACGATGGGTTGATACCAGCAAGTGGATGCAACAGTGGACGAGGCAAGTTGCGAGATTCGTCGATGCAGGTCAAAGCTTTTGATCATTTCTTGAAGCGATGATTTGTGGATTGCAAATCGATTTTCGGCGAGGTTAGTGTTATTTGTGGAAAATACTAGGAAATTCCGCTCGCTATTGTTTCCTGCCTTGTGCAGAGCTGTGGTATTCCGCCAGTTTGCTATGCCGTAGGTCTCTGTAGGGAATTCCGCAAATTCCGTCGGTGCGGACGGTCCGCTGCGCTTTGCCTTGTCGCCGTAGTGGTGTGTGTGTGTGAGGTTTTTGGTCAAGCTGAGCGTTTTTGGATCCCGCTTCTAGCCAGCAGGGCAGCGATGGGCGCATCGCATAATGGCGTGTTGCTGCTGTGCGTTGTTTTTTGTTGTCCGCAGACGCGATGCGGGTTTGGGCGTATGCGCGAAATTTTGATCTGCAGTTGCGGCTTTGACCTCTGAAGTGTTCCCACTTCCTGTGAGCGAAGGGCGCGTTAGTGCATCAAGGGGTAGTTGCCACATTGTAGTTGGCGCGCTTGGCTTTTGAGCGGCCTTGTCCGCTCGAGGGAGGGGTATGCTTGAAATTTTGATCTACTTTTGATCTCTGAAGTGTTCTGACTTGTGATCGTGTGCTGCGCTAATGCAGGAAGTGTTATTGCCGTGTGGTGTTTAGTGCGTATGGCGCGAGCTGGAGGGTGTGGCATGCTTGAAATTTTGATCTACTTTTGATCTCTGAAATGTTCTGACTTGTGATGGCATGGCGCGCTAATGCAGCAAGTGTTGATTGCCGCATGGTATCTAGTGCGTATGGCGTTCGCTCTGTGGGGGGGGGGGGGGTATGCTTCAAATTTTGATCTAGCGAGAATGAGGTTTGATCTACATGTTATTGTGATTCGCCTCATGATCGCCAGGCATTTCACACCAGTCGTTCTTTTGTGCTGGATGAACTAAAGCGTGATTGATTGATATTTTTGATGGAAGCGTGTAATTGTAGTTTATTACATTATACTGGCGTATTGGTTTATTGATTTATTGATTAATTACATTGATTTAATCAGCATGCTTATACATACATAGGTTCATTTCACGCTGGGTGATACAAGTGAAGCTTTCAATTTTCATATCACCAGTGAAACCTGAAAAGTCTTCGTTGTTAATGTTTATTTAAATACATGAGGCGAAGTACAACCTTGTTAGACGCTGTTCATCATTCTCGAAAACTTTCTGTATTCCCATTTGTGTTTGATATCTTTGCTTGATCCTTGCTGCAAATTCGATTCTGCTATTGGCGATGTGGGCTTGGCTGACGGCTTTAGTCGTGGAGCTTTGGTTCATCGTCCTTGCTAATGGTTTATATCATCGCTCAGCTATAGGGCAATCGTGCTTAACCAAACACTGTCACAATGGAAATCGACGTCAAACATTTATCTTCGATTCACAGAAAACATAGAGATGGATTTGATGATCTTTTCACGAATGATGCATATAAGCATAGGATATTGAACATTCTAATTCCTTTAGACAGCGGCGCAAGTTATGTGTGAGTCTGCAATCTCTGATTTAGTTATTCGTTTTGTGGCTATTAATCGTATAAGTTAAATGTGCCTCGAAAATTCTTGTCTTTTGTCCTAAACCCTTAATTTTGTTTCTCAATAAAAGGTAAGTTTTCCTATGGCGACCGCGAAGGTCAGTTATCCGATGGATATGTGAAGGATATTCTTATTCGTTTTCTCGGCTGTTCCTCTCAAAATCTATGACGCGAACTTTAAAGGTTATACATTTAGAGAGAATAGATTTTTATTATGCCAAATTCGATTCTAAAATTTCATTTTAACAACGTTGCTGCTTCGCATTTTCATAATTGGCACTCAGATGCATCGGCATCGGTATCTGATAAAACTCTAAGAGTTATCCACAAGCAAACTATTTCTAATAATTGTTTTCAGGTCGTCGATTACGTTTAACTGCAAGATATCTTAAAGCTTGTACTCTTTGTGAATTGATGATTATTTTAAGCAAAGAGCGCTGCATTCGGTACAAACTATAGCAGTAACAAATCTTAGGTCCTTCGATGATTGCTCATGGCAAAGATTCTTACCGATCGCTTATTAATGCATATTAATAAATTGGCAAATGAAATCTATATATGATCAAGTTGCCGCAGCTCTTCGTTGATGGTAGTGCGCAAAAATGTTGCTACGTCAAGAGGCCAAATTGTTCGATCGGTAAAGAAATAGAAGTCTGCGAGTAACTCGATATCACGAATGCTCACTGTGTGATCGAATAAATCTTCCTCGGGATGCTGGAATTTCATTTTTTTTTTTTCATAATCTTTGAAGTTTGTGTTTCTCTCCAGATGTTTTCGATGCGTGTAGCTGCCAACGATCTTTAAAACACGTGAGTTTAGTTCCATTTTAGTGTAATAACAGGATTTTGAAAATAGCAACAATATTTTTTTCGTCGGGCTGCTCTCTTTCTCTTCCTTTTTCCATTCCGTGAATCTTTCCTGATTACAATGTTATTTTCGTTGAACACAGCTGTAAATTTATATAGCTAAGGGTCTTATTTATTAGTGAAGCATTTCCATTCTGTTTTTGGCAGTTTTGACGAAGCATTTTCCCTGCATTTTATTTTTGTGGGAGGGGAGAGGGAGAGGGGAGGAGATTTTTCACGACTTTTATATACCATCATCGAGTTACTTTTTTCTTCATATTTGATTAAAATCATCGATTGCATTCACGATGAACATTTTCTTAATTTTAATGCGCCCCTCCCACTAAAGATTATATCGTTCTCAACGCATAAACTGTGTGGTTTGATGCAATCTGTGATGGATGAAACTAACAGCCCGCAATTTGAAAATGAGAAAATGAATCATAGAGATTACCAAGCAGTTGAAATCATTCTGTAGATTGGGCAATGGAAGGGAGAGTGTCCGATTAGATTCCGGATAAACACATGATTGACCATCAAGTGCCCATTGTCCCAAATTGCTTCGCAACAGTATTACAGAAGTATGCGTCGGCTGAATGGAATCGATCCTGAAATATGTATGCGTTTTTAGTTATGAGGGTTGCGAAAAAAATTTGTTATTTGACTAATAAATTGTATCAAGTTCGCATTTTTGAAACTGTAGTAGGAGTACCTCTGTAGAAGTGCCGATAGACATGTATATGATGCAAATAAGGAACTTTCCGAAAGGTAATAGCATAGAAGATAAAAATACTTCCAACCTTCGGAGATGGAAACATAGACGAAAGTATAAGAGAAAAGTGAAACGTGTGATAATAGTAAGAAAAAGAGGCTGAAGTCCACAGCGCACATGATTCAGCTTTATCAGTAAATTTTGAAAGTGTTGAATGAGTGATGCACAATCATCAACCTCAACACGGGGTCGATTTTGGAATGCAACATTGCCGTTGAATTCATTGCTGATCTAAAAATTATAGAATTCATTCAGTACGCAATGCTAATAGGGTTTCCCATAAGTCGTTCCCCCCCCCCCCCCCCCCCTATTTAGCTTCTATCTCTTTACTCGTAACGATCAGGTACTAACGAAACATAAAGACATCGTGCTACTTTTCTCATTTCCCATTTTTAGCTTCTGACCATTTCATATTGTTGTTGTCATAACACTGAGGAGGATTTGAAATACTAATAATAGGAGTACATTTGGCGGAAATTACCTGTTGTTAATGTTGATGCTATCCAATAGACAGTCCGAATGGTTGTCGAAAATAGGACACACATAAAGGAGTAGCCGCTTGTAATGACGACGATATTTGTCGATAAGTTGCCAAAGGTTACTCGAAGTACCTGTAAAGTTTTGCGGCAAAATGCTAAGAAAGAGCCGAGAATGTCCCGGTTGCACGGAAAACAATCATCTAATGGTTGCCGCACATTATAGACTCGGTCGGTATGGTAGGAAGTTTTTAAAATTTCAAGCCCTTTATCTCCAGCATTCCCTGTATAGTTAGCTCTCTTCCGATGTTTTCATTTTACATTATTGTTAAGAGATTGTTAATCAGTGCAACATGAGCGATATTGGCACCAGATTTCGGGAGTCTTGTGTGACCGACGAATGCCTCCGCGTCTCAGCGAAAATCTTTACGAGCGAATCCGCCGGCGTCTCAGCGCAAATGGTGGGCAACCACAGTGCGGCATGAGCGGGTCTTTCATGCCATCGAGATGAGGATGTTAGTTTGGTGTCTATGAGTAACAAGACATGACCACATCATGAGTGATGACATCGGACGCTACTTTCTTCCAAATATTGCATCGCGCCAATGGCTAGAAGAATGTAAGAAGCAAGGATTTGTTGGGTTGTGCATGTGAGTCGCAGCGGCTCGGATCAGTGGCACACACAACCCTGAGGCTCATTCGCCCTGTCGGCGGCCCCATGGAAGACCCAATGCCAAGCAGTACATGGAAAAGATCGGATTAGCGCCAGAAAACGCCAAATTGAAGGAGACATTGATCCTTAGAAAATTCGGGAACCAGTGGAGGAATGATGGTGCGGCTTCGATCGCAGTCTTCGATTACCGGCAAACTGCACGCAATAAGTTATATTGTGCGGTGTCTGCGTGCCAACCGGTAAGGGGAAACTTCCACAAAAGTAAGGTCGCGGATTCATTTGCAATCCACATTGTAGGTGGATCGATTTGTTGTATATCCTATGGTTAACGTTAAACGAATGCCCACCTTGAGCCTTTTATTATCTTGCGGTAAGAACCTTTAGTGTTTGGCGTTTTTTCCATTAGTTCAGCAGACGTGGTTAGTTTGGCTTTCTAACCATTTTGATCACTTAAGACTGCTTCTAAAGACTTGCAACTTGTTTCAGCATATTCGCACCTGCAAAGCTCACTATGAGGTATTATGTTTATGCATTTACGTATTTCTTTCTATCGGTCGGATAGTTTGAAGTCGAGAATCACTGAAGCTAAGACCAGTGAATTTGTTGACCGTAGATTGTTGACCCATGGTTATTTACGCTAAAGGTTAACTCTCGGTATAAGTTTCAAATTGAGTCATCAGTTTTGAAAGCAATTATAAACTGATCGCGTCGTGCATTGTGGAGTCAGTTGTATTGCACGGATCTTTTGTGGAAGATCTTTAAGAACCGTCGAATAGACTAAGTTATTAATACTTTATTCCGAATATTCTATTATTTGTCGATAATTTGTGAAAGCAGCTGGTTATACGATGAACGGACTACAAAAGTCTGCGTTGTAGCGTTCGCTCCAGTTAAGTTCATCTTCTTCATTTCGAGACTTGCTATTACTGAATTAAGAATACAAATGCATCGTAAAATGAGCGAGAAGTATACAAGAAAGGAGCTCGTATCGCTCATTTGCATATTCGCAGACATCTCCAATTATTTTGCACATATCAACGCATTGAAGCCTCTAAGGTGAACTTGTTTGCAGCGAAGCCATTTTTCACAAGCAAATGACCTTCAGCAATGAATCGATAGCTTACTGAAAAAGACAGACACCGCTCATATGCACCCTTCTTATGTTTATGGCATATTTGTGTCAAACGCATTGCGTTTTCATGCAAATACATTTTACTATTAAGGCCTAGGATTCACTTTTCTTTTTTTGAAAACAAAAAATTCCCGTCTAAAAATTATTTTCAAACGACATTCTATCTGTCGGGGGTGTGCTTGTCACTATCAATATTACTACAAAACACTCGTTGAATATTGTGCAGTGTAAAAACGCGAACGTAATAAACTCAGTACAGTTTAAATCGATGTGATTATACATTATGTTGTATTGCTTAAATAATTGATTTTCCAATTCTCCTGAATTCAAGAGTACTCAAGTTTCGGACCTATGACTTCATCCGCTGATTGATAGGCGGCTGTCTGTTCGTTTACTAAACTGCTACTACACCATAAAACGTATGTGAATATTGATAAAGTTTACTAAACTACTACACCATAAAATATTGATAATTTTCTGATGCCGATCTTTCTTTGTTACGACAAAAAGGGCAATTTTATGTGGAGCAAAACGCACACCACAAATTTTATTTATCAATGAAGCAAAAAGAACTTGGGATTTATTCAAAACATTCGTATAAAATTTTAAAAAACAAACACAAAAGAAGTAAACATAAAGTGCTCATAAATAGCAAAAAAAAAAAGCAAAAATAAAGTGAAATAGCAATGGCTTTAATAAATTTAATGCAAAACACGAATGCTATATTGAATCGAGATATGCAAGTCATATTAAATATTGATTTAAGCTAGTTTTTCTTCGTTTCCAAAATACCTTATGCTAACGGTTATCTCATAGATTAGTGCTAAAAAACGTTTTTTTTTTTCATGCGGAAAAATTTAATGCAAATGAAAGAATATACACAAATGGTGCTATCGTGTAAAACAACCAAAGAGGCGCTATGAATCAACAAACATTTCAATTACATACATAGCTGACAATGATGAAGTCTCAATATTGAATGAAAATTGTATTTTCCCACTAATCGTCCTCATTCAGTCACTACACCCATATTTGGCATCTCATCCAAGATGGAGCAGTTATCGAATTTCAGTTTTCTCATACCTTAACTCCAGCAATCTCGGAAGCATTTCAGAATTCAGGGATAAAACGGAAAAACTCCAAAGTTTTGACCTTCTCCCTGACGCATCAAATTTATATATGAAGGTCGACCCAGGAAAAGAAAGCGAACGGTACGGGTTACCCTTGGTCTCACATCTTTCTAACGTTGGAAGTGCTTCGGATGTTAGTAATAACGTCACGTGGTACAAAAACGGTTATTTCACATTTGCGATCAACGCCAAAACGATGCTTAAGAATGCATTAACTGTAGACTGTCAATGTTCATCAACGCGGTACACAATGGGGGCTGTACTGAAAAAACAAGAATACGCTACCAGAATCGAAATTGGCAAAAACTTTAAAACTGACAACTCTGAATGTATTTGATTTACGAACCGAAATCTTTAGAAATACTATGATACCGTGACCGGAATCGAAGAAAATTCAGTAGTTCTGGAATCGGATTTCTGATTTAGCACTAAAGTGTACTGTCAACGCTTAATGTGCCAATATAATAGCAACTAAAATGAGTGAAATGGTGGAGGTAATAGTGATACTTGCTGAGTTCATTGTTAATGAATAGGGAATCGTTGTTGTCGATTTCTTTTTTGGTGAGATTTGTGCTCGAATTTTCGAATGAATCGAACCATCATCTAATCCTGTACCCACAAAAAGTTGCATATTAAGTGCAACATTATTCGCGGTATTCGAAACGCACAATTGCTTTGCGTTCTCCTCATTGCCGATATAGTATACTTCTCGATTGCTACGATGCTTCTAAAAATCACTTGTAAAGATGAATCCATGAATTTCAATTGATCACTATATTTCACCTCATAGATAATTGTGTGGATTTAATAGGGCATTATCAAAAACTAAAAGAGAAATAAATTGGCTGCACGTTGAAAAAATTGACCACATTGTTAGTCGTATGTTTATATCTCAAATGCATTCATAACTATGTGATCTTTGTTGTAAATATGCTCTCGAAAGGGACGATAAATTTCTTTTTCAATTTTAAAGATCAATTATAGTGAGCAAGTAAACGTTATTCAAGAAACGAAATATTAGAAAATCTCCATTAGGATTCTCACTGAGATTTCCAGTCTAATTTTAATGCAATATAGCATCGTGATAAAAGTAAAATTTAGCAATGATAGCAGTAATAGCGATGTAGGTTTTGATAGTAGATCTCACTAATAGGTGTTTATTGGCTTATCAGTGCTACTATGGTTTCTACATACAACTGCTATTAGCAAACACCATCAATACTCTGAAATTGCAAACACATAGCGTAATATATGCAAGACATGGTAGTTGTAACACTAATATGTGGTACTAATATGGTAATAAAATTGCAATAATAGTGTCAGCACTAATAAATTTAACCTTATCATTATTTCAGCTTTTCTAGATAAGTGGACTAAGAATCTTTTCTTGCATAACGCGTTTAAATATTTGATTTGCCAGTAAAGTCGGTGAAATATGTGCTTTTTTACATCCATGTCATCTCAGTGGCAGTTTAGAGCAAGTTACCAAAAAATGCATGATAAAAAATATGCCTCTCTATTGCAACTGTTCCTAGACCCTCATAAACCAATCGATGCAGAAATGAAAATCATGACAGCGCGTACTTACAGAACTAATAGTTCAGCGTGGATTATATGATAACTTGAAACGCTGTTTCTAAAAGTGTGACGGTATTAAAAATTCCTCTCCAAAGGTACAGAGAATTTAAGTACCAGAATATTTAATCTATTTTCCTATTTCAAAATCAGAAGAAGTACTAACGCCATAGTTATGCATATTTTTAAGCAATAAAATCTTCGAGTGGTCTCTCTCAAATTAAGAGCTGTAACAATCAGGTAACATTCTGGACCGTCCTGACTGGCGTCTGGAATCAACATGGTGAGGTATGGTTCATCTCTTATGCACTTAAAAGAAAAAGCAAAAAATATGCGATACCTTTTTAACGAGATAGAATTTATTGCTGAATGAAAATGCTATATAATCGGATTCATTGAAATGCGGCAGTTGCTTATGATCGGATAAGAATGTGAAAATACCACGATCACTTTCCACTTCTTGATAACCCAATCTCTCCGTTTCGTAGTATAGCCGCTATAATATTAGTCAAAGTCAAATCTAGATAGAAATACCCAGTTTCCGCAAGTGGCTATATTGCTTCGCCGTCGAACTATTTTTGTCCGTTTTTTTTGGTAAATAAATAGCCATGAGAGTAATCGAAATTACTTAGTAATGAAAAGTGATGTTTTTAATATCACGAAAGATATTCGAAAGTTTTGTTTATCATTGTAGTTCTTTCGTTACCTCATTAAAAGAATAAATTAAATATCCTTTAGCGTAACAGATATTTAACATTTTCTATGTTGTGCAAAAGTCTCGAAACAAAAATATGGAATACTAATGGTCACTTCGTCCCTCCCCCCCCCCCCCCCCAACCCCTAACAATAAACTATTCATGGACGTGAAGCTCATCTTCGATAATATAACAATTGAATAAATGCCTTAGCAATAGCATAAGTATTTCCATGAACGAACTTTTAGTTCTCTAAGTATTACCGCTCGTAAGAGGAAATACAATCATTAAGCTATTCTTATTTTAAGCGTTTTCGATAGATAACGAATTCTTCAATTTTATGAGTGGTGTTTTTTATGAAAGCAACTTTCTTACACGAGATTTTATAATTGATAAAAAATAATAGCATAATTGAGTATAGTATAGTTGGATAGAATATATGCCATATTCGATTAAATCATAAAATAGCACTTAAACGAACCTTTAGATCAGAGTCGAATGAACTCAACTTGAAATTCGAGTCGTTGATTTCCTCATTTTTTGCGAACTTTCCTGACGATAGATTATACATACCGTCGAACATGACAGCTTCTTCTCAAATTCAACATAATTTGATTATCTATTACGATAATTTCAGGTGAAAAGTAAACAGTCACTGTATATTAGTGCAAGTCGTCATAGATGATAAGTGACTAAAGGTATAGTCGATCGGATGGAATTTCCGCATACGTGCAAATTTGTTACCTGGCCTCAAGATCAAATAGATGATCTTATTAACTGTATCTAGTTATATTTAAAAATTCTATCAACAAAGCAATTAAAATCATTCGATACTGAATTATCATTCAAAATATAAATAACCGTTCACAAATTACACTTACATAGGGCATATTCGCTGAAATAATTAATCTTTATGCCATTTCGGATGGACAGGTAAATTAATGTAAGAAGGGCGCTTTACAAGAACGTGATTGATCAAAAGGTTTATTAAGAACATGAAACGAATATGCGATCCCAGCACTCTCATTTGGATGCTCTGTAAATTCAAAGCGTCCAACACCCTCCCCTCCTTCCCCACCTCCCAGCCGCCTATCCCCTATCCGCTTCATATTCCGGTATATGACGGTTTTGCAAATCGACCACCGTATCAAAACAGTTTATGACGAATATTCAACTTCTTTTATTTGCCTCCTTTGCAAATTTAAAAACAACAACAAGACATGGGGACATGAAGAAGATACTATTGAACAAGAATTTCATTCGTGGTATCTAAATCAGCCGGAGCGTTCCTCACACACAAGTGCACACCAGCTCGTCAGAAGAAATTTTTCGCTGCAATAATAAATGCAATTAGATACCATTTTTGTAAAGCACGTGCAGTATATCGGTATTGACGTCGGTTACATGAGCAACGATCTCGTCGACCTCTCCTTCAGGTATCACCCAAGTCTTTCGCCACTCAGATCTGCTGAATTTGCAACTATGAAATGAGTCAAACGACTGCCATTCACAGCCGTCAAGATATACCGATTTCTTCTGAGCGACAAGAACCTCATATTCTGCAAAATCAGCAAATTAGCCGTTATTTTCGACAAAATTTGCTAACATCTTTACGACGTTTCATTAGTGGCTGAATTTTAAGACGTAATAAAGTAAATTGCTCAAAAACTTTTTTAACGCAGGTTTTAACTGAGTTAACAAAGATTCAATATCATGTTGACCCATTTATTTAGAATTATATGAGAATTAAAAAGGGTCCTTAGAAATACTACACCCTCAGTGGTACTTGAAAATTTGCAATTTGATATCTAATTTTTTAGAAATAAATGAAGAAAGGAAAAAAAAAAAAGAGAGACTAAAGCTATCAAAATATCAAAAGATATGTTTTCATATGAAAAGAGAAAGAAAAAATGCAAAAATCTATTAAATTCTCAATATTTTCGACATTTTATTCCCATTGGGATCGTTTTCAGGAAACGGGAATCTTTTTTTTTTCCAATGAATTATGTATGTATCGGATAAAATTCATTATTGAAAGCATCGAAATAAATGTGATTTTCGCACCGTTATCTTTTCTGTAGAAAAACGGCACCGGATCGTTGCATCCGGAAGGTAATCCTTGTACCATTGTTATATCGAAAGGTTTATTTTCGAGCTCATCGCCGATAATATAAAATAATGTGCAACTTGATGTTTTTCCCAATATCGAGAAATCCGTATGTCCGATCACCTTGCGAATATTATCGAATGAACACTCCACTTCGTCTAAACGAAAATATGTGCTCAAAAAAAAGGGAATATTCATATAGACGGTAATAAAGAACATGCATTTACTTATTTTATTTCAGGAAGGCTTCTTTTGCGCCATCTTAGATGACTTTCTTTCTAAGTTCAATTAAAGACTTGAAGTTATGCTAATGCATATTGCAAAAGAATACCGTTTGGTTGGTGATATGTTTAAGCTTTACGAACGAAAAATCTCTATTCATAGAAGCACAAAGAAGATTGCAATGAAGCAATGGAGTACAAGAACAATACAAATACGCATAATGAGGAAAAAAAACATCTTCCTCGAGTGTATCATAAATCAGTACTTCAAGATATATCAGAAAACGTTCATGCAACAATCGCCTAAAATCACGCACATTCCGGAAGAATTTTCAATAAATCAACCATTCCTACCTAAAATCTGATAATAAACCGTCTTCAGTAAACATACTTACCTAAAATTTGCTAATTTAGTAAACTATTTTTAGTAAACCACTAAACCAAAATTTAGCGTAATAAGACACGAATGCGTCAACAATATTGAATAGACGATAGAAATCTGCTTATATGATCCATTGAAGCGTAAATTAATTAGACACTCAATGAGTTGCATTATCGTACGCAATCGTAAACGTTGTTTGGTCGAATCGCAAAATTAAAGATCAATAACCTCATTTCCTTAAGGAAAAGAAATCTCCATGAAATGACTTACTTTCTGGTGTATTTCGAAGAGAATCGAATGATACTTGCGACATACCGTTAAGATTTCCACTACACAATTCAGATACTACCACCAATAAGTTCAATAATAAAAGCCACATATCGTAAATCTGAAATTATAATAGGTTCGGAAAACCGGAAACGCTCTATCATATACGACCGGATAATGCTCTATTATAATAAACAAATATTGAGTTCCAAACACTTATTGCATTTCCAATAAAAGTGTAATTTCAATAGATGGCTTCAAAAATATAGGAGAAGACTTCTTTGGGGGGGGGGGGGGGGGGGGGAATACACAGAGCAAATTATTTAAGATTTAAATGATCATTCTTACAAATGCGACCTTATAGTATTTCATCTCGAGGAAAATAAAAAGAACATCCGAGAGATTTTTCAAACTTGGAGCACAAATCACATTGTCATTCTTTCATCCCAACTTCTGTGGATATTGCTATTCGAAAAAAAAATGCAGCTATTACTTCATCAATAATAATACTATAGTTTTTAGTATCCGTTCGACTCGTCTTTATGCTTTGTTAATCTGTTATCATAACGAAAAGTTATGCACAATAATTCATTACTCCTACATAACTAACAACTATTTAGCTTGAGCGTAAATTAACAGGTTACCTAACGGTAAATATTACAACGACCGAAATTTTTACCTCTAGTAATTCTTGAACTCAAAGAACCCGATAGGCGAAAGGGCACAAAAAGCATACACATAACATCCTTTAGCTCAAACTTTCGCAAAAACACAAATAAATCAGGAGTATACTATATACGATCGGTCTCTATGAATGTTTGCTAATATTATAGGGAAAACTTTTATAACGAGAGGGAAATATCGGAAATTAGATGAGCACAATTTTAAACATCTTCTCGAGCACTAAGAAATATTAGTCTGAAGATGTGTAATAGATTAGATGGTCACTAGCAAATGTTAACCAAATAAGAGAGATAAATAAGAGAAAGAAGTAAAAAAAAAAGAAAAAGATTTTGAAAAACTTCATTGCGTATATCATTAATTGACTTAATGCTTTTTTTTATTGGATAATAATTTTAGGTAATTGAAATGAAATCATTGAAATATAATTTTAGCGTTTTTGCTCTATATAATTGGTTTTTCTTCCTTATTTTTCCTTCCTCACATCATTCTTTTTTTTTTTTTGCTTCTTATATGAAGGTGCGAAATAAAAATTCATGTGGAAATGAGAAAGAAATGCGATAATGTTATTCTAATTTCAATCAACAACAATCATTATTACTTCATAGATATTATGTCTTTATTGATATTTGTCCTAACTGTTTTTATTTTTTAACAAATATTTCTCGTAAAAGAGTTAATCATAGCTCTATTTGAGAAAAAAGTTTTTTTTTTCTTTGAAAAATGAGTTTCGAAGCCAAAAGAAAAAAAATTTTTTTTGACTTTAAAAGCATAAAATTAAGAATTTAAAAGACTAGAATTTATTTTTTACTTATATAGTGTTGCATTATCCTCTTTATCGATCCTAATACTATTGTTGAAGATGAGAAAATAAAATAATCAATGTGTTGGATGTTTTTTTTCCTTTTTTTTTGCATCAGAATGCAACGGTGATGAGTGCAAAGTGTATTGCGATAACGATCAAAGGTGATTGTGGATGGCATTGACATGTTAAAACCTTGATGTGATATATATAGTCACACTCATACACCTAAATTATTCTATTTTTTTTTTTTGCAAATCTCAAAAATGCTCAAATTGCATCACGATGCATTCATTTTTTTTCAAGGTTTAATCAATTTGGGTGTTGCTAAATTTACTCATCAATAGATTTCCTACCTAACAATGACATAATCATCAAATGTGATGCAATATGATTGTCTCTTTTTGATGGAAGCTTAAGAAAGGAAAGAATCATTTAAATATTTTAGTAGTATTTTATCGAGTAAATAAGTTATTTCATTAATCATCGCTGCTATTATGAAAAAAATTCATTACATATTTTAGTCGTAAATAAATATGACAATAGACAGCATAATTAGAGTTCGACGCATTGGCGAATGGCATTTGTGCTATGAACGCTGAGAGGGTAGAGGCGAAGTCGGCTCATCTCACAAGATAAGATAAGCGATAAGAGGTGAACCAAAGAGGTATGTGTGTGCGTGTGTGCATGTGTGTATGTGAAGTACATATGCTGGAATAGAACAGCCCTTGAGGGGATATGTTCGATACTTACCCTTCCTGTTGGCATGTTGTAAGAAAGCAGTATCCGACTCATTGTTTGTCAGCTAAGTGACCAACTACCCAAAACCGCCACTATGGCTTTGATGAAATTAGATAAATTCGAACAAAAAAAAAGAACACCACATAGATTCTTTTTTTCCTTGCCGCCAATTTCCTGTTGTTTTACAGCAACCCTTCATTAGGGCATAAATTTCGCACTTTACAGTGAATTATGATTTTATGGGACTGTTTGTTTACACCTCGATATTAAGTCAATTTTTTAAATTTTGCATCACTTTTTTTGCTTATATTTGATAAGCTTCTGCTAATTGTTACGGTATCGAATTATGGTTTATGTTTTCCTTTTTTTAAAAAACTTCTTCCTATTTTATACGAAAGGATGAAGAATAATTTTAATGGAATCAATTCTTTTATTACATGGGATGATAAATTTTCTTCTTCAAAAATGAGAGTTTAGGTGAAAAACGAGCCCAGAACCCGGAAGGTCCTATAATATTCAAAAATTGCAGACGAAAATTGACGGCCCAATCAAATATGCAAAGACATAGAACCTGTGAAATGATGAAACTCCATATTGATCCATCAAACCTGCAGGAGTGTTCTGGATTTATAAATTATATGCAATGCTTCGCAAAAAACACTCAACTCAGAAATTCTCTTGCTTCCTCCAGCAGCTTTAGGGTCAGTCGTTTGCTGGTTTATAGGCGAAACATCATATTATTTTACTTGTCTGACACCTTCTGCACCGGTTTTCGACATGATATACTTCAAGTTTATTATTGCAATTGCTGTGATATCAAAGGCGACAAGCATGCTCGGAAGTTGTCACTAGTTATGATTAATCGCGAAATCACTCACTATTTAACATCGAAAACTGTGAATGACTCAGTTGGATGTAAAGCGACAATGTAACACATCAGTGATGACTCCATAAAACCTTTCTTTCTATCAACTAAAACTCAATGAAACTTAATATGCAAACATGCTAACAGAGTTGCAAATGAGTAACCGCATAGAGAGGTTCATTTGAGTATCTGAAGAGAAGAAAGAGGAGCGAGATTGCACAGCGAATAAAAGCTTGTAAAATATTTAGATATTTATTTCTACTTAGAACATAATGAAAACTAATAAAAAAAAAAAGAGTAAGTTTGATCATTAACTGCTATTAATTTCCCAGGAAAACAATGTTAAGCAAAAAAGTGAAATACCTTTCTCGTATAATGATTTAAATAAATTTGCATTTAATGAATATTTTCAGAAATCCCTCCAAATAAGTAAGAATTTATGTTCACGACGATAGAAATTTTTTGAGCCTCGAAACGTTAAAACGACCGATCGCATTAATTATAGACAACAGTGAAATGACATCTCTCAACTAAAAAAATTCGTTTTTGAAATGCGTTTCGCCGATTTTAATAGAAAATCATCCATAAAACTTTATAATATGTCTATATTTGTCAATAATTTAAGTAAAACATTGTCAGATGAAATGAAAGAATAATATTAAAACCTGAATTTAACCTGAATTTAAGTAAAACCTGAAAAAGAATAATCACTTTGTAATGATGGGTTATATTCATCAAAATTTTTTTCGCCAATCACTTTTATCGTTGTCGAATTGAAATTAATGCATTAAAAGTTGCGCGTAAATTTGAAAATTCATATGCATCAAAATGAAGTTATAATGATATACTTTTTCGTACAAGTTCACTAGAAGAGAATAGAAATGCAAATGATTAAACTCATACGAATTTATAGATTAATGAATTAAGAAATTTATGAACGAAATAGATTTCCGATTGAAAAAGATAAAGTTTTTTTTTTTTTGTGAAAGAAAAGAAATTTATAAGAAATGCCCGCAAGAAAAGAAAGAACAATGAAGTATGATATTAAAAATTATTCTCTTCGTGGAATTATATCCTTTAAAAAAAATCATTTTATTAATTATATGAACGATTTCTAAACGAGTAAACAAGTCGGAAGATAAAAAGCTGGCTAGCAACTCCATTAATTTTGCATTTATGGGAAAGATCGTTAAGTGAGACTCACTTGGTGGGTGATCTCTTAAAATGGATTTTGGAAGAGCTCATTAAGAGAGTCAAAAATGACACCAATCAATAGCATCGTACCAAATCGAAAATAAATATTTCACTAATAAACCTTCTTTTAATATAATTTCAGATAATAGAATCTCTTTGTAAATCATATTAATATTCTCATGTGGAAAAGAATTTCATAGAAGTGCTGATTTAATTTTTACAAAAATTTTACGATTATTACATATTTATTTAAATTTGGAGAACATTTTCGGTCTTTATGAAAATTTCTGATAACGTTTAGAGGCAAATACCTGAAATGTTTCACCCTTGTTTATATCGTATATACTAATAATGGAGATAAAAGGTCAACAATGAATATCAATCTCCCTTGAAAAATCCATTGAAAATTTGGTGCAAATCTTTCAACTTGATACGAATAACATTAGCCTCACTCATCAGTTGTGAAGTTACATGCCTGTCCCATTAGTAAATGTGTTTAATCAATGAAAGAGTGAATGATCAAGTAAATATACAAATAAACGAACAAATAAATAAATAATTAAATAAATAAATAAATAAATAAATAAATAAATAAATAAATAAATAAATAAATAATTAAATAAATAAATAAATAAATAAATAAATAAATAATAAATAAATAAATAATAAATAAATAAATAAATAAATAAATAAATAAATAAATAAATAAATAAATAAATAAATAAATAAATAAATAAATAAATAAATAAATAAATAAATAAATAATAACTAAATAAATAAATAAATAAATAAATAAATAAATAAATAAATAAATAAATAAAATGCTTCATATTTTTAGCAAGCCAAATGCTGCTAAGCTCTCAAAACAGAGCAATTTTCAATCTACGCGAAGAACTATTATGCTCGCTTATCGCTAAATGATTTCTCATCAAGTGAACTCATTTAATTTTTTTTTTCCAGTAGGATCGCCTCTTTTAGTTGCACGCAAATGCAATCACATTTTATTTTCTTCGCATCTTCCTCATTTTCCGCCTTATCATTTCCAATTGCGAATCATCTCTTCTATGTGATGATGTTTTCATCACGAAGAAATATTCTTGCAGAAAATACGCTCATAGATAACATTTCCTCTCATTTACACAATAACTATAAAATGTTGCAATGAGGCGCTATAAATATATCATTCTTATCTAAATATATATTTAAAAAAATTTTCACTATATAAAATTTTTCAAATATAAAGATTTTCATATGTCGAGCGGAATTGAGAGAAGCATTTTAAGCTATCAAACAAATAAATAATGCATGAATGTTTTCCTCAATATGATATTTATACTCAGAAATTTCAATTCATTTTTGTATTTGGCAAATAGCCAAATTTCGAAACATTTTCACTTCAATGATCTCTTTCATAATCGTAGTGAATTTGCATATGGAGGTTTCCAATGGTAGAATTCGTTTCGCTGCGAATAAACTGATTGATTTTTAAAGTATGAAGTGAATAATGTATTGACTAGTCCATATTGCAATATTCATGAGTGGCTCGTTGCAATAAACGAGCAATCTTGCAATGTTCAATAGTGCAACTAGATAAATTTGCAAAGCAAAATAGTTTCCCCTTAAAGAAAATGCTCATAATTTCGTATGATTATAGCACTATGGAGTCAAATTTCGAGTCGAATTCTTTGAAAATCAATATAATACCATAATAACACTAAAAATATCGAATTGAAATTAATTCCATATTTATTGAAAATTTCAAATTTTTATACCTATTCTATCTTCATTTAAGCAAATATGTCGCTTAGGATCGATATTCGATGTTCATCAGATTCATCGAGAGAAGTCATTCTGCACAATGAAAACAGCAATAAACTATAGAGGATTAATGAAATTTGAAATTTTTTATTATGAGTCTATTGTCATATGATAGGATTATCATTTTTCATATAATTGAACTCTTTCAATCAATGATTAATTTTCATTAGGAGCCGAATTTAATAAGAATAATTTGAAATACACAAGGGATAGAAATTCCCAAAAAAAATAAAATGTTTGCAACGTCGGGGCAAACGTTACTGACGGAAAAAATAGAAGCATAAAAACTTCACAACTCAATGCTTATATATTTCCGCACTTTCGTTATGCTAAACAAAAGAAATTGAACGTTTCTGAAAATGAGAATAATTTGAATATGCCAAAAAAAATTTTGAATGAGCCTAATTAATAGTTGCAGAGAATCATTAAACGTTCATCTTATGGTTCCGCCTGAAAGCAGCATTTTATAAATTGAAATTCCGCTCCGTAATCATTTAAAAAAGCGAGCAAGCGCACTCTACACTATACAATGATGCGAACATTACTGAGATGTCCAAATACGGAAGAATTTCTAATCCATCGTTTAGCATCAAAAATTTGTTGTGATTCATTTGCTTATCCTCTTATACCTCATCTTAAAGGTTATTCATACCGACAAGGTACGAATGTACCTTGTCGCCTTCAAGCAATATATCTCGCTAAAAGCGCTGACACTTGATGATTCTAACAAAGCAGTAAATATCGTATCTATTATCTTTGCTTAATTGAAAGGAGAAACTCAACAAGTATTTTTGTTATTCTTTCATTTCGCATAAACTCTTATGAATTATTACGCTCATTGAAAAAAAATTAAATCACGCTTAGATTTTACAATCCAATAAAATTGTCCTTAGAATTTCAACTTGAAAATGAAAAATTTTCCTCTGATTTTCCTGGATTTCTGGACACACACACATCACAACTCACCATCAATGGATACGACTAAGAAAGAAGGAATATAAGTCGATAACAAAGAGAGATTACTAAAAGCGAGATGATCACACTGGGAATTGCTAAGCGTGCTAAGGACTAGTCCTATAGTTGACGCATTTTGAGTGACAGCATTGTGGACGCGCAATATCAACATGCTAATGTGACACCACTCATTCGTGGCATTTAAATGTCTTCCTTCCGCGTCTCCCACCAAACAATAAATGCACTCACGCTAAGATAGCCCTTTCTTTTACGATTAAGCGCATATGCAATAGCAAGCTTATATAGATTTAAGTTATATCTATAAGAAAGAAAAATCTATAATATGGCTTATATCTAGAATATTTTTTAACGTAACGTAAAACACATAAATAAATCTGAAAATGATCCCGTAATAAAACGCGAAAATGTGGAACTTATATTTTGATTGGTTATTAAAACATGACTTTCTATCAATATAGCAAAATTATTAGTGCAGTAATCTCAACGAGACAAATAAAGGTATGAATGAAACTTATGTGATGAAAAGTTCAGAAGCAAAAATTTATTGAACTATGAGTACATCCAATTGAACCTTACGATAGCCTCTTAAAAAGTTATGACAAGGCGGTTGCAATTTTTTAAAATTTTGTCGAATAAATTCGATGATTTTAAGAATACACTCAGAATAAAATGAATAATTTCACTGAATAATTTTTGAAATACCTTCGCAAAATAAAATTAAAACGAAATGAGAATATGAAAATTTGTTAGACATCATTATAACTTGAAATGATATTCTAAAGGCGTCGAAGAAAAGCGTAAAATTCTTCTTAATTTTTCTTTGACCAATTCAGTATAGTTATGGCGATGAACATTAATGCTGTTTCAATAGCAATACGGACTAACCACCAAAAGTGATGGACGTGGTAATGCGGACCTAATATTAATGAGAGTAGTTGCCACTAGGACCCAATAATTAACCTTATAGTTTGAATAGCTAAGCAGCAGGATATGAACGCTCTTAGCCTCAAATTCTTTGCATTAATGACAGCTATCTCCACCAAAAAAATTGCAGTTTTTAATTTCTTTGAAATTATCTATCGGTTTTTTTAATAATAGAAAACATAAGGATGAAATTTTAACCAAAATGATAAAATCATAGTTAGTATGATTCAGAATTCGTTGATGACCACTGAATTTCCGTGGTGACCCGTTAATCTTCAGTATTAATCACTTAACTTTAATTTTGAATGGCTACTGCTGAATGGGTGAAAGAAAGAGTGCTCTTGCAAAGGTCAATATACCGTCCACTAATGCAATGAGACCTTTCAGCTGGACAAAACTTTCTCATATTTTGACCAAATAAATCCTCACATAATAAGACAATAAATTTTCGATCAGTTCATTTACTGCTGACGCAGCTCTAAGTGATGTTGTTGAGGAAAGATTGTTAGTGAAAGTCGAAATCTCAATCCACAAATGGCAATATATCCACCCATAGTTTATGCTAATCTTAACAAACAATTGTGTTATAGGAAAAACTAATTAAACTCAACGAAAAGGAGGCAGATAGAAATTGCATATCGCTATTAAGAATCTCATTTATTTCAAGATATTTCTATTTTAAGCAATTACCATCATAGTATGCAAAAATTCGTCAAAAAAATAGCAATAACATAAAATAGCAAGTATAATACAATATTGGTAATATCGTTTTAGAATTTAATAGAAATGAGAAATTTCTTATAGTCATTAATAAAGAAGAAATCCATAACTTCGTATATAGGCATATTCCTTCAATTTCTATCCATCTAGTTTAGATCGTTTTGCAAATGCCGCATTTATTTAATTCATGTTCTAGTTTCCGTAAACAGATGGAACAGAAGATACACTCTTTTTTTTTCGAAGTTGGAATTTATAACCATTGCTCATATACGGCTAATGTGTGAAGTCGAGCGGCACATCGAAGATGAGGCAAAAGGCCATACTAAGCTCGGCTCTCGTGAGCGATCTCAACTCTCTTGATGACGCTTTGTTAATTTATGAGTTCCGCTTGTGCTAACGCATATTAGACATATAGTAGTATGCTGCCTTGAATATAGCTATAGTATTGCCTTGAATATACAACATATAAGGAATCGCTTGAAATTTTAAAAAATGGCTGACGATACTGCAATATATGGCAATTTAAGTTCGTCATAGGCGTCATAAATACAAGCTTGAAAAAAAAATTTTTTTTTTCATTTTTAAGTGCTTCTAAATTTTCTGCTGAAAACTTTCATAGCAAAAAGCTTTTTTTAAATGATAGATTAAGAATTGCTACTGCTCTTCACTAGCAAGGTTATATAAGATGAGCTAATAGGAAAATAAACCGGAAAGCGGCTCTTTTCCATTTTCTCTAAGGTCTAAAAGAGCGATTTATTGATAACGTTGACTTATTCTAGAATGTTTTAGAACTTGAAACTTTTCGATTAGACGAGATATATTTAATAATTCGTTGTAAGGAAATTGCTAATAGCGAAAGAATGAGCAAAAAAAAAAAAATGATTTTCGCCTGCTTAGAATTGTATTATAACATATTGCAATATGATGCAATAAAGTGAAGAAAATTTTAGCAATGAAGAAATTTTAGAATCGCCTTAATTTTTTCATTATAAATAACGAGATGCTATGATTAAGAAAATATAATTGATAAAATAATCAACGAAAAATAAATCTAATTCCTATATCCTCCGAAAAAATACATTTAATCATTCCTATGTTTAATATTTGAAATGAACTATTAAGCGATATAAAACAGGTTGTGAATTGCGGCGTAAAGAAAAACTCATTGAATGTGAGAAAAATATTCATTTATATATTAAAGAGAAAGATGAGAAACTCGTAATGCATGAAGAATTTAGCGATGAGAGATCGAAGAAAATTATATTGCCAGCTGCCGATAGATGTAATCAATCATCTCAAGTTGAAGCGACTCATTGAGGTGAAAAAAGAAAGCAAATGAAAGCATCAGAAAAAGTGCATTATATATGAATGATAGTTATTAATGATAAGTTCTTTATTGAGCGATAGAAATACGCCTTTTTTGGCAAGTATCATGACTTAATCATGATTTAGTTAAATGGAAATATGAGATGATCCAATTACGGCTCTTCTAATAGTAGTT
Organism: Ascaris suum; assembly: GCA_013433145.1. NCBI lineage: Eukaryota > Metazoa > Nematoda > Chromadorea > Rhabditida > Ascarididae > Ascaris > Ascaris suum. Next base: position 11,892,957 of record CM024174.1, read on the forward strand.
ACTCGATTAAACTTTCAATAAAGCCATCATGAAGTCAATACTATTGAAACAACCATAAACAGAGACCATCTAATATTTTGTTTCACGTTGATGACATAAAATTTAATATTTTTATTTATCAGTAATAACTTGTCAGTAATAACGAATAATTAGAAAGCAAAATCCTCTCCCTCCCCCCTTCCCGCTGCCTCCTTCCCCATTCAACGTATTCGTAGAAAAGAAGACGCTAAAAGCTAGCATGTCGATGTCGGAAAGTGCGCACCGTGTTGCTGCATTCTAATTCAATGGAGATTGTTTTGCTCGTAGAGCGATCACTCCATTATCTAGCTAGTACTTAATGAACACAAATCAACAAGAGCGAATATATCGGATAGAAGCCGCCCCCTTTAGACCCATCACCTTATCTTTGTGGGGTTATCTCATTCGCAATTGCACCATTCCAGTCATCATGATGCTAAACAATCATTTACATAATGCTAATGCATGCTCATATTGCCGATCGCATCGTTTAGTAGAGTATTGATGCATCAAATATATATGGCATTGTCCTTCTTTTTTTTGGCATCTTCTTATTAATCGATTAGAAATAATAATGACACATCGCCATTAAATATTCATAGATAAATATATAATAAAAACAATATGATTAATATGCGGTGTGAAAAATTCAAAACATATAAAAATTTTATCGATATTTTTGAAAAATTTTCTATACTTCTTATAATTATAAGAATATGAAAATATAGCAGATTTTTTTTGCTTGTTATTTCGCTCTTTGCGCACTTGTTTTGGAAAAAAACACACACACACGCATACACACTCACATATTAGGAAGACGTCAAAGATATCCTATCTATACATGTGTATGTGTATATGCCTGTGTCTGTCTGTCGAATAGTCTCAACTCGGGACCTTTGAAGTTAGAATTACAAATTTGATGAGTAGAACACACATTATAGGATGACCTTCTCTTAGCCCACAGATTTTTTATCGATCGGATTTTCAGTTCACAACGATCGACGCTCAGAAAAATGAATGTTGTTGGATCATTCATTATATAAAGCTATTACTTCTTGTATTTCATTCATAAATAGTAAATAGTAGAATTGATTAGACACGTGAAGGGGATGCAAGAAGCAGATAACGCTCCTCCTCCTTCTCTAATAACGTCCCACATCCCCTTATTAGTTTCAGACGATAAAGAAGAGTCTTGGAAATCATGAAGCATCAACAACAAGCAAGAATGAGGTGAATTTCGAGTAAAGAATACTCACGATAATTTTAAGCACCCAAATAAGCTAATATTCTCGTGTCTTTGAAGCCCTCTATTATATATTCGACACTCTTCTTTTCACGTATTTCTAAAATACTTTTGTATTCTCTAAATTATGAACATATTTTCAATGACAAACATCAAACTTAATGTCGTTATCGAAAGAGACGTGCAAGAATGATTTTGAAGTCAAATATTTCTCATTCTTTCCTCGAAATTGCCCGATTATTTAAATCACGAATCATAAGCAATAGTTGCTGGACTATGCCGAATTTAACAAAGTTCGCTTGAATTTCATATTTTATTGCGCATCTTTCATAAAGCGCATTAAAATAGTGAATATTTGAGTGCATTGATCCATTATTCTCTCAATGATACAACAATGGAAGTTGAATTAATCTAAGATCAATTTCAAACAATATTTTAGAATAGTTTTTCAAACGACTAGACCATTCTAATAAAGCGTTGAAACGCTAAGCAAATCTAATAATTTAAAAGGAAATTACGCTAAATCTCTTTCATTAAAAAATACAAAGAAATGCAAAATGTGCCATCATAATACAGCTACGTTGAAAAATTTTTGGCATATCAACGGTGAGCGAATTTTTGATCATTAATAAATCGTGCTTTTAACGTAAAATAACGATAATATCTCCTCTTGTTTCAGAGATTTCTGCCTTTCCAGCAGAGGACCGTAGAAATGTCGAATTAAATAAAAAATATTAAAAACTAGCAAAATTTTTTCTATTTTCACTAAAATTTCAAGTTTTTTTCCTATCATTGTTCATCTGCTTCGACGAGATTCAATAACGCTTCACCTCCAATTCGGAAATCTGGCTATGCTAGCTCTAACAATAGAAATATATTGAATGTGACAATCATTAAAGATGGACTTTATGCATGTGGAATTTAGAAACATGCTATGAGGCAACGAATAGGGCGTATTTCCTAGAAATGTTTTCAAATTGATTCAAGCAGCTATTTACGCAACGCTTACAATGTCCAGATAAATCGATGCTCGTAGCCGAATGCTATGAACGAGCACAATCACAGCGACCAACAGACGCAATGAAGGCTACCTCAAATTGCAGGTGCTAGTATCACAACGGTTGCTTGCTTCAAGTATGCTATTGTTATTAGTCTATTGTGTGTCGGCAAAAGCGTATGTACTCTAACAAACGATAATTGGGTGTGTTGACTGTCGATTGCAGATGAATAGAGAAATAGGCGTGCCTGGTTGCCCTCGCCAAATTGAGGGATGACCCTTCAAGACTTGTGAGGACCGTTTTCAGGATTCCAGGCGAGAATTGCAATGACCGTAATTTTTTAAAAGGCTTGAAATATTGCAAGTTGAATTGACGTAAAAGGATAGCTAAAGAGGATGAATTTTTAGCATTCAAAGATGCTCATTTGAAAATCGTCTCGGAAAAACTTGAGGTTAGTGACGTCAGCGAGAGGAAGTTATCCCCGACCATAATATCCACCATGGTTAGATACGTGCATAATCGTTTACTAAATGATAAACTCAATCCTTAGTTTGCTAACTCTCCTTCCATTATTGTATGCGCGCTTGGTTTCCCCTCTGCTGAAGAAGGAATTTTTAATGAAGAAGGAAAAAGTGAGGAGTTGCATGGACTTAAGGGATAGTTCTAAGATTTTACTGGCGACAAACACCACTGAGAGAGAGATCATCACTTATCACTTTAACCTTCGTTTTTCTTATATTTAAATATAACAAAATATGAGAATATATATGCAAAAATTTTTTTATACATACGCAATTTTCATTTCCCATCAAATTCGGACACGAATTGAAATATCAAACTAAAGCGATAGCAATTTGCAATTGCCTAAGTCTGTGATGATTTCGATGAAATGAGTTTATTTTAGTGTGCAAATAATAGAAATTAACATTTTAACCACATAATTAAAAACAAAAGCCATCGAATACTTGCTAATTAATTCAACAAGAAATCATCTTTGCGCCTTCTAAATTGTGCAATTATATCACTAAAGGAAAGATTTATTGCATAAAATCATCGAACAATAAATACTATCAATGTTATGAAAAACTTAAAAAACAACAAAACAGTTACTTATTATTGAGAAACATGCATAAAAAGTAAAACGAATTTAGTAAATGAATTAGTAGGAAACGTTGGCAAACGTTTTAGGAATGTCTTTCTACTAGATTTCATTAATGAAAAAGACGAGCGAATTTAGCTAATTGTAAAGCAGCAAAAATCGAATGGCCATTATTGAATTACACAGATACACATGCACGTACATATATACCATTGCTGCCTATTGCAATCCATATATACCATTACTGCCTATTGCAATCCATATATACCATTGCTGCCTATTGCAAACCATATATACCATTGCTGCCTATTGCAATCAAAAATCGAATGGTCATCATTTTAGAAATTCATAAAGTTAATGGTTTATTTCTCAGTTGGCTTAACACAATTCAATTGAAGAATATTCAAAATGAGCGGCTGTACGATTGAAGATTTCATAGAAGACATTTTAAAGCGTAATAGGTTAGCTAAAAGAAACTTTTTCTTTGTTAATTATTTCGAAGATTAAAATAAAAAGTATATTTAATTAAACACAACTATATTAAACTCAAGTGATATATTATTCTTGAGAATTAACAAAACCGTTTGATTGAATTGCAAATTTGCATATCGTGCCAAACCCGTCTGGCACGCTTTTCCGCTCATTTATGCGATCATTTCCCTCCGCATTGCTCAAATTTCCGTTGATCGGATTCCCGCACAATGACTATATTAGAGAAAACGAAGTACACCACATATGAGATAAGCACCAAATAACGACTAAAATACTATAAAGGAAAATCTTCGAATGCAAATATAGTGTTCAGGAGGTATCACCTCTAAAGTTAGTAATATTTCCGGTTTTCAAAGAAGTGGAAACACGCTCGATATGTGCTTTTCCATCCTATAGGCGGCACGATATGTGCTTTCCTAATTCCGCTCATCAAGCGAACCAATTTCATAAACAATAAAATATTGCTAAAAATTCATTTATTTTTAGATGGAAATAGGGGTTTTTTTTTGTTTGCCCTGATCGGATTGAAAGTGAAACCGTTGCAAGATGCACGCCAACTTCTCACACTTTCAAATGATGGCAATTTCCTAAAAATTTGATGGATTTATGTGATAACATATCCGATATCAATGATATCATTTATCTTATCCATAGAATCATATAGTTTTCACTTCAGTAGTTCTCGAATGAAAACAATTGAATAAATAAATAAATAAATAAATAAATAAATATATATATATATATATATATATATATATATATATATATATATATATATATATATATATATATATATATATATATATATATATATATATATATATATATATATATATATATATATATATATATATATATATATATGCATAGCCATGACGACCTCTGTAAAATGCACAGTGAAAATATAAAACTGATAAGATCATATGCAATAAAGATAACTTAAAAGTTTCAGCAATTGTTAGCTTACATCAAAAAAACGCAATATTGATGAAACTAAGAAAGAATTTTCAAATAATATTTCAATATAATAGAAGATTGATTTTACGAAAAAAAAATGCGTAATAGATTAAAGCAAGAAAGATTCGCCATTTTTAGGGCAGATGTTTTGATAATTCAATTATTATCAGTTATTTTCATTGACAACCCTATCATCGAAGCGGGTGTTTTTTTTTTTTTTAAACGAAAGGAAAGAAACGATTCAAATATGAAATTCGATTGACGAACAAAGTGCTATTTATAGTCAATGAACATCTGCCATAGATGATAGTCGTTGATGTGTGCAACGCTACCATTAAATGTACTATTAGCTGATGCAAAAATAGCAAACCATCATTTCCCTCACAACGATAGCTTCTTGCTTTTACCTCTTTTTTTTAAAGGCATTTCAAGTATGCTTACATAATTCTTCGAATACGTTTTCTTTCATTCCATATTTTCAAGTCTCTTTTTCATATTATTTACCTGCTCGTCTAGTGCAGGTAATAAAAACACGATATGGGAATATATTTTAATGAAAGGTAAATAAAGAACGATATTGATTGCTTCTGCATTAATGATGAGCAGTTATTATGTGCTGAAAATTAACTAACATTTCTTAAAGTGAAATAAAACTAATAAAAATGCAAAAAAAAAATTCAACAATAATAATCAAAAAAAAAAAATTTTTTTTTTTCATTTCCAATTGTGAACATTAGACGATAAATTTCAGTCCTATTAAACAGCAAAAAAAAAAAAATTGATATATTTCATCGATTTTACATAGAAATCAATTGAAATAATAAATCGATATTAATATTGAATATAAATTTGATTTTTTTTTTTTTTAAGTCAATTTTTGGCGACAATTATTGATGAATATGAAAACAACGAAATTTGCATATTTTTATGCTAATTTTATGACGATGCGCAAAAAATTTTTGAAATTTTTCATCGGTTTAAAATCAAAGAAAAAAATGCATTTAAAAACTAAAAATAAAATTCGATTAAATGGGTTTAATTCGAAATAAAAACAACTTGAAAGTTCTTTTTTTTTTATCGTTAAACGAAATAATATATTTCCAATCGTATTATTGGAACAAAGAATTTCTCGCTGAATTTTTCGCTTCGTTCATTTAAAAATAAAATTGCAGAATTTTACAACTCATTTACAACTAATTGCAGAATATTTTCTCAGGTATATTCAGGTAAACTCTCCAAACAATCAGTATTATCCTTTATAATTGTTTTATCGCCAGGTAAGACTAGGTGTGGGCACTCACCTTTGCCAAAGTGTTTAGTATGCAGTTTGTTTGCATTTTGTTCGGTCATATTTGCTAACTTTATTTGTGTTGTTCAATTAATTATTTTGAATGAATTAGTGCTTTTCTATGGCTTCTTATAGATCACTTTTTAAGGCTTATCAATATATAATATTTGAAATAACTTCATGTTTTATGCTAGCTGATATGATCGAAGATATATAGATCAACAAATAATAATAGTAGTATGATATACCTGATGCAAAAAAAAATAAAAAAAACAAATAAAAATATTTGCCGACAGTAATAAAACTTGCAACCTTGATTCCTCGGTTGGTCTCTCTTATTGCCAACTTCAAGTACAAGCCATGCGCCTTCCTTCTATATGGGTCTTATGATGCAGTAGTGCTATAATTAAAAAAGGAATTAACTGCAGTGGGGCAGATATCGAAGAATTAAGGCGACCAAATGCCATTTAACCAATGCCAAGCAACATCATTTCGCATCGTTATGTATGACGCACAAATAGCCAAGCAAAAGGGCAATTTATTTCACATTATTTGAGCAATTCACATGATCATAAGCTCCATCATCGTAACACAATGTTGCACCTGACTTTCACACATAAAGCAGCGTTATGAAACATGGATATAGTGTTGTTATATAATTGTAAAATGGTTTTTTTTTAAAATTGAATTACTGGATTTCATATATCATTTCGAACAAATACAAAAAAAAAAACATTTAAACGGATTTAAAATTGCATAGGATGAAGAAAAGCTGAAAAGAAACTAAAAACATGCAAAATTGCGCGAATGGAGGGAATATGGCAGATGGAGACTGCTCCTCTCTCATTGTTTTCTATGGATACTTCAATTTGGATCAATTTATTCGCGCAAAAAATTTCAATTATCTATTACTTTAATGTGAAGATATTTACTGATATGATTTTTGCAACGACTTTAGTCTTTAAAAAAAATCATTTCGCTATTCTTATATAAGAAGAAATTGTTGAGTTAATTCCGGTGCCAATTAAGGCTCAATAGAAATATTTCGTTACGTAGTCTCTGTCAACGTCTACGATTCCCAACCATTTTCACTAAGTTATATACTATTGCGAAAGCATTAGCACAAAGCAAATTAATTAAAGCATTCCTTCCTAATAAAAGTGAGGAAATGGTAGTCGTCTAAGAATCGTTGTAAGACCAACTCAGCGAGTATCTTTTTCATTAGAATTCAAATGACAACATAGTGGCAGTTGGGAGAGGATGATTATAGCAATGTGAAATAAGATTATAAGAGTAATGGCTGTGGGGTCATCTCCCATGAGGATATGCGGCTTGTCGGTCTTGAAATCAGGAAATTATTGGCGTATATCTTGCTACCAATCGAAACGAATCGAATCAACCAATTCAACACAACTACTCCCCACAATCTCCGTAAAATAAACTCGAATGCTTCTTCATTATCTCTTCACTTCATATTCCACATTCAATATATAATGCTCTTGGCTTTCTTCTGTGGGGTACCGGGGGGGGGGGGGGGGGAGGTTGTGGATGGACCACCAAATAAGTCAATGATGAGGTAACGCTCGGTCAACAACAACATCGATTGCTGAATTAACCCATAAGTTCCTATAGAACGTAGTGCTAGCAATGGTAAGTAATCGATCGCAGTATGATTATAAAACCTTAATTTAATTCGAAGATGATTAACTTCCCAAGTCTTTTTGCCGGGATTCTATTGAGGAATAATGGTACTCTTACATATGCTAAACAATAAAATGAAATAACATTTGTGGAATATACAACAATGTGAATTTCTAATGCAAAATTTTGAGCGCAATAATGAAATGAGTTTATAGCAAATCGAGACTTACTGAAATGGAGGGGTCATTTGAATTACGAAAATTTAAACAGCATATTCATTTAAGAGAAAGATTGCTATTGAAGAGAGGAATGGAAATAGACATAGTAATATATTTTGCAAAGTTGAATTCGCTTCTATTATCCAACCTTGCCAACTTCTTATCACCTGTAACACTGATGAACAAAATGATGAGTATAGAAAGTATAAGTATATATATAATATATATATATATATATATATATATATATATATATATATATATATATATATATATATATATATATATATATATATATATATATATATATAGTGCAAGTTGTGATATCGGCTATGGCATAGATTTCCCCGTTAGCGTCAATTAGCTATGGAATCGAGCTAAACGAAAAAATCTTCCTCATGCCTTACATGGCGAACATCTAATTGTGGATATAAAGTCAACAAAAAAGTAAGAAATGAAGAAGAAAAAGGACAAAAAGGTGGAGCAAAAAGTGGGAGGGAGAAAGGGACAGGAAAGGGGATGGGGAAGAGGAGGGGGAAGGGAATGGAAGAGGAGGGGGCTAGGCCACCATAAGTAATGCTTTTAGCAGCTCAGCGCCCACGTCAAGCCACCCCATGAACATAAAAAACAAAGTGATGAGTAGTATGCGCTTATCTACTGACCAACCCCATTTAGGTCTCGTTGAAAAAATTTCCTTTTGCATTGTACTTGATCTATTATCCTTGCAATTTTATTTTTGCAATTTTTACGGAGCTGCAAATTTTAATGGCATTCCAAAGGGGCATATAACACCTAAAAATGTTCCATTAAAAAATTTTTGCACTGAAGGGTCATCTGATTAGAAATATTATCATGTTAGGTGTTTGATAGAACCGAAATCATTTAACTGCTATATTTATCGACGAAAAACTGTAGTAAATTTTCAGTTACATTCAGAATTCAGCATTAATATTTCACTTTTTAAAATCCTTGAAAGCTGTCTAATTGAGGTTTGAAAATTTTTGAGAAGATAGAGTTAATAATTTCCTTTTCTTCAATTCGAAAATTATTTTTCCATGCGGAATCAAAATCAGGAACGGAACTCACCTTCCATGAGTCGACTTGCAAATACCTGCGCTCATTATCTTCATTCTCACAATTGTGTCACTCGTGAACTGAACTGAAAGAGCGAGAAGAGATATACACATCTACGAAGCCAACGTTATACGTTTTTTAAAGGACATTTGGGAGAAGAGGCCCCAAAGGCGGATCATCGTATCCGAACTTTATTAAGCCCCTGGCTGACTTCTTTACTTCCCTATATAGACGAGGAAACAATCCGCAAAATTCCAGCAAGTAATTGAAACGAATTTCATCAGCATTTTCGTTACCTCAATCAGCAACAAGTTTTGTTTCACTGCAAAATACCAAGGACATCTAGTGCTGTCTTTGTGGGCTCCAACAGTCCAACTCTCGAGGCTGCGGGGAAGGGAAAGGTGGAAGGAAGGAGGGGAGATTGAGGAGGGAACTGGACCAAATTCGTCGAGCATTCCGAAAAGTCCTACCGCTAGAAGGGAACTGAATTCTACAGGAATTGAATTAATGGGGGATTTGTGTGAAGCGGCCTCCTCGAGAACAGATGTGCTTGAGAGATTTCGAATTTGACGCTATGGATCACCGACCATGCGTATCTTTCTCCACAATATTAATCTTGAGAGACTCAATCGCAAGATTTGTGTCGTTTTTTTTTTCTGACGAATTCTTTCCAATATAGTGGTCAAATAAATCGATTCTTCCTTTTGCTAAATATCTGAGGCGCAACTGTCCCGCTACGCTATTGCAAGTAGTCCGTCTCGATGTCGTTAACACCAACGGTAATACGGAATGAAAAGCGTGTATAGCTAAGAGACAATACGAAGCGCAACGGTAATTGGTATATGGAAGGAAGAGAATAAGTGGAAGACAGCGGAAACGGAAAATGAGACCACAATATGCCGAAATTGTACATGGATTCGCGTTCGGTACTAGTAAAATTACTTGAAAGTTGTGATAGTTTTTCAAGGAACTTAGGCTTTTTATCGGAAACGTGCGAAACTGTCTCTGAGAAGCGGGGCGGGGGAGAAAATTTTGGAAGACTTCTCAATCCTCACCGGGTCACGATAGTCTCTAAGGCCCGATAATTAAGAGCTGCAATTATCCACTTCCTCTCTGTTCGCGCCCATTAATTCAAAAAGCTTAGGCTAGATGAGAGTGCAAACTTGGCACAACTATGAAAACGGAGAGCAAATCCGATAAAATGTTGGAAGTTCATTTCATTGAAATGCTGCAGTGGTCGAACTTCATCGTATCCCACTTTTTCGAACATTTATTTCACTTCCAGCAGAACGTGACAGCCGAATTTCGCTCCACATTGATCCGATCTTTCGCTTCCAACAGCCGATTGATCTCCAATGTGACGCCTCAATTAAACTAATCCTTATCGATCGGAAACCTTATCTCACTTCCTGCCGTCAAATAACGCTCTAGAATTCACCAGTTTTCAGAGGAGAACCCCTCACCCCTTACACCACTCTTCTCTCTGGCTATGGGCTTACACAAATACCAATTGCAAAGTTATTCTACGAACAATTAATTGCTAAGTCTCCAACACAAACGCATAGATCATCCGAATAATGTGCCTCTCGAAAGATAAAGCCACGGAAAAACGTATTCAAATTCAAAATTACTTTCACAAAAAAAAAGTAAAGCGAATCCGTACGATTTCATATGCAAATTTATGCAAATTCTTGTGCCACATTTAGCATACACGAAACTAGTCATATGCAAAATTTAATATTTGGCAGAAAAAGATGCAGTTCTTAATTTTGCAACAACTACAGACCCCTCACCCCCCCCCCCTTCCCTCAAAGCTTCTCACTATAAAGTTTGCGCAAAAATTGATGGATATGCGCAATTCAGGAAAAAAAAACTATACTTATACTACACATATACATCAATATTTTTAAAAATTGCAATTTGAATGATTTTAATGCAAAAATTTGCATCAATAAAATGGTACCAAAATTTTGTTGTAGGTTTAAATTAAATAAGAGAACATTTACTTCCACTTCGAATATAGCAATGAGCTCGATGACAATGAAAAAATGTGAATAATGAAGTGATACAAAGCGGGTAAACGAGCGATCGAATAAATTTGCATATCTGCTCTCTAGGCAAAAAAAGAAGAAAAGGACACTTTTCAAATAAGTAAAATGCATAAGTACTCCTCAGTAACAAATGAAAATAGTTTTTTTTTCCACATAGCACATTCTTGCTAACCATTTCACTCACAATTCACATAAATTCAGCGACGGAATTGAAAGGCCACAACTCTTTGCATGGTGAGGAACATACACGTTTGTTCTCCTGCTCCATCCTCGAAATATCAACGTTAATTTAAGGCAAATTATTTCCTCCCAATATAAATTCTTTTCCTTCCGTGGAGCTAGTTTTATAAGATCACAAGACTTTCCTCCTTCCCAGCAACAAATTCATGAAATCACCCCGCCTCCTCCACCCCCTCCCCCCATACGTTATGTTCTTTAGACCCCACATATGCTTCCTGTATTATCAGCATAGAAGTTGTTCCCTTCTTCCCCATGGAATAGGACAGCATGAGCACAGCTATGTACAGTAAATGGTCACAGATTTAGACGCAAGAGACAGAAGCCGAACATGCGAGCCGTATCGAGGAAAATGCAGCGCTTCAACCGCGTACTCCAACCACATTGCTTCCCTTTTGTGTAGCCGTATTATTCTTCTTCGGCAACGGACGCCTGAACAAAAGCACCTGAAAAAAGTAACACCCAATTACGTCGCTCACCTTGGACTGATAAGCATTACCTTATTTTTATAACGATAAACAGGAAAACGCGCCAGGGGATCTTACGCATTACGCACTTTTTAAAATCTCTCTTGAAAGATTAATGGGCGGCTGCAGCAATACGTTTAAAAAAAACGCACAAGGAAGCTCAAAAATACTTTCCGATTGATCGAAGGAGTAGGTTCCTCATCCAAACTAATGCATGCAAATTTCTTGCAGCCAAGTTATTATTAGATTTTAATACCCCAGTTTTCACGATTGCAGTGAAAAACCTACCAGATACAAGCACAAACGAAAAAATATGCTCCAGAACATCAAGATTAAAAAAGAATTCATGTAGATCAAATCTTTTCCAAATCATATCTTGACCTCTGGGTACTACGGTCACATCATGACCATCGGCTACAACTCACGGCTTGAATAACAGAGTGACCAAAAAGTAAATGCACAACATTGTTTCGCCACTTAACGAAAACGATCACAGCACTAATAATACATTTGTCTATTCCCCCCAAAAAAGGTGGGTTACTTCATATATAATTCTACATATCTTCCACCTGCATTGATATTTGCTAGCAGTCGAGTTAGGGAACCGACTACTTTCCAGCATTTCATTTGAAATCTGTGTCTGACTTAAATCTTCACAAACTGTTGCCACCTATTACTTGAGAACGTATGAAGTATTCTATATTCCCAGAACAAGCCATTACACAGTCAACCCATTAACTAGCGAGGACTCTGTTTTCGCCTTGCTATCCCTAGCGATACGTCTTCCACATATCTCACCTGACATTTTCCCACAATCCTCCCCTTCCTAATTTCAGTTATACAACTGCCCGCTTACCTTTGAGAAATGCTAGCGAAGAAAGAAAACATTGAATACAGTCATTGTGTACCGTCAGAGATTGTGGATACTATTAATTGAATTCACACACAAATAACCCACACTTTACCAGCAATCTCTAAAAATGCTCTAAAAATCTCTGAACAAAACCTTCTGTTTCAAACAGAAGCCTCATGACATAAGTGCCTTGTTTGGCATCAAGAAAACGAGAAAAAGAAAAGGCTTACATGACGCTCTGGCCCATGAATCATATAATGCACCCATCCTGGGCTTTGCTGGATACCTAGACTGCGCCACTCCGATTCGGTCATCAACCTGTTCTTCGGAATGAGTTTTGCCACCTCCTTCGTGACATGTACATGTCTGAAAAACAATAAACTCTTCTTCATTTCCTAGCAATAACGTGGAGAAATTTCCCAGACGCTCGGCTCATTATTTGCAACATTTTTTGAAAAATTGCAAATGAAAAGCCGCAGCATTAAAACACTGGAAATAATAGGAAGTAAAAAATTGGTTTAGAAAATTTCGGGCGATAGGACTATCAGAATTATATTAGTTAAATACAAACGAAAAATGGTGGGAAATTTCAAATTCAGATCAGTTGTTGAGTGAACTTTCTTCGGTTAAACAATGCCACGGTTCCACATTATTTTCATCATATTATTAATCACTTCCTACCCAAACTACATTCCCATCTTCTTCCCATCGGGTAAATTTACCTATAAATTCCCCAAATTTCAAGCACGCTAATATTTTCTATTCCACCGTACAACAATCAATCCTATAAAGGAAAATACGAAAAACGATTTCTCAATAAAATGTGACAAGTTGATATTTTTACATAACATGGGAAGCATTATATGACCAGACGGGGATTAAATTATATGACCAGACGGGGATTAAATCAACCTTATTAATTTCAGGTACCCAATCACTGTTACCTCTCAAGGACAACTGCTGAAGTCATTTAATTTCTTTGGGGGATGAACTGAAAAAAGAAACAACAAACAAACAAAGACAAAATATCCCAAATCATTGAAAAATATAAAGTTGGGAAAAAATGAGGAGGAATCAGGCAAAGAATAAAGGTAGAAGACTCGGCGCCCCCATAAATATAAAAACGGAGGCGCAGCGCCCTTATAACTGTTGCAATGATCATATAATGCTCATCCACATACTAAAAAGAGTGCACACTATCTTTTCTGATTTTTCATTAATGGCGTAATGAATCAATATATAGCAAAAGGAAGAAAGGCAGCAAAGCGTAATAAAAAAAACAATGCAAAAGACTTTGCATTGTTAAACACACACAAAAAAAACGTGCAAGTTTCCCCTTTACTTTCTGAGAACATCTGCAGGTAAGAAGGCTTACTTGACACAGCTCGAACCAATGGTCCCTCTCTCCTTCCTCAACTCAAAAAACGTCGCTATGTGATCACACAGCAATAAATTTAAGCTATCTGGAAATGCTTCGTGCCATTTTTTCATATTCTTGGTGTTGATGAATAAATAAAACGCAGCGAATTTAGAAGTGAATATAGAAGAGATAAGCTCATCAACGATGGAAAGTCCTTATTATTGAGCAAATAAGACGCACTAAGCCGTAATATTCAACAATAAATGCAAAACGATACCTATATTCGTATTCATCGTCCTGATATTTATTCGAGTAGAAAAAATCGTTTGGCCCCGTGGTCATTGTGACAATAACAGTGAACTGAAATATGAAAAAAAATCAATAACAATCAATATGGATTGATAAATGAATAGAAATTTACTCATCGATCGCTTTATGTAAATAACGTAAAATTTAACATCAAGGGCCTAAATGATAGTAACATCACAAGCGCATATAATTAAAGAAATAGCACCGAGCCTAGGAAATCATTTCATCAATATATATTAAACACGGCGGAAACGCCGGAAAACCCCGCCATGGACGCAACTAAATTATACTCAACCTATCATCGCATAAAATAAGCTCCATTCCCCCCCCCCCCCCCCCCTCCTTTTCTACTCATTGGTTAATTTAGGCGCCACCTCGGGCAACCGCAACCGCAAGCATCCTCTGCAGCTAACGGACTCGATAGCTATTCCCACTCATTCCCGCCGAGATAGGCAAAAACAAAGGGCAGCTATTAGTATACGGGGAATTTCTGAAAGAGGGCAATTAGAAAAAAAAGAGATGATAAATAAATACTGCTATCCTCACCGTTCTGAAGTGGCAAAAATAAGATGGACGAAATTCCCAAAAAATAACAGTTGTCTATGCTAAACACTATGAACTACTTCGCTGCAACCATAAATATAGAGCCTTTGATTTAAGAGTAGTGTGAAGTTATCGGCCTCGCCACATAAGGAGTAAACTCGATATCCTAACCGTTAGACTCATTAAATCAACGGATTCCCCTCATTTATCAGATCATATCAACGTGATGACAATCACCGGGGATGGTGCGAGGATCCTAAAACGGTTTCCTCAACATTAACAAAAGACGAGGTGACTTATGGAATAAATAAGGAGGTAATTTTCTTGAAAGAATTATGAGATTTTAAAAGAAATTATCAGAATCGAAAACAAAATGATACAAACATGAAAATGAGCAAAAAGATAGAGTAAAGATGCCGCCATCTAGTTCTTAAATTAACATTAGACATATGGATAGTGCTTGAAGAGAAACTCAGTCAGTAGTATGACCTTTCGGTATCTTTACTCTTCAGTATGACCTTTGATATATATAGACCTTTCGGTACTCAGTCAGTATGACCTTACTCTTCAATCGTTAACTACTCGCCACTCTCCGGAACATTCTACCGGAATACTTCCATGTGAACATTTTCCGCCCTATTACCTCAATTATGACCGATGAGCTAAGCTAAAAAGTTGGATGATATTACTTCCCTTAGTTGTTTAACAATGAAAAAGTTGTTTCGTTTCGAACAATCTCTCCTCACTGACTAACATTCGTAGTTGTTTCTGTACCATATTGAAGATAAACAACGCATCACAAACAATTCCCTCACAAATAAACACTAAATTGATAGGTAGAAAGCAAAATTCGTCAAGGAATCAAACAAATCGGATTAGCTCATGAATATAACTTTCCCCGAAACCACTTTTTACGTCCGGAAGGGCGGAAAAGCCAAGGATACGAGCAGTCCGGGCGCAAATGTCCGACGCAGTATAACCGATGCACAACTTTCCAGCAGTATAAGTGGCATGCATACGATACAACTACAAAAAAAAGGAGAGAACGCGTATAGAAATACACCAAGAAAGACGCAATATACGCTTCTTGCAAATTAGCTCGTTCGATCTATCGAATAATAAAACAAAACGGTACAATGATCAAGAATGCAATTATCCCCTTAGAAAATGATCTACCAAAGTTCAAACATGACTTGCAAAGTTTCTGAGCTGACTAGCTGTGGAAATTTTCAACAAGAAATTTATTTTTGCCTCACATCCGACCCATAATAGAAAAAAAAAATTCAATGCCAAGACTTCACATTGAAAGCGTTTCAAAACTCGTCAGAGAAGGTGAGCGAATCCAGCCTGAAATCAGCGGGTACCTTAAGAGTAGATTCCACTGAGACTAGACATAGGTTAAATCCGGTCCCGGCCGCTATAGGATCCCGTTTAAGTCACAATTGTTGACGACCTCCCCACTATCTCATTGCATAGAAGTAATGCGCTTTTGCAAACATTTATACACGTGACATGTAAAGGACAATAGATCCTCCGATCTTGTTAAGCTCGAAATAGAATCCCCTTAGATATCCCTCAAGTGGACATGGAAGAAAGGATTCGAAGATCGCCAATTTGAAATCTCGCTCAAGAATTAAAAAAAAAAACACTGAACTCGGCGCGGGGCCACGGTGGAACTCGGCAGAATGCCAACAACAACCTATTCCATCTTCAGTGATCGCCCTTCGTTGAAATATTGATGTGGGTTTTACGAAAGCAGATAGTAAATAAGACATAAATGGAAGAATTATTGATGGCAAAGATGGCATATGCCACCGCATATATGGGGAGGGAATCGGGGCACGAAGAATAGAAGAGGAAAGAGCGACGTATCCGGAAGAGACGTAAATTCCCCCCCCCCCCAAAAAAAACGCAAGAACGCTTCTCCAATCGAAGCATCCTAAAATAAATTCAAGGCACCAACTCTACTTTCAAAGACAACCACTCGAGTTCTATCGACCTAATAAAACGTGCAAAAAATATTGCAGAAGGTGCATTAAACGATGGGAAAATGTAAAAGAATTCCTTCTGTACGTCAAACGTTGAGTTTCATCTCAAAGTTGCGCGTATATGAAAAAATCTCGCTGCGTTCCATTTTTCCCAAGCGTGAAAAGAATGTGCCGCTCCGTCTGCGCTTTGGAGAAGGTGACAGGTTGATTTGAAGCAGCGAACCAACCGACAGGGTGTGGTCACTGGTCGACGCCTTGGCCTTGGGCCCTTGACTGGCGCCGTGACACCGGTTTAGAAGTAAGCATCGCCTTAACCAATTTTAATCGGCTCCCTCCTCCGAACTCATTTGGCCACGTTCATAGGATTACTAAAGCTACACACTTACCTCCTCGTTTTCTCATCTACTTTCTCACTCATATGACTGGGTTCTTCTATGCTCAACGGCGCAAGTGGCCTGGCCATATTGCCCACCTCAAAAAAAAAAACGACGCCACCGGAAATACAATGAAATCAACGAAATCACTCGATCAACTTTCTTGGAAAACACATCCAAACGATGTCGATTAAAACAATCCTACCGCCTTCCTATTCCTACTTTTTAATGAATAATGAAAAGACCACACATTTAACTAATAACTTCCGCAATCGTAAATTTTATTATTGAAATGACGGAATGCAAAACACTCACGTTTGAAATCAAACGGCATATTTCCCGCGCTTATGTCTTCAAAATTTTGAACTTGGCTTTCTATTGCAGCTGTGATGACGATCTATAAATATGATTACGGCTCTATGGATGAATTCGTTTCCGCAAAAAAATGGGCGGAAATGGAGGAATGATTGCTAAGAGCGGTTGATTTGATTAGGGGAGTGCAGGTGATTGGTTCGACTTTGCTGGTGGGACTTCCTCGATAATAGGAGTATTATGATCTACTGAAAGGTTTAAAAAAAACATGTCTCCCCGATGTTTTCAAAGCAAATATTACGTGGGTGCAAAATAATCAGCAAAATGGTCACAAATATGGGAGTGAGTGGAACTTTCTTTAACGTCCGACAATTTTTAGATCTTTTATTGGTATTAAACAAAAGTTCCACACATACTCCATGCCTCTACCCCATCTATCACAGCGTTTGCTTTAACTTCGTGGTTATAGTAGTAGTAGAAATGGTATTAACATGTTTATCCATTCATGCAGGAATAAAGAAAGGATAAAAAGTGAAGAGATAAATTTACATAAAACAGAATAAGTTTCACGTGTAACCATATAACGCAATATTTGTATACGTAGAGATTTGCAAGAAAAGAATGACCGGATTCGTTGGAAGGTTAATCTGCGCAGGTCATCATACAAAAACGATGCGAACACAACATTATCTACGAGATAAATCAATACATGAGATCGAAGCTCGGAACCTCAGTGGAGCAAAGTGCAAGTGGAGTGAAGGTCCAAGCAGTCAAGCCGATTCATGAATACGGTTAAATTTTGAGCATCAACTACTCTATGAGGTAATCGACTTCAGGTTCGGACAACACTGAATTGAAATCCATCCAAGAGCCTATCACCCTGAAGGAAAAATCATCTCCAAAGTACAGTGTATAGCCCCGTTACCTCATACTTAATCCTAATCCTCCTAAGAACCTCCAATTTTATAGTTGAAACTACACACTAAACCTCACAACACCGCAACACCTTACAACACACCACCTGTACCCATTTGCTAGAGATTCTAATCGTCAAGGAAAAAATTAAGCCATCAAATCGATCAAAATAACAAAACCATTTTTTTGCACTCGAAAATCTGGTCGACGAATCTTCAAAAAATCCGATCAGTAGCACATTCATATTGAACGTTGAAATGAACGATAGGGCTCTTTTTTAGGGGAAATATTCTCATAATTTCGAGCAATTATATCCTGGGCAACTGGATAGTGGGCAACATTTCGTCATAATTTCATTGCGAACATTTCGAGTAAACTAATTTAAAATGCATCAACACCATTCTTTAGGATGTGGAATTCGTAGGTGGAACAATGTGATGGAGATTTAATTAATTTTAAAGCTGTCAATAAAGGTGGTACTACCGAATCACTAATAATTTCTTCGGAAAACTTATAAATGAATAAAGTCAAATCAATTGAGCGGCAATTCTTCGTTGAAGCGATGAGATGATCGCACACTTAAAATATGATGGAAAATGTATACACGAAAGGTAGCATAGAAAAATTATGCAAAATGACTATGAATTACTTCTGCGCCATGTTTCATATGCAAGATTGGATAACATCTGATATGAGTGAAGGGTTATTATTATTGAGTTTATTACTGAGTTTATGGTTGATTTCGAGAAATTAACTAACATTAAGGTTAATAAAGCTTTAACTATTGATATAAATAAATTTTCCTGGTTTATGCAAAACTTATGGATCAAAAAGTAGAAAAATGGTTCAAAAAGTTGAATAAATTCGAAGAGATTTACCGAACCGAATGACATGGCGAAACGGAAAAGAAAGCATACTATGCAAATTAATCTATTATGCTATTTTTTTAAGGTCATGCCTAATTAGTTAAGTTTTACTACAGTCCTACGAGTAGTCTTCGTCTATTCCAGCTGAAAGGTTGGTTAACAACTGAAATTGCTCTCACCATTGTTTTATTCTAGTTATTAAAGGAAAGAGTCGACTGATTGGGAAAGGTTTAACTATATGCGGTTTCCACTTTGTATTTGTCGAATTTGAAGAAATGCCGCCTATAAACAATTCATATATATATATATATATATATATATATATATATATATATATATATATATATATATATATATATATATATATATATATATATATATATATATATATATATATATATATATATATATATATATATATATATATATATATATATATATATATATATATATATATATATAAAAGCTTGCGTGCAATTGTTGGAAGTTCTTTTTCGCCTCTTTATTGTGAAGATCCCATAAGTTTCTCTTGACGGCCAAGCATTATTTCCCGTCGGTTGAACGATGCGCTTTTGAAGCGTTTTTTTCGGTGCACTCAAATATGGTAATTTATAGCCTCAAGTTTTATAGGCGTAATATATTTTCCTAGTTAGATTGCTTAATGGTGACAGTGGCATGTCGTGTCCATGATAAACTTAGAGAAAAAGTAAGAAAAGAGATAGCGATTTCTGAGAATATTGCTGATTTTGAATTAAGCCACTAAGGTTTCTAAAAATTTAACTATCAATAAATTTACGTTATACCTTTCACATTAATGTTTTGAAGTTTTTAAAGCATAATTCTTATTGCATGATTAACTTATGATGTATTCTTTATTTAAAGTGTTTTGATTTCAGTCATATTTTCCGATTGAATTAATTTATAGCTGCTAAATTTTTTCTCGTGAAATTTTTTGAATTGCTCGATTAGAATATTGCAAATAAAGCAAATATTTCTTCTCATTTGTTTCAAGTTTCACTAACGCCGAATATATTCAATGGAATTTTGGTAGATGTGAACTTTTTCCTCCGCATATAGCAGCTAAATATTTTTCCCTTATGAAGAATTGAAAACGTCTATAAAGGAATTAATCAAGAGGGAATTTTAATTTATTCAAATTATATTTTTTCTATTTCATCCGAATAGTTAAAAGACAATAAATTTCAATTCTAATTTACATAATAGATGCTACTTTTAAGTATAATTGTATTAGTATGAAAGTAAATTATCTCTATATTAATTATGCAAATAAATTATCTCGTTATTAAAATAAGCATCACTATTCAATTTCATTAATAATATTTACAAATAAATGAGAGATTAAAAAAAATAAGCTTAATTCAAAGCGTTTCATCGATTGCCTCGTTGAAAATTTTCTAAACGAAATTAGAATTTTTCGAAAAGATGAATAAGAAAAACTTCTTTGTTGCAATATGAAATAAAATTAAATTCCGCATTTTTTTTTCACTCAAATGAAAAATGCTCTTAGGCTTCGAAATATTTTATTTACAAATCAAAACCAATAGAGAATTGATGAGGGAGAGAGTGATTTTCCCAATTCCATATTCCCCCCTCGGCTTGCCCTCCTCCCCCTCCCCACTCCTCTCCTTGTAGGCAAGTGCTTCGATTCTCTTAATTTAAAGCATTGTTCTTAAATGTTACGTTTTATGATAGCACAAATAGAAAAAAGCACAAAACGCAAGTTTTGAAGAAATTTTGAACATTTCTATCACTAGCGACAAAATAAGAACATTATCGAGTGAAAAATAAAAGATTTTGCTTTAAAAAAAAATTCTTTTTTTAATCCTCCAATTAATCCACGGGAAAGAGTGGGGGCTCGTTCTTAAACGCTCCTGATATATTATCCATTGGGTGATTTTTAGTGTTATACAAGTAGAAGAAATGTGCAATAGAAGTGCGTATGTGATTTTGTTTTGTGGTTGCACTTTTGTTGATGTTAGGCAGCATGTGTTGTGGTTATTGATACTTCGTCGAGGTGATCTTCCAAACATTCTCCCGTATACAGAGATGACCAAGCAGTACTGCTCATTGTAAACACCGTCTGCGATGTTTTGTTGCGATATTGCTCGTATACACGAAGCCACATCACTATTGAGTGGCGGGCGAACTAGTCACCAAATAGCTGAATGAGTGCGCAGCCGTTTGGTCGTAACAGCAGCCCTACCCTTGTGGGCGGGGTAGTGCAGTGTTGCGAATGAGCCTCTGGCCGTCGTCACATCAGCCGCTCCACCTCGCAATCGATCGGCAAGCACACTGCCGAGACGGCAAAACGAACGCGACCGGGTGACGGCGTTGACGTAACCTGCCCGATCGTGTTATACTCCAACAACCCTGAATCAGGCGTTAAGCACCAATGCTGCCATCACCGGAAAAGGCAGTCGAATATCCAACGAAGAATTGAAGAGGGTCTGTAAATTTCTAATCACGCATATAGAACGTTTTAATCGTTGATTCTGAAGCGGAACCAATATTACGACTGCAGAGTCTATTACCACCCGCAGTGGCGTGAAGCTAACAGTGGTGAAGCGTACGTGCTGGCGCAGCAATATGACACACTGGACGAGGGGTTGCCACCACGTCGTGCTTTTTCGTCGGTGGTCGCCCCCTCGGTGCCTGATCTCTACTCGCAGTTTCGTGTGCCTTCACGTCCGATGTTTACGTCATCGCAGCATGATTCGTCGGCTCTTATTGACAACTATCCAGCCGCTAACTACCACCCTTCAATGCAGAACAACAATCGCACCGAACCAAGATCAACCTTCCAGGTAGATTCATTGATTCATTTCCTCACTCTCATTCTCTTGCAATTTCCCCTCCCCACTTTTTTACTGCCTTATTTATGATTACGAAGTGTGTTGTCGAAGTGATGAGCATTTTCTTATGTATAACACGAAAATTGTTCCGATAAAAAACGCGCCGAAAATTTGCAGTTTCCAGAGTGTAACATTGTGTAAAAATTATTGATAGAATTCGTCAATCTGCGTAAACATTCTCTTGTTTGAAAAAAAATTATATATTAAGTTTATTCCATTCTTTATGACAGTGTTTCCACACAAAAATATTTTCGCGTACTCTATATCTGCATAAATAAACATATATATATATAAATATATATATATATATATATATATATATATATATATATATATATATATATATATATATATATATATATATATATATATATATATATATATATATATATATATATATATATATATATATATATATATATATATATCATATTTGCATATTCTATGATGTGTCGACAACGCTGTTTTATTGTCTTTTTCCTCCAGGTACAGCATATTCAAAATTATAAAACGCATACTGCATTGTTTTCCCGTTCCTTGAACTTTTCGCACTCGTTTTGATATTACGAAAATCTTACTGCCATCACATTTTAATATATTCTCTGAAATCGTTGATTTCTTTTTATACTCGAAGTACGCATCTCTCTTTTCCCACTTCCTCCATCTCCTACTCCTCCTCGGCCTCCTCCGTCCCGTCCACCTCAGAGTTTTTTCTCTAACTTGTTTTATCGCAAATGGAAATCACTGTTATCTTAAAAATGTGCAAAATATTCTTTCTTATTGCTTTCATATGCAAAGTTGATGACAAAGAGTTCTCTTTTTCTTTTCATTTTTTTGCAAAATCAACGCCTTCTCATCCCTAAAGGAAACATTTTTCGAACAAATGAATTTTAAATTTTTTAATTTTTTTTTATTTATTATCGTTCAATTAAGCTTTATTTCGACAATATTTCGTATCATCGCTATACTATATGATTCAAACTTTTCGAAATGCAACTTTACAATTCAGCAAACACATTGCATTGCATTAATTCCATACGCAATTCAGCAAACTTATTGCATTGATTGCATTAATTCAATTTTATAGTGAATGCTTGAACTTGACAATAATGAGCCAATATTTTCACGAATAATAAGGTATTTTCTTATTGCACAGGTATGGTATGTTTTCCGGAGCAACAGGTTTAAAAGGTTGAAAATAATTGTTGGTCAATTGTAGTAATAAAGGTGTACCTCTGTCAGTGGAAACATTTCATTCCTAGAGGTAATTTATGAAGCGTTATATATCATCAATAGGAAGATCGCCACAAATTGTCTTCAATGCTCGCATGTGTATATGTAATGATTGTAAATATAAGTGCACACTAAATCAAACAAATACATTAAAGGTGAGCGTGAATTATGCACAACGATTATGCTCATAATTCTCGTCATGCTTATAGATGTTGCTTCCCCATTTATCTTATTGCATCATGAACCATTTCTTTGAAATATTTATATATAGAAGTATACCTGGCATTAAGATATTTGCTAGCCCAGGTGTATTACCTGGCGTTAAGGCAATAAAACCTTATTTCATTACTGTCATTTGTCTTAAAGATGTTCTTATATCGTTAAAAGAAATCATTGAATTCAATTCGTATATCGTCCTAAGAAATTGGTTAGTATACTTTAAAAACCATACACCAAAGGTATATGTCTAAATTGTTATAAAACCATTTATTAAGGCAAATTTTTACTTTTGTTGTTGCTGAATTTCTTCTTTAAATTCAAATATAAAAGCTTCATCTCACTGGTCATATTCAAGCCATTTTACGCATTTATTCTCTCATCGTTTTGTTTGTTTCATTTCTTTTTTCTTGCTGATATATCGTTGACGAACTTATCTTTGACGAAATCATTGAATCTCTTCTTGGGCTAGGAAATTCCTGTTGAAATGTTCAGAGAACAACTGAGCAGCGTACTCACATCTAGTCTTCTTCTCTCGTCTAGTTTCATTCTTCCTTCCTTCTCACTCCTCCTTCTCATTCGCTCCTCCTTCACTCTCATTCCTTCTTCTTTTTCAACCCGCACTCCTCCTCCCTCCTCACTTCCTCATATCTCACCCCCCACTGCCTTTTACTCTCCTTCTTTTATAATTTCCTTCCTCGTCACTTCCCTTCCATTGCAACTTTATTTGTGGAGGGTGTGCCCATATTTGACTCAAAAACATCTGATCAAGCATTGGAGATGGTGTTTTCTATTTTAAAAGTGCATGGCTCGTTGGGTAACTCTCCTCAAAATGTCGTCTGAAACGAGGAGGCGTAATGAAGAAATTGCTCTTTCCATCAAGATCTATCGTTCAATTTCCAAATGAGACGTTTAAAAATTAGCATCCCTTTCAGTCTTTTTTTTTTCTGCAATAATGAAGCGAAAGCGGAAATTAAATTGGAAATGAGTTTTGCCAATTTACTTTATCATCTTATCCATGGTCAGTGGTCAACAATTCTTAACGGTCAACTGTCAAAGAACTTAACTTCACTGGTCAACGAAACAGCATTTTATAATTCTTTAAGTTTTTTTCAAATCCATATAAATGAAACGGTTGTTTTGAATAAAGAGATCGATTTAGGTTTATCTCATTGCACATATTCAATGGGCATAAATAAATGACCGAATATAATCGCAACTTAGATTCCTCTTTTTTTGGGGGGGGGAGGGAGGAGGGGAATATCGTCTCATATAATAATTCATTTCTATTTTCCCCGTCCATTTTCGTATATTTAGGGATATATTTTTGAATCGTTTATTTCTTTCGCATCAAAAAAAAAAAAACAAATGCGAATCTTTTTCCTTTATTTTTTTTCGTCGTTTAATTATTTTTAATCCATTTTTACTTATTCTTTAGCTATTAGATATATTTATTTATATGCATATGTATAACGTAACTCTCTCATTTATAGCTGTCAACCTATTGAATATAGATTTATGGAATTTCTGCGATATTATGTTTATCATAAGTTGACTTCCTTTATCGTATTTCATATTGTTTCATCAATTTTGCAAAGAGATTTATAAGAATTTTCAAATAATAAAATTACGATTTATTTTATAGCAAATTGGATTTTTTGTTTTTCACCTCATTGAGACGTAAAAGAAGTGAAGAAATATATCGAAGGAATTATCATTATACTCACCTTTATATTCCACTTACCTGTTCAATTAGTTTCATAAATTGCCAACAGGTAATAAACAAAGGAAATAACGCAATCGCATTTTTTTAATTGGCTCTAGAATAAAATTCGATCACCCATAAAAATCTCCTACAGCAGAATGGTTGTTGTTTTTTTTTTTTAAATTTTTTTTTCATAGTATGACCAACATGAAGTAAAACCTAGTGATATAATATGCACGGATTTTTTTTTTTGTTTTTTGCTATTGTTTAACTCTTTATAGAGTTTAATAGATTAAAGTGAAATTTATGAGAGGAAATCATCCTCCATGTTTTTTATATTCGTCAAATTAGCTTTAGTTTTTGTCAAGCTTGAACTGTAGAAGGCACTGCGTTTGAACCATTTAAGAGGCAGACAAACACAGGCACAGACAAGCACCAATATATACATACAAAAAGACATATATATAAGTAAATATTTGTGGAAAGTCGACTTAAAAAAATAATTCACAGAAATACGCAGTAACGAATTCTTTGCAGATTTGCATAGCCGATTGGGTTGCATGTTTTGATTTATTGTGGGTGATTTGTGAAATTAGTATACGGAATTGAGCGGAACACAAAAAAGCGCATAATGTGCCAACTCATCTAGCGCACTGTTCGAGTTGTTCATATCGTTAGCAACTGGTAGAATGATATGCCAGTTGAGCTACTAATTCATGAATATGCGATTTGAGTTCAACTCAACCTTTATTAGAAACCACTCTGTCTTCAATATCGCTTCCAACTGTCTCGATTCAATGCTTCTCTGATCAAAACGTTATCGGTATTTCCTCCTAGTGGGCTATTACATTTCATTACAGATTGATCTTTGGCTTATGCCTTTTTGCCAGCCGATAAACTCCAATCGCCAATTGTTTGCATCGATTCATCATTTTTTTTTTATTGCAGATATTTTTGTATTTCCCTAGGAGTTCCTCATTCCTACCGCCTAAATCCCCTAATCCTTTACTCTGAATCCTTCAATCCTTGCCTTAGCTCTTCTTGGATTTATTCATTTGTTTTCTATTAAAGTCCACTCCTTTTAGGATTTTTTCCATCCGCCTCTTTTCCATTAGTAATTGAATGCGTTTTTTCTTGATGGCTATTGTTGTGTTCTTTTCGCAAAGAAATATTAACAATGGGGATTTTTGCTAAGAACATCTTTTTTTTTTTGATTTGTTGATAAACTTTTCTTCGAATTTTGTGACTTTGTTTTTTTTTTTTTCAAAGATCAAGTTCCCATTTTTTAAAAATTTTCAACAATTTTTCTTAATCGTCAATAAATTTTCAGCATTTCTTTTAGTGGAATTTCATTTTTAAAAGAGATCTCCTGAATTATTGATCGACCGTATAATTGCTTCATTTATTGACAGCCATAGAGGAATTTATGATCTGCTTTTGATGTGCTCAGCTAAAATGTATACTTTTATCTGTCGATAGCATCGTTGATTTTTTTTTTTTTCATTTGAGCTGCCTTACCTCATCTATTCTTTCGAGCATATAGGTGAGCATTTTTAAATGCTTATTTGCAATTTCTCGATTGCAAAACTCATTGTGGGCTAAGTTAAGAAATTTGGCTGTTGTTTTATACAACTGTGTGGTGATCTAGTGCATCTACTCTTGAGTTGAACGAACAACATGGGAAAAAAATCGCTTTTACATAGAGATACCGAGAATAAATTGAAAAAAAATTGCACTTTTTCGTGCTATTAAATTTCCAATTTCCATCAAGTGAATTGCAAAGATTTATTTCCCATGAACTGTATTTGCACTTTTGCAAGAAATTTCTCTCATGAAAACCTCGTTATGCAGCTATGTGAGCAGTAAAATTGGATCAGTTGTTTTTTTTTTTTTGAAAGCATGTTATATTTCGGTCACTCGGGCGCTATGATAGTAGAATATGAAGCAGGTTTATTTGTTTGTTTATTTGTTTATTTATTTATTTATTTATTTATTTATTTATTTATTTATTTAATAATTAAAATACGATCTTGAACGAAGAAAAACTTCCTGGATTATAGATAGCGGATTAAAGATTCGTTTGTGAATTTGCACACGAATTCCAATAGATTTTTACTTTTATTGGCTATACATACATTCATATAAAATGTTTATTAGTCTCAAAGCGCCCACATATTGCTTCACATCATTTTATGGCATTTGCGTTGGCAAAATTTCGTTGTTGTATCGATGATTGATGCAGCCGGCTGGTTGAATGAGTTAAATTTGAAAAAAAAAAACTTACCATTTTTATATGCTATTCCATGTTTGCTTTGCATATGTAGTTTATGGTGAGGTCTTGTCTTTTGCTTCAAATTCATTTTAAGGCAATCAAATGTTCACTTGTTTTTTTTTGTATTTCTAGGATCATCCAAAACAAAAGGTCTAATTTAAATGATTTGCTAATCTACTCGCATCAGCTAAAATAACGATGCGTTATTCTTTATTCTTAATTAGCGTTTTATGAAACCGGTTGAACATTTAATTATGATGTGAAAATATATATGGTGATAATTTCTTTAGCATACTTCTTTATTTATTTGAATTTTAGCGTGACCGACTTAACTATTTCTCGATGAATATATTCATGTTTGTCTTTTTGATGCGCTTTTTTTTTCAAAAGTTTTTATTTCCTTCAAAAAAAAAAGCGCTTATTTCCTTGATAAATTTAAAATTTTCTTTAAAATTCAAAAATGCTCCTTTATAAAGGAGCATTTTTCCTCTTTATAAATTAGCGCATGATCATCGTATTAAATTATTAAAGATTTTTTAGAAGAGAAGAACAAATTTATTAATAGATTCTTATTTCTTGAAGTTTCTCTAATAAAAAAAAAAAAAAAAACAAATATCATGACTTCATAACTCAATTTTAGTACACGTTCAATTTTCCGAATAAATTTTCTACGCAAATATTGAGTTAAAAAAAAGTGAGTGCCATCATCTCAAACACTATGAAAAGAAATTTTCCAAAGGCAATTCTCTTTTGAATTTCTAGGAATTTTTCTTTTTTTTTCTAATTTCGGAAAAAAAAAATATAAGAAAATATTTGATATACGTTAATTTTTCTTTTGCTAATGATAGCATTTATTTGAATATTAACGTTTGCAAAGATAAATTTGAAGAAGAAGAAAAAAAAACAGACAAACCTTTGAGTGATATCACCATATAAACACACATCAAGAGTGTAATTTTTTGAATAAATATTAATTACCTTTAAAAGACATAAAAGTTTTATTAATTAGAAATCATTAAAATTGAATTAGATTGAATTTCCATTTCAAATAGTAATTTTAACTCTATATATCAGCTCAATAAACTTTCTAGATCGACTAGCAGATTGTTGATAAAGAAATGATCGAAAATTGTCGATAAGACACTTTTATATGACATCATTCTAGATTTTTATATCTTTTATTTACTCAATTTTATCGATGACCATTTCTCTAAGTAAGTAATATAGAGTAGTATTGAAGGGGGAAGAAAGCTTCGCGTTTAATTGCATCGAATTTCTTTTTAATTCGATTTCTTGATCCTGAATTGGAGGTTTTTTGAGCATTTGGGGGGGGGGGGGGGGGGGGTGGGAGGAAGCAAAGATTTCTATCGGGATCGATAAATTTCTAGAATTTCCAAAAAATCGAACCTGTTCACTTCTTTCGACTCATTAAAAAAAAATTCACAATTCGTTTATGTATGACCCGAAAAATTCGTTCATGCAAAAATCAGTATGACCTGAAAAAAAAACACTATTTGATACTTAGGGTATTTGGCATAATGCAGGAAATAATCAGAAATTTTTAATTGAATTCTCTTTCTCGATGTCTAATATTGCAATCTTGATCTTTCATTTTTTTTTTTGTGTGAAAGAAGGCGCAATGCGATCTTCTTGAGCACTAGTGTTTTTAAAACAAATGACGTTAAAGTCAAGCATGACTGATAGCTAAAAAAAAAAATCGAACTTAAACATCAGAATGGTTGCAACTTTTTTCAGCAATTTTTTAAAGCCTTTTTTAAAGAATGTTATGAACGGAAACATCGGTACTGCACAATATCTACAACATTGCTAATAATATAGCTTGTACGTGGGTAACACAACATATCGTGCCGATAGATGCTTATCGTCTCTACCCGCATTTCGTAATTTGAACCCCCCCCCCCCCTCCCTCCTAACTCCGAAACTTTTTTCAAAATCTAGGTGAATGCCTAATTTGGGATCCCTGAAAAAAAATTTTTTTTTGTAGCTGAGATGAGTTTCAATAGTAATATAAAAGAGACAAATGCACTTTCATACCTCAATATACTTCTTTTTTTTTCATTTCTGTTTTATAGTAGAATTAATCATTGAAAAAGTGCTCATACGTTGTTTTTTCTGATCTCAGAAAAAAAAAAGAATTTTTTTTTCTCGCAAATTAATGCTATCACGAATGCTTTAAAATGCCATTTCAAGATGGATAGTCTTATAATGGAACAGGTTTTTTTTTTTTTTTTTTTGAAGCGCGATGTTGTCTCTAAAATAGTTTCGATTTTGTGTATTCATCAATGATATATGAAATTTGTTGGAATTTCAACGAAAAAAAAAAGACTTCTATTTATTGATTAAAAAAAAAAATAGTCGAAATTATTTACGTATTCTTAGATGATAAACGGAAGTGGTTGAGAACTGGTTGCACTTTTTTTTTTAAACTCACTCTCACGGTTTTTTTTTTTGATTTGAAAAATGATTATTGCTAATATTATTTGCTGTGAGATTTAAAGAATTTTCCGGCCTTAAGAATGTGATAAATGATTTGTTTTTTTTTTTCCTTTTTTGTTGAAAAATTATTGCTTTATTTTCATACCTGTCGGTTGGTTAATCAATTGATTAATTAGAGAATCGATTCATACCTGTAAGAAATTCATTGCAAATTCAATGAATTCAATATTAAATATATTTGATATTAAAGAAATATTTAACGTTTTTGCTTATGCATAGAAAAATTGAAAAACAATACATATGCTGCTGTAATTGAGCGCATACAACATGAAAATGTCGAATAACAAACTATGAACATAATGTTGAAATGACGCAACTAGGAGTGGCAATCATTCCCATAATTTTTTAATGACGCTGAAAAATTTTTTATTTTTGATTGCAAAAGTTAGGCATAAAATATATCTGAATTGTGAGATATCCTATGAATAAACGATTGCAAAAAATACTAGTGGTTTTTCTTATATCTATATTTCTATATTTAATTTCTAATAAGAAATTTTTCTTAGAATTTTCTAGAAGAACCCACCTCTCGATTCTCCCTCGCCTCTTTCCCTTCCCTCAGCATCCCCTCCTTCGTCCCCTCCCCTTCATTTTCCCAGTACTACTATACTCTCATCTGT
Source organism: Ascaris suum (assembly GCA_013433145.1). NCBI lineage: Eukaryota > Metazoa > Nematoda > Chromadorea > Rhabditida > Ascarididae > Ascaris > Ascaris suum. The sequence continues at coordinate 11,923,696 of CM024174.1, forward strand.
CCACAATTTAACGATAACAATATATCATTTGTTCAAAAACCTTTTCCATCCGATGTGTAGAATGATTCGCATCCACACTTCTGAATGCTTTATAATGAAGGTTTAGTTTGCAGTTGAAAAAATCCAAAAACTTTAAACGTATCTCTTAGATTTTAATCATCGACATTTCTGTGGTCACACTTACAAACCATCAATCGAGGAAAAAAAAAATTCTTGGATTCTTTATGCGCGCACCATCTAGTTCTTTAATCTTTTGCCTTTTTAGCCAAATGCTTTATCGAATTGTTTCATGCTGCTTCATTGGCGGGCATTTTTTAGTGCATAGTAAACTGAAAGGTTTAGCATTATCTAATCGTAGCATACGTAATCATCATTGGCGTATATGAAAGGAGGATTGGAAGGGAACGACAAGAGGGGACAAAAATAGCAATTCCATTGTTTTCTCTTATTTTCTGATTTCATTTCAGACAGTATGATAGTCTAAACAAAATTCCGCATTCTATGAATTTTTCAAAGAAATTTAATTTATTCAGAAGGAAAAAAAAATTTTTTTTTCAAAAATTTCAAAAAAAAATTCATTCATCATCGTTTCTTTTTGCTTTAGATCATTGAAAAATTTTTAGAGCGCTTTAATTTATCCTTATCGAGAGTGTATACTATATCGAATGATGGAATACTGTATACTGATGGAATACTGTATTGTCTAGGTGATAAGTGGATGATTACCTATTAAGATAATCTTCGTATGTTGTTTGTATACCTCAAGAACTGAAAAGAAAGAAAGAAAGTGTATGTGATTTTTCGACTTTTTGCTTCATATTATCACCTCATGTTGAAATTGTTTCATTTTCATTTTATTAGTTTTATTTGTAATTTTTGAATCGTTTTATAGTTGAATTTACGATTCAATTGTAATGACGATGAAATTTGGATCGAAACTCGCATTGTGAATTTTAGAAAAATTTAAAAATAACTGAAAAAAAATTTAAAAGAAACACTATGAAATTAAGCGTTTCAATAAAGTGGAATGCATGCTGAGGGAACATATAAAAATTCAATAAAAATGATGAAAAAAAAATCTCAAATCTTTTCGTAATTATCAAAAAATTTCTCAACTATCAATATTATTTAGCAAAATTAACTATTAAAAAAATTTTAACTTAATTTAAAAAAGTGCAAAATTTTTTCTTTTTTTTTTATTTCGTCAAATTTAACAAAAAATGAATATATAAATTATTATTTATGTTCGAAATTTTCTATCACAAAAAAAGGAAAAAAAAATTTTCATTTCTGTGTGAAAAATTTTTAATTTATTACTATTTGCGTGAAATATATTTGAATTTGCATAAAAATTTCAATTTCAGAATTTACAAATGTGGCATCAATTCTCATCAAATAATGAATTTTTACCACACATACAACTGAAAATAGTTTTCTGGAAGCGATTTCCGGCAAAAAAAAGTCACCGCATTCACGAAAGTTGCGATAAATTTTTGCAATTCGTCTCTTCAGTTGTTTGTTTTCTCTCAGCAATAAGCAAATTTTCTAAACTTTGGCATGTGGCTCATTGCTTCTATGTACCTCTTATAATTTTATCGATTTATTTATTTGTATTCATAAAAATATTATTCATTTTGTGGCTGAATGAGAAGCATTCTCGAATTTTTACGCATAAACAAAACTTTCGTTACATTCTTATGGAAGAAGCGCTTAAAATTATTACACATATTGGGAGAATCTCGAGCCCAGCACTCTAATATCTTTTTTAATTGTCTTTTGGTGGAAATTCTAGTCAAATGGTGAGTAGATTAGCCGAATTCGATTTAACAGCCAAATGAAACGATTAAATGATTCGTTTTAACCAATGAGTTCATTGATGTACATAGATAGACGCATATGTCTAAAAGCTTAGATTATTTGAAAATTTTTGATGAGGTTTTCGATTTTTCTTATTTGCTTTTCATCAACATCTCACCTCTGCTTTTCTTCATATGGGTAATATGCGTGACTGTAGGTATTGTTGCATAGTTCACATTTTTACTTTATCTTCCTCTTCGCTGCGATTCACTTTAGGGTATTGTTTAGATGTGCCGTTGCTTATTCAGTTTTGCTTATATATATATATATATATATATATATATATATATATATATATATATATATATATATATATATATATATATATATATATATATATATATATATATATATATATATATATATATATATATATTGTTGAACCGTCACTTATATATCGTCATCTGTAAGCGCTGATTATATATACATATATAAATGACTGTAAAAATATTCGTCTCAAAGCGAATTTTTTTGTTACGAACGAATTATTTTATCTGCCAAAAGAATTGTGTTGTGTAGCGTTTTCGATTACCGCAACAACAGCATTGCAGCCTGGAGTACTTTAATGCCTGACGTCACACTTATTTTTCCACGATAACAAAAGTACGAGTGCTCGTTCTCTCAGTATCGAGGCAAAGTTTTTTTAGCTGTTTGCAAACAATTTGATTGGGATGCTTTTTGCTGTTTTTTTTTTTTTTTTGCTGGTTACAATTACGTAGCTGTGATCATGTTTTATAGCTAAACATAAATTTTATGCATATAATAAATTAATAAAGCGATATAAGATTTTTATGCATTTAATCGCTTTATGCTAGCATTGGATATAATCGTCAAATCTTAAAGGATTCTAAGCCTTCAATAAAAATTTTTCTGTGTTGATTTATTTGGTGTGGAAATCAAATATTGCCCTGAAAGTCGTCATTAAAATTTTGTAAATTCAAAAGTCACATCTAAAGAAGATCAGGTTCGTTTTTTTTTTAACCTATTGATATAATTTCTACTTTTTCATATTTTTGAATTTTTTTAAAAAGTAATTTAAATGTAATTCAAATATTTCACAGTTGAATTTTAAATATTTGCTTATTTGATGCGCACTTATTTACCTTTAAAATGAAATTTTTATTCTCGTTAAGAATATTATTTGATGCGAAATATTTTTTGAAAATATCTGCTAATGTTCCCTCATAGCGATTTATCGTATATATGATTTCGTTGAATGATTGAACTGATCAAAGTAATTCCTACATTATCCATTCATATTTTCTCTGTTTGATTTTTTTTTTTTTTTTGCTCTATGCTTCAGACAGCTCAGTTAAGCAGTGTTTAGCAATCGCGTAGGTGAGGGACTTTAGTTGTAAGAGGATTTGAGAGGATCATATGATGACTAATGGAAGGATAATGCGTATGCATTTGTCTTTGTTTGTCTGTTCATTTGTCTGAGAGGTATGAGAATGTAATACTTGATCTGAAGTCTGAGAAAGTAGTACCTAGCTTAAGATCTGAAAAGGTAATATGCAGTCCGAGAATTTAGTAGTTACACATAGTCTGAAGTATGAGAAGGTAATACACAGTCTGAGATTTGAGAAGGTAATACGGAGTCTGAGGTCTGAGCAGATAATACGAAGTCTGAGATTTGAGAACGTAATACATAGTCCAAGATTTTAGAAAGTAATACATAGTCTGAGGTTTGAAAAAAGGTGATATAACATCACATTATAGTCTGAGAAGATAATACATTATAAAAGAAAACCTAGATACCTATTCAATTTTATTTTTATAGAATTGAACATGAGAATATTTATATAATCAATCGGCATTAATATCAAAATGATCGAATTTATAAAATTTTTACATTTTTCATTTAGTATGTTTGCTGTTTAATTTTCATTTTCTTCTTTAATTAAATCATCGCTAAATAATTCAATAAAGTCATCAACATAGTTGAGAAGATGATGAATTGATAAATCCCTCTGAAAAGTTTTTTTTTATTTCAATATAATCTCTTCTTCTCAATTTTTATCGAATAATAGCGAAATTTTTTTCAAAGGTTATTGCATTTCATTCTTTCAATATTTTCCTTTGCATTGAAAAATCGAATTCTCTTATCCGATAACCTTCAGCTCAGCTATCTTAATGTCTAAAATCTACGCAAAGTCTGTTTCATTGTCGATCATATCCTTATCATAAAAAGTTTTAGCATAATTGAAATGAAATTTAATGTTCACTGAGGATTGCAAATATTCTCTACGAGTGGGAAGTGATGAACTCATAACGTTCAGCATTCCAAACAGATGCTCTACCGATTGAAGCAATCTTGAGTGCTCTACGTTATTTTGCTAATTGTTCTATAGGTCTTATGAATATGCAATAATGATTTTAATGCAGCGATTATTTTCTAAAGTTTGAGAGACATTAAAATTGGCTTTATCTTAATGCATTAACGACGAATACGAAAGGAAATTATTTTTTTTTCTTCCATCTTTGAAAATGGACATCTTCTATGTTTTTTTTAAAACATTTTTTATTCTTTTCTCTGATAATTGAACTCTCACGGAGATTTTTTTTTCTTCAGTAATTTAATTATATCATACAATTTATAATAAAGTCACATATTGCTATATATTTCAAAAAATTCAATTGTTTGCTTAAAGTTTGCCGTGAAAAAAAAATCACTAATAAAACAAGTTGCATTGTATTGAGCTAAGACGATAGCAAAATTAACAAGTCTGTGGTTTAAAGATTTTTGAAAAAGAATATTTCGTTTGCATAATTTTATCGCATTTTCTCGCTAAACTTTTTTCATTGGAAAATTTTCGCTACATTTTGAATCTAAATTTACTCCTCATGTGTTTTTCAAAATAATCAATTGGTAGAAATTAAGGCTAATAGTTAAACTAAATTATATGGACTTAAATAAATATTTTAAAAAAGAGTTAGTTATGCAAATATATTTCGAATAAATCTTTTTGATTCATTTTGCAATTTACGAAGCACTAAAAAATGTTTCAAAAAAAAATTTTTTTTTTTTGCAATTTTTGAATTTATAAAATTCGAATCTTTTCAAATTTTTAATTTTTTTTACGTTTTAGAAAATTTAAATTTCTCTCTCAGCCATGATATTTCTCATATTTTTAGCTCGATCAATTCGCTCTAGAAGCGTTAGATTGAGAGAGCGTACGTTTGTGCAATATTGACAGCTGTTTACATGATATCTATGAGAGTCGTATACTATTGCCTAGTTTTCAATGAAAGCTTTAATGAATAGCATTATTCCGTACAGATAGTTTCTATGGAAAAATCATTGAAATCCTATAAGTGCCTACTCTTACCTCTGTTCGTTGTAGAGGAATTTCATTATTCGAATTTAATTATCGCCAGGTAACCTTATTGTTCTTTTACAATTTTCTTTGTTCATTGTGGATTAAGACTCTTTATAACAGTAAAATACATGATGGCCAATGAGTTATTGGGGGATATTGATAATTCCATAATATTTGAAAAGTGAAGGACGCGGGAAGTCTTAGAGCGAAAATGAGGCTGTTTTTTTAACTGCCTGAATCCTTTTATTTCCCGTAGAATCTAATCGTGTAGCATTTATTGTTTAATCACCGATCTGTGTATGTGAGATCATGAAATTAAAAAAAAAAACTATTTAAAATTTAAGGACTTTATTAAAGGGATTATTCAAAGTTTGTCGACTAAATAGGATCTCTGCGAGATCACTCGGTCATCCATCAGCCATTTACGAAACGAAGAGTAATTTTTCATGCGCAGATTTACTAGGCGTTATAAGTTATAAGTGTATTGATATAAAAGTTAAGTATAAGTATAAGTACATTGGTATAGGGCATTCCATACTTCAATCACAGAAAGATTCATTGGATGGAGGTTCTCTTATAGAGGTGGATTTCCTTTTTTTTTTAAATTCATTTCCTTTATTAACGTTTAAAAGTTTTAAAAAAAATCTGTGACACTTAGAAATTGGAAGATGAGCAATCGAACGATGAAGGTTACCGTTGACATTTCATATGCCATTCTTATTTATTTTAAGCATCATATTGACATTTTTTCAATTTTTTTCGATATATCCGACTCTTATCTAGATCACTGAGATTTACACTCATCTCTGAGCAGTTATGAAAAAGAGCAGACGTATCCTTTTTTAAGTAAGGAAGGCGTTGTATTTTTTTTTTTTTTGTTCCTTTCATTTACACAAAACTTTATTGAAGATATATATATATATATATATATATATATATATATATATATATATATATATATATATATATATATATATATATATATATATATATATATATATATATATATATATATATATATATATATATATGTTATTTGAATGCAGTGATATTTGAATAGGATGTACAGCGCGCTTTAAAAGGGAAGCGTTATGAAGCGGCAATCTGTGAATTTCATTAGTGCTGCTTTCATTCTTCATTGTCATTTATGAAGGGTAATAGGCGTATTTAATTTTCTTTTTAATACGAATTTACATTAAGATCTGAGCCTTCTTTTCAAAAATTGTGCGAAGGGAAGATTTTAAACTGGAAGCTTTCTTTCCAATTTATTTGTTTGCGTCGAAAACTTCGTTCAAATGTCATTGCAAATAAGATGAGCTTATTCGCTATCTAGCTATGTGTGGTTTAGCTTATTGAATAAGGAAGAGGTGATGGTATCTTCAATTATATGCCAATTTATAAAACATTCATGGCAATATAACTTTATTTTAGTTATCTCATATATCTATTTCATTTCATCGCATCATTAATAAAATTGCCATCATATGTTTATCGTCATTATTCTATCTTTTACCTTCTTTAATGAAGAATGTGAAACTTAAAATGTTGAGATTTATTTGTGCCCAAAATTTTATTCGTTTTAATTTCTGCTGAAAATGATAAAAACAGTTTCACCAAAGAATTTAAAAATTCACGTTTCGCAAACTCTGTCTTTCCACTTCTCTGCCCCCTCACTACCCCCCCCCCCACCCCCTCCCCCACTTCGTGCTTTTCTCTCTCTCCTCTCTCACTTATTCATTCTCCTCTGCGTATCATAGGGATGTACTTTATTATAAACGAAAAAGTAGGCGAAAAGTATATCAGCCAAAAAAAATTTGCTAGAGGGATTCCGTTTTATGCAAATTTTCATAGGCAAAATTTATAAATTCAAACGTTTATCGTGAGCGATGTTTTTTCTAATAGTGTTTAAAATCATATAAAATGAATTAAATAAAAGTGAAGAATTAAGATGATCGTCATTTAAAAATTGTTATTAACGCTCATACAAATACGGATGATTGACATTAATTCTTTTTCTTTCGATTGTTGCGATCGCTTATGAAATTTTTTCCTTTTTTTTCTTTTTTTTTGAGAAAATATTTCATAAATTTTATGGCACAAGAAAAACGATTATCTCAATGAAATGTACAACTCTCATGTTGAAAATTTTCTATAGTATTTTTGTGATGATGGGAGAGAATAAATGTCATATTTTGCTTTCGAAAAAGATATAATTATTTCACTGGTCTCGAATTTTTTAATTTTTTCTACGAGAGGATGATATAGGGAATTAAAAAAAAATGAGGAGGAAGATTCCAAGAAAAAAATATATTGAAGCAAGAAATACGCGTAGAGGCATTGGTGATGAGGTTATTGTTTAATATTTTGTGGTCTGTCCTGCTTCTGTATTGGTTGACTTTGAGAATATGCAAAGATCTATATGAAATTTGATGGGAAGAGACTGTGACGTGACGTTTTTTTTTTAATTATTGAAAGAAATTGTATGATGTGACAATCTGATATTAAACGAAATGATAATGCGACTAGTCAGATATTTTCTATATTAAGTAAGGGGAATGGAGCGATATGATAATTGTCTATATTAGATGAGGAGAGTATTATTGGCAATAATTCATGATTCACTTCAGAAATTTAGAATATTTGAGCAAAGAAATTTATCATTTATCAATGAAATATCACTTAAAAACATTGTAGTGATAGCAAAGCGATGAGATATTGCACTATTATTTTCCTATATATTCTTTACAAATCTATATTTATTCATGTGAAATAAAATATATTTACCACACTATTAGGAAGTGAGTGAAATATGTTCTCTTTGAGAAATTTACGAAATTTTTCATGCATTACTTTTTCTTTTCTTGAAAATATAATTAACTAACGTAAAGAATTTTAACACTTATAATATTCATTATTTAAAAAAAACACTGATGAAATAATTTATTAAAAAAAAAATTAAATTTTCTAATTTTTATAAAATATTCACGAGCAGCAACTTCTTTATAAGCGTCAGACTAGTTCTACGTTTTCGACAAATGCACAAACACTGTGAAATATAGAGTTTCGGTCTTGAAAAAAAAACAAAGAATTCTATCTGCATCATCTAATTTTTATTTTTTTGAAAACCACTATCTGCTAAAATATTCCATGTGATATGCGGTTTTGATTTTATTATTTTCGTAACGATTTGAATCTCGCTACTATGAGATCAGCCTATTTATGCAAATGAACGGAAAGAATTGTAAATTATAGATAAATTGGAACTGCGAAATTTACCTGAGCTTTTTAACTGGAAAGAGAAAAACTGAGAAAACGATTGGGATTTGCGAAAGAATCTGGCCAAATTTCAACTTCATTTACTTGAGCTTTTTAACTGAGTTAACCGCGGGAAAAAAATAACGATTCACGTTTTGATTTCATTTACCGTTATTCCTATGGTTTATCGATAGAGTACAATTGAAAAAAAATGCATCAGGCTTCTAGTATTTGCAAAACTTAAGATCGCCTGGAGCGCATAATTTCCAGTCTAATAGAGTCTGTGTTTATCGCATTTGGAAATGCTCGTTGGTCCATAAGTGATTCATGAGATAAAATCTCATATACTGAGCTATTTATTCTAGATTCAATATCCTTAGGCGATTATGCTCCAGGATCGTCTCTCATTTCTGCAAGTTTCGATAAAATTTATTAAGTTTTTCTTTTTACTAATCTTATTCAGTTATAATGCGTTACTATGGGGAAATATTATACGAGCGTTTTTAAGTATATTAAAAATATATATTAAACTATATTAACCTAAGAAATATATTTTTTAAAAGATGCGACAGTTTTATATTCAAGGTAAGAGGTACTTCCGGTACGATAATACAACAGGTGCTAACGTGCGTGCGTGAGTTCATGCGCATATATACGTCGCTACGCAACAATTTCCTATCAAATTAACGCGAGTAGATATTGCAGTGCTTCATACTTCGAAGAGAGAAAAGTTCTTGAAATATAGCTGCCAGCCGACTGGATATAAAATATGCTTTTGCGCTCTTTCATATTTCTTCTATGTACTTAAATTTGTGTTCTATGTGATATCTCTCGTTCTTTCTGTCTTTCTCTTTCTCTCTCTCTTCTCTTCCTCTGTTTTCCTGAATTTCAACAGAATTATTGACTAAAATATTAGTTCACTAAAAATCGGTCAATATCTGGGAGAGTGTTGGGGGGAGAGACTTTTCCATCCCTAGCAAGGAAGAAAATGAATGGTGAATTATGCCCTCTTTTTCATTCATAAGATAATAACTAGCAACTCTAGAGTGCTCATTCACTATACATATCTTGTTTAGATCTTTAAGTTTTTTTTTTGTCGAAATTTTCCAAATAGTTTTGTTCTCTATCTACAAAATTTTTTTCACATTGGGATTAATTTAATAATTGATTTCCTCCTCTCTTATAGGGGAAAAAACCCTTCCTATGAGTCCGATTAAAAATTTTATGGTTGGTTGACAATATCAAAATTTATTGTGATAGACTAAGTGATATTCCTGTGGAATTTTTTTCAACATCTCGTGAAAATGGTCACTCATCTTCGCAATTATCTCTTGCGATGATGAGTCCATCGTTGCTAGATGGTCACTCATCTTGCAAAGATGGTCACTCATTGAGAATACAGAATTACAACTGATGGACTGCTTCATATTTTTATATTTCAATTAACAGGGAACAGTGCTTATGCCATGGACAAATCTAATAATGTGATGAGTTCGTTTTTTTTTTGGTTTTTTTTTTTTGAGATCACGCATTCAATCAAGAAACAAAAAGCGAAAAACACTTGTAAGGCTCTAAATGGAGATCTCAAGACCTAAAAAAGCGTTTGAAGTATGGAATCCTATCACTCCAGAATAGAAGCAAAATCCAGGTCGCATCTTTAAAGGATAAAACGAAATGTTATAGAGGTCATTGGAGTACCGAGATATCTAATGAATGATGATAAATGTCTATTGTCTTCAACAAATCGGCTTTCTGGAATCGTTTTTAATAGTCCATAAATTATCATCAAAGGGTTGAATATTTCCTGAAGGAATACGCAGCGTTAAGGATGAAATGATTTTTTTCTTCTCATAGGATCACATCGATTCTTGCTATTTGTCCGTCGGGCATTTCGCTGGCTATAGGAAATCGTTCCTTCAAATTCGCTTATTATTTTCTTTGTTTGCTTTGCCTTTATTAGTGCAGCAATGCAAAAAGGCAACCCCGAAGACATTGCAAAACTTTGCTTGTGGTTAATTACTAGCATCCGGCAATCAATGAATAATCTGATTACGCTGTTATATCCCTATTTTTTTATATAACTGTACTATTTCAATATTTTTTACTCTCCTAGATCGCCAAGTAAGAGGTGCTAATCCCTTCACCTCTCAACACCTATATATTCTAATAAACTTAAGGACAAATGAGATTAATAACCCCGGGGATTATATTTGAAATAATACGGTAAGTTTATTCACGATCGCTTAAAGAGTTCTTCTGATGCGCGAACTCAATGAATTATTATTGCTCTAGGGGGAAGAAAACGCATAATGCAACTGATCTTTGTACTCTACATAGGAAGGATTGGGGGGGGGGGGGGGGGGGGGGGGAAGAGGTAGGGGACAGGCTGTAGGTTGGCGCAATTTTGAGAAGGTCGACATTTGCGTCACTTCGCTTTTCCATGAGTTGTTAGTTTGTTTCTCAATGACATAAAGGAAATACGAGTGAAAGAGAGTAAGAAATAGCCTGGCCCGTCAATAGTGCATTGAAGCGTTCGATTGCAATTGCAATACTCGTTTTGCAAGTGCGTATCGGCTGTCACTAAAAAAATTGTACTGCAAACGATGTGAACATGTGTTGCACGTTGAGCACGTGTTCGTTCGTCCAATATGCATTAACGATAATAGCACCCAGCTGGCACTTTCATAGTGTTTCTTAATTAAACCTAAGTTATAAATTACAACCTAAATCATACGAACAAAAGTCAGGAAATAACAGTATTATAACTCTTAATGTAATTGTAATTGTTTAGGAATTAGGTATCAGTATCTTGCAAATATTGCAATGCACTCGTTCTCAGAAGCACTATTGCAAAGAAGCTAGAAACGTCTCGAGATCGTTGTGTACGAATATCTTTACCCAACCGATTTTGAATATATGATATCACTTTACGTGTTTATTATCTCACTTCGTATTTATGACCTTACCGCTTCGCATCTTCAATCCAAAAACCACCTATCTTCGCATTTTTCCTCCCCAACCTGCTCATCTCTTCCTCTCTAAGTAGAGCTATTCGCAAGTACTGACAAAGCCAATCTAAAACATTTCGGATGACATCTGAAATCCCGTTTCTTTTGCGTCATCAGTCCACCAGTAAGATAATATTTTTTTGGCGGAAGAGAGGGAGGTCGAAAAATGCTACCCTCCATCCTTTTTTTGGGTAGAGATCATTAATGGTCGGCCTTCGTTTCTGCTTCAAGTTGACAAAATATAAGCAGAAGTTTAAATAAAGTCATTCCAAAATGAAGAGTTTGAAACATACGCCTTTCTTTTTTCTCCTTTGAACTTTGTCAATTTCTTTGCTGAAATTTACAACTTCTGCTTTACTATCACTTTGCTTTGTTTGAGTGGGTCGAGTTTCACTTCAGCCTGGGGTCTTGGAAAATAATTCTTACTCACCAGAAGTTAAGCTATAGGAAGTCAATTTATTTGAGGCACGTTTGGGGTTTAACAGACTTACAGCTTTTGTCTGCTGTTGAAGCACTATGCTTTGGCCAAGGAATGACGAACAACAAACAAGTTGACAGTTTCTAAACTTCAGACAAAGCGTCTCGATTAAATGCAACTACAGTCGGTCGTGTCTTATCCGAATCAGATTCCATGGCCTAGTTTTTGAATCAGATTCTATGGCCAAGTTCTAACTAAGAGTGAAACAAAGAAATACACTTTTTCATCATGATCGTTATGAGGCATAATCCCAACGAATCCCTTCCCTGGTTGGTTTTAACTGATTTGTTTCACTTTGCATCTTTTATCATTTATTTATTTATTTTGCTTATTCGGTCGTTATTGCAATTTTATTAGCCATTTTATGGTTTCACATTTTTCATACACTTTCATCTTTTATTATTAATTACTTTTGCTTATATTATATTATATTTTATATATATATATATATATATTTATATTATATATATATATATATATATATATATATATATATATATATATATATATATATATATATATATTATATATATATATATATATATTTGTGAAAGTATGCAAAATTGTGCATATTTCTCCTCTTATAAAGCGCCACCTCTTTCGAATTCACTGTGTTCTTCGAGACGTGCATCCATACGAGTTAATTTTTGTAAAACTGTCATTCAAAGATTCTATTTTTTTATACCAGACTTTCGACTTCTCCAACCCAAGGACCATCTACCGGAAACATGTCTTTTCACATGCGTTGCTATTATCTCTCGATACCAAAACTCTTGAGGAAGATTATCCAACTCATCGACTATACCCATTTATGAGCCCAGCTGTCAAAAAACGTCGAAATATTAGGAATTTATCAGAAGTTTTGCAGTGTATCTAAATTTGCTTCGCCATATACCTATTAAATAACAAGAATAAATTCGCACGCATTGTTATTTCGCATCAATTCTCCTAAATCTAATAAGCGTTTTGCATAGAAGTATGCTGTTAAGAAATTCAAGTAAATGTGTAGTATATGGTAATGATTAATCATTTATAAAGAGCCCTATGTATGTAAATATATAGTAAAATGAGAAATCAAAACGACAAGAAATGCAAAACTCCCGTCTTCGATTGATTCCAAATTTGCGTGGAGAACTAGCGTTCAAACATCGCAAAAATTATAAACGCTGAGAGATTTATTTACTCATTATTGCTTTTCATTCTCTTTCTGGTATCATTTTGCATTTATTTAGGAGATGTATCCCATCTATGAAATATTTAAACTGCGTTGAAGATAAAAATTTCATCACGAATCTAATGTCAACTAGCAAATATATTGAACGCTATAAAAGAAGCCAAATTGATCATGTTTCATCTATCATTGCTATGAATATTGTTGTCTTTTCATTGAAATGACTCTTTCTAGTATCCTATGGATTATGGCGATGAATTCTCGGATTCTGATGAAACCATATTAGCTAATGTGAAATTATCGTCGTGATCACAGTAATTGTATAATGAATATTTCTTAAAGCGAATTAGGATCTACATGGTGATAACCTTATTTCTGCACTAGTTGAGATTTGAGAGAGATCCCTTTTGGAAGATCTCATTGTTCTTCTTTATCGTACGCTATGATTTACCGTATAATTTATTTTTTTCTTTAAACTTGCGGAAGATGACATCTATTCCTCTCTTGTCCTACAGAGTCGAGTAGCCTATATATAAGCACTCCTTAAATGCCAGTTCAATCAAAGCTGACCATACCAACTTTCTTCGTACATTCTTGAACCAGTGAAAGCATTATATCACAATGTACAAAAGCATTAAATCATTAAAAGCATACTCATCAAATATATGAATAATTAAAATTAATAAACATGTAAGCTTGAAATATCCACAAATCCAGACTATTACAACCGGAAGTTTTACGTTGTGTTGCGCTTTCACGATACGGTAGAGCACCGGAAGTTGATGTTCTTAAAGCTGTAATTTTACGTCTTCAATTTTAAAGTGATAAGCTCCAATAAATTAAGAGAATTAATTAGCGCCATCCTATTCGAATCGAGTTTTTTTTTTTTTTTTTCTTTACATTAGCGCAGTTAACTGTGAAACTTAAATACAATTTGGTATTTGATTGTTAATAGTATTATCATTGAAGTGCGTCATTTTTGCATACGAAAAAGTTTTTTTTTAATGCATTAATTCTCTTTCATTTAGTATTTCCGCCTTTTTAGAAGAATTCAAAAAAAAAGTCGGCTAAGAGAGAGATGGGACAATATGCACGTTGTAGAGCTCAATCCTTTTAGCCAGTCACTTAAGTTATAAGTCGTCTATATTTCAGAAAAAAATATAATTAATTGCTGTCTGTTGATGCATTCTCGAACGAGCATTGATTGTACAAAGGGATGCGTTTCAAATATAATTTCAATCACTAAATAGTTGTGTTGTGTTCATCTATGCGTATGCACATAGGTATGTTGTGCCCATTGGCTAAATTTTTCCATGTGATATGAAGTTTTAGTGGCGAGATTAATTTGCTTCATTGTAATTTTGAGCAGTTTGCAAATTTGTTGTGTTTTGACTGAATGAAGACATGCAGCTGCATCAACAAATCAAGTCAATAAACACTCGAAGATCGATTTCAAGCTTTTGTTAGGTCCATATTTTCTGCTGAGTCGCCGTTGGTTCTTCAAGAAACAAGAATGCTAATTTGTATGTAAATTAAGTATTGTCAGCGTCAATGCGAATAAATTTAGATTGAAATAATCGTAATCGCTGCTGGAAATTCCAACCTTTATGAAGGGAAGAGGGAGAAGGCGGGGGGGGGGGGGGGGGGGGAGGCGGAGAGAAGTTAGAAGAGTTTGAGGGTAATATGCATCCAGAGAATTGTTGATTATTTTTGACTCCAAGAAGTCAATGTTGGATCCCCTTGATTGAGGAGATAAATTAGTCCCTTAATCGCTTCGATAAGAAAATCGAGCGAGAAACCAATCAGGATGGTTAGCGAGATACGCATCATCTGGAAGTTTATTTATTTTGAGAAGTTGCTTGCGACGCCGATAATAAGTTTGTAGTAGATTTTTTGTATGATCAAATGCATACACAAATATTCAACTAGCTGTCGGTTTTGCTCGTGTTTACTTGCTAGAAAAATTTGCATATGCAAATTTCAAGGCATTTCCCATAGTTTATTAAGAAAGCGTTCAATTGAAATGAATTTGCATTTAGCAAATCACCCAAGAATATATTCGGTTATATTGGGCAAGTTTCTTAATTGTAACTTTCCTTTCCTAATTCACAAGTTCTATTCGCTGAACAGAAAGACACACTTTCATTAAAAAAAAAAAAAAAAAATGCGCGCAGCTCAACGCTCAAATTTTATCATTAAAGCAAGAAATTGATTTTATTGTAGAAAAAAATTTTATTTATTTCTTAATATATATTTATGTTTACGTTTATATTTATATTTATTTGTATTGTCAAATTCAATATATTTATATTCGCTGCTAAGCATAATTGTTTCATTAGGAAATACCTTTAAATACCTTTCTCCTCTCTGTAGTGCAGTTAAACTGCTTACTTTTAACTTTTGCTAAATATTCTTTTCGAACAAACGTTATTGAATATTTATGCTGAGTAAATGACAAATGAGCGCTTCCTTCTTTAATGAATGAGCACTTTTCAATAAAGAAACGTAATTGTCTTGAACAAATCCTTGCTTTTTCTTCTTGTTCCTATCCCATCCACTAAACTTTCAGAAAATAACCTCCTCATCTCTATCCTTCTTGTCTTTCTTCTTCACATCTCCCTTCTTTCCTAAGAAAAAGCTTTGGAAACTCTTAAAGTAATATATATTATGTTTGTTTTCATTTAAATTCTTCCCTCTTTCGTTTTAATAGTGTTACTAACTATCCTCAATTTTTATTTCCACTACATCTTTCGAAATTCATTTGTGAAGTTTTTAGTGGACTTTTGCAGACAAATGAGGAAGCATACCGGAAGAGCTGGACGTAATATGCGTTTTTTAATTTCATTGATCAAGCAAACCAACATCGCATATTATAAAAATGCCTTAATATAAGAAGCGAACCGGTTATTCCTATGATTTTTTCATAGGCGACGATTCATTTTTGCAACTCGTTGAGCTATGAAATTATGATTCACTTGCTAATTGATCAGTAGCAAAATGATTGAAAATTCGATGTATATATAAATATCATTTACTATTTTAAAAATTTGCATATTATTGTAAAAATTTGCATATTATTATTCTTATTTGACTAATATCTATTTTGAAAAAATTTATAAAATTTTTGATATTATTGAAACGTACAAAAAAATTTAATTGTTCAAGCATCGACGTTTACTCAATAATTTAGCGCTCTATTGAATGAATGCATTATTGACGCTATGTTGTTTAGTGCATGCATGCGCATTGCTCGTTCTTTGACATATGTGGGGGGGGGGGGGGGGTGGGGGGTGGGGGAACGATGATCGCTATTGCATTATATATGGCTCATTTTTTTAATGCAAATTTTTTAGGGGGAGGGTGGGGGGGGGGGGGTATCGCTCTATATGCCAATCTCGTTGATAAATGATAAATTACTGATAATTTGCTAAATTTTAGTGAATAAACTTATTTATTGAAAATTAGAATTCAACATTTTTTTTCATTAGCGATAATCTTCGATGATTTTATAATTGTTCGTTTATTCTTTCGATTATATTTGATGTAATTATTATAAGTGGAATTTAAAGTTGATGTGAATTTTATGAATCAATTTTTATGTCGTAATGAATCGATATGATCGGATAAAGATTTCATTCTTCTATTAATTTGAGGATAATATTTCAATTTCGTTTTGCGAATAGTTTTTTTTTTTTTTTTCAAATAGGAGAGTAATAGTTGATAATTGATAAATTGGCGTATTATTGAATCATCTTCATTGCTAGCGCCAATTTGAACGTAATATTTGTGAAGTTTAAACTATGCGAAAACGGTGGCAAACGCCTGAGAATAGCGACTAATGATGCTAAAACTTGTCATGTGTTGAAATGCGCTCCAAAACAATTTCTTCGTAATTAAATGTCCTCTACAATGATCTTTTGCCGTTTAGCATTTTATGATTGCATTGTGATCAACTCTTTTTTTTTTCTCTCTCTCTCTCTGTGTGTGTTCTTGGATCTTTAAACTTTGCTTGATGCATCTGAGAATATATCGTCTAGAAAAATTCTATTTTTAATTTCATCCCTGCCTTTCTTTCTCTTTCTCTCTCTCTGTCTCTCTCTCTCTCTCTCTCTCTCTCTACCTTCCTCCTTCTCTCTCCTTTCTATACTTCCGTCCAGCTAAGTGAAGAATCCTAGAGAGAGTGAATAGATTAAGGAAATACTTATTTCTCTTGTCCTTTTGCGCTATTTCATTCGGAATATGTTGTCTTTTTATGTGAAATAGTGTTATTCGATATCGGAGCAGTTTCGAAAAGTGCAAATGCGCAGCATGAAAGCTAGCGCGAATTATGCTTTTGAAATCGAGTTCTTTGAACTAATTATCTTTTTACTTTATTATATTAGAGACAATATTTTAATCTAAACCGATAACTGATGAAAATATTCCACGAAGGCCGTTTTTTTTCCAATTTGATCTGTTATATCATATATGCAAAATTTTAACCTCTTTAAAATATCTTCACTTCTAATTGAATTTGATGAATCGTCGATTTCTATAAGTGAAAAGAGTCACGCGACGGCGTTTTTTTTTTTTAGTAGCAATTATTGCTTTGCAGCTTTATGCTACTGAAGGGGAACTAGCGGAAAGACAGACAGACATGCGCATACATATTTCGTTGGCCGACACCAACACATACAGACAACATGTACAAGCATGAGTCGAAATAATACGCCTCTTATATACATTGTTTTAAACTGCTACTTCATTTTATTGACGATAGCATGGTAGATACGACAATTGGTGGTCTTTCGGTCAAGCGAAGCGAATTGTTGAGGCATCTATTGCATTGATGAGCGATTTATCGGCACGGGAGGGGTTGTGGGGAGAGGGGGGGGGGTGGGGTTTGGAGGACGTTGACGAGAAGGCTATGAGAAAAGGCTAGAGACTTGCAGCAACGAGTAACGAGAATTTTGCTCCATCTAAATCGATGCTATAACGAGAAACTATCGGTGAATAGCAGTTAGATTTTTGATTGAAAATTATTGCCAACGATATGCAGCATGAATTATGATCTATGCAATCTTGTGTGTTATTTTGGTTGGACGTTTTCATGAAAAAAAAAAAGCTTTTGCAATTTGTAGTTTAAATCCTCTGCAACATTTATAGTGTCTGCGTATAGTCATAAAATCATTGAATAATACAAATGATTACGTGTGCTATCTATCATTTTGCTATTCTATAGCATCCGATATGCACTTTTCAGACAGTTTATTCGAGCCTTATTTTTTTTCGATTCTATCCTCACTCCGTCTCCTTCTTGTCTGCCTCCCTGCCTCCTATACAACTAATGGAAGGACGGAAGTGCATAAACGTAATGCAGACGACTCCATATCTCAATGGTGACTCCATTTCGCTCGTAGGTGGCTGCTCTCGCTATTCATGATACCTACATCCTCGTCCCATGCAGGAAGGGGTCTATGTCTGGTTGGGTGAGAGTAGCTGTGATTCCAGACAACCTTCTTTTTTGTTTTCGCAGGAGGTAGGTTTGACGTTATTTGAATTGAGAGAACATTTGTCCATGCAAATTGAAAATCTAGTGGGCTAATATTTCTCTTTGTTGTGGTGGAGAGAATAGTTGAGCGCTTAGAGAGACCATAAGCAGCCTTTGCAGATTCATTTGTATATCTGATTTGGGCTCACTTGTTTGTTGGTTTATTTCATTGCCATTCCAAGTCCCGGACTTCATACCATCGAGCTTGATTTATTTATATTATAGAACATCGAACTCCGATCTTACAACGTTTTAGAAAAGATTGAGGCGCATATTTAATATTATTTCTAATTTTAAATGGTTTTAGAGAAGTGTAGAATCGGCAGGAGAAAAGATTTATATTCACAGGGAATTTAGGGACTGTAATTTTATAATTTTTATATTTTTCAGGTAAGTAGCAAATCGAGAAAAAAAAACTTTCCCAATCTTTTAAAAACGAATTATTGTGCATGTGTTTTTTAAATTTTTGATTTATTTATTCATATTGTTGAGTTCAGTGCATGTCATCAGACGTTCATTTTTTTCAATTCTAATATCACCTTAGCATAGCTCTATCTGTTTGAATACCTAAGCATAGGAAAGTTTAAAATTTTCCACTTTTTTTTCTGATAGGTGATGATGCATATTGGGACAGAGGGAGGGAGGTGATGGGGGCGTCTTCTACACGTATTTAGATTCTTTAGATTTATGGAGTGGAATTAATGCTTATGGGAAATGCATCAGTGGTCAAATTTCCTAAACGTAACTTAATAAAATTATTCGATAGAAGTGAAATCGATGAGATTAGTTGACGTGAACGTTGCTAAGTAAGGCGGATCTTAGTGAATTCTCTCTATGTTTGCTCATTTGCTGCTCTTCATGGATCATATTAATTTATGCTCGAGGGAATTTCTTAACGATGATGATCATGAAACGTTTATCAATCATATGTTTTTTTTTTCAAAACATTTTATTTTTTCATTTTTTTTAATAAATATGATAATACAATAAATTTGTTTCCTTTAGCTAACACAAACGATTTCTATAGTAAACATTATATACACGATGAAGCTATAAAATCTTTATATTTTTATGAGACAAAATCAATGCTCAAATATTAGAGATTTTATTTTTTTTATATTTGAATTAATATTGACTATATTGTTTACTATTTCATACACATATGATTATGATATATAACTATAGTATATAAAATAATGGAGTATATAATGATAGCTGTATTTGATCTATTTATATTCTATACAATTTGCAGCAAATATACATAATATTTGAAATGAGTGATAATTTATTAAAGGAAACGACTAATCTAAAATGGATTTATTGAAGGATGACTCATTGAAAGTAAAAGTTTACAAGTCAAATCATCTATGCAAAAATCAGATTCTCGGCATAAAAGTCCAACTATTTGCATGTATTCACTAATGTTTATAGTACTTATAAATATTTACAACTCACTAAAGCTCATGATAATTGAGAGAATTCATATGAGTACGACCATTCGAATTTCTTCTCTAAACCTTATGATACGTTTCCGTGGTCAGAGTTTAATTTCTTACCATATAGATTTAATTAAATATGATCTAAAAATTATGAGCCTTTAATCTTCTATAAATGTCAAGAAACATTTGAGGAATACCTCTAAGTGAAGGCAATTTTAATTTGCCATTCTGTGAATGCTTGAACTTAAAATGTCGACTTGAACTTCTACTTCTATCCCATTACATAGTACCTTAATATAAATACTTCGTTCTACCTAAATCGTTACTTATCGCATAGATTTTATTATTAGAGTATAAAAAGGAAAATTCAATTGCACAACTATTTACTCGAGCGAATCTTTGTTATTAACCATAAACAAGCAATTATTAACATAGGCCATAAGGATATTTGTGGATCTTTGAATACATTACTAAACATTTTTATGGATTTGTGGATTTTTTCTAAGAGCTCTTTGCAATCATAAAAATAATTCATCGATAATAAGTTTGAGATAATTTAAAACTTATCTTCCAAATTAAAAAGTATATATTCGCATTGCTGCGTTTTTTTTCTCTTCAAAAATACTTTTTTTTTTTCATTATTTATGTTTTCTTTATTTCATTCTGAGAACCGGTTATTGATGTTCACCTATTGATATCAATGTTAAAATTTCTTGTAGCGCTAACATTATGATCGTAGTTATACATTTCTGATTTCTCATAATTCTCTGAATTTTACGAAATCGTTTTTTTTTTTTTTTCAAATTTATGTGGGGAATTTTTTTTTTCAAGAAAAAAACAATCTTTTTTTAATGTATATATTTTAATAGAATCGAGTGCTATTCAAATATTATTTGACAAAGAAGGCAAACGTCGATCGAAAGCGTATTCTAAAATATGATTCATAAGACATTTATAATTAAGTTTTTTTTTTGTAGTTTAATTTTTATTATTATCGGTTTCACATATGTTTCAAATTTGATGAGAAAATAACGAATAAATTAAAATTTGAAATGTCTAGAATTATGAGATGCGAAAACATCTACAGAGGATTGGTGATGACACTTGAGAGATATGGCGTACTTTTTGAATTGATCAAAAATGCGCATTTTTTTTTTTTTTTTGAAGAAATGAAATGCATTTTATGCATTTTAGAATGAACGTTGTTTTATGTGATCATGATTGATAGGAATTTTTTTTTTTCGTATGAATGTTATCCGAAATCTTTGAGGAAAAAAAAAGAATCTCCTTATAAATGACGAAGAATCAACGAGAATTTTATTGTGGAAATTTTAATGCGCATCCATATCTCATCTCGCTTATCCTCACACTCTATATAGGTCATCGCTTAATGGTTGAAATCATCAATTTTTATTCAAGGGGATATTTTTGTATGGCATTTTTTTTCGTAAATTATTCATCATATAATATCTTGTATGAATCGCTTAGTTAAACTCTTTTGTCACCAAAAAACAATTTTATTTACGAGTAATCTGCACAAATATATTTGTGTCTGTCGTGTGTGTGTCTGCATACATATATCTGTGTCTGTCTACGTATCCGCTCATCCGGTAATTTCAACTTGGGGATCACTAAGGTTAGATTTATGCATTATGATGCACATAAGGCCGATAAAACTTCAGATATTATAAGCATTTAAAGCTGCAAAAATGTTTGCAGAAATTTACCCTTCCCCGTACCTCTTTACCGGATCATAGAAAAACAAATATTTTTTAAAATAGCATTTAGCAATCTTGAAGATGTTTATAAATAAGAATGCATTATTCTGCGTATTTTATTTTTCCTTCTCGTAATTTATGAAGCACTGGCAAGTCATAGAATGAAATGCAAAAAAGCGCATATCGTGCCAGCGCTTCTCTAATGTACATCTTTGTTTGGTACTATTCGAGGGAGGATATTCTACAAATTTTTCTGCACTTTTTTTTAGTGAAAAATTAATGATCGACGTTTTTTTTTTTCTTGATAATGTGATGTTAATTTTCTTACATAACATTTTCATCTATTAAACATTAGAGATATTTCACATTTTCCCACTTTCACGGTTGATATTTGATATTTTCAAGTTCAAGTTCCTGAATATGAAATATATTTATACTTTTGAAGGAAATAACTTTTAAGGCTTTCAATTTGTTCGTCATAAGATAAATGACAAATGCGATGATAAAAATGATAAATGATAAGGTAAAAAATGGTAAGTATTATTGTAAAAATGGTAAATTGTTAAGTAAAAGTGGTCAATGGTATGATGAAAATGCTAAATATTAGAGTAAAAATGGTAAATGATAAAGTAAAAATGGTTAGTGTAAGATTTGTTGATCCGCTTAAAATCATCATTTGCTGATGTTGAAATTATATCGTGTACACTATGTTGTTTCTCACGTTAGATGATTTTTTTTTTGTGGACGTTTATTGACGTTTAACGATCGTTTTTTGTTGAGAGCGAAAGTTAGTACCGTCTTAGGAGGCGAGTTGTTTCGCTTTTTTATCTAAATCAATGTACTTCCATTTTTCAGAATTGCTCAATCACTCTCAAATTTCAAAGGAACATACTTTGATGAAAATTGGTCAACTCTATTTCATAGTTTCCTAGAAAATATAATGAGAGGAAGGGGGGGGGGGGGGTGGGAGAGACAGGAGATGAAAGACAATAGAAGGAGGGGGAGATGCATTAAATATGGCATCGAAATGTAATAACGTTTGAAAAAATTTACTTGAATTTTATGCTTTCAAAACGTTCTTCTACGAAAGTTGATAGATTTTCGATTTCAATTTCTTCGGGATTTCGGATTCTTCTCAGATTTTTAGTTAATTTTATGAATTTATGTTTTTTAGAGTCAGCAAATATCAAAATAAATTCAACGACAAATTAGCAACCTTTAATAAGAGGTACTCATTTATGCTGTAAAGGCAATCGTTTTTTTTTTTTGTGCCGAAGTCATTTCTTATATCCATCTATGTGGGAAAATTTCAGCACATATCAACATTAAACACCTTTTATGTTGAGAGAGTGCAAATTACAAGGACTATTATAAAAGAAATTAGATTGGATATTGCTCCATATGAATTTAATTATTATTAGAGGGATCAATATTCAGAGAAAATATGGAATTCTTTAGAAATTTGATGAAAAAAATTTTTTTGAAGATTTTTATTTTATGGTAGTTTCGATTTCCTATTTCAAAACTAATTTTCGAAGAAAAAAAAATTTTTTTTTTCATCGTAAAAAATAAACGATCAACGAGATAATTATAAGTAAATTATTTGAAAATACGGAAATTTTTCTGCAATTTTCACGAGGAAAAATCAATTGAATTGTGTCGAGAAAGAAAAAAAAAAGATATCTCGCGATATATTTAATCTCATAATAGAATATGCTACTGCTATTATCGTATATGCGCAAAATGCGTGCGACTACCGTATGATGGAAAATTTCTTGTTGTGATATCGATGAAATTCCGGAAAAATTAAACGATCTGTTTGTGGAGAGTGAGGCTGCGATGCTTCGACGTTTAGCGCCTCTACACTGGAACTATAGACGGCTCAACACCTCAACGCCGAATTCGATGTTTTATTAATGAGATTAAAATATCATTTCCTAGTCGCTTGAAAGTCCCATCATATGCCTCCTTCAATTAGACCCCTCCCTCCACAGTAGTTCACGTAGCTCTAAAAACTTGGAGGCTGTTATATGTATTATTCCTCGATTACGAATTCCTTCTTTTTATGTACCGTCGTTTAGTTATACGTTTTCAATTCCACCAGGGCAGAGCACTCCAGGAAATCGACCCCTACAACTATCCAACCTTAACGCATCTTATCTGTTGCCATCTGTACATTATAGCTGCATCTGTGGTGTATTTCCTTTTACGTTGTTGGAGATCCTGAGAAAATTTCATTCTTCATTGTACCTCCACCGCCTTCCCCCCCCCCCTACTCCTCCTCCCCCCCTCCCAAAAAAAAGAATTGGGCAAACTAAAAATTAATTCCATGGCAATGCGAACAAGATTTGGCAAACATCTAAGCACTGGAACTTATAAACGAGTTTTGCATTATTTTTACAGGAAATAACTACTCGCTTATATTAAATTTTTCATGCAATTTCGCAATTACATATCCTAAGAGAAGGAAATACCTTTTGCATTTGATGAAAAAATTGAACTTATTCTATTTTATTAAATGTTTATTAGATTTTTAAGCTTAAAACTTGAACTTTAAAATCTAAACTTTATTGAATCTTTTTATTTTTATTTTATTAAACTTATTAAACTTTATTAAACTTTTTTTTAAAACTTAAAACTTTATTCTTTTAAAATTTAGCTTAAATTTTAAACTTAAATTAAAACTTTATTAAACTTTTTTTAAACTTAAAACTTTATTCTTTTAAAATTTAAGCTTAAATTTTAAACTTAAATTAAAACTTTATTAAACTTTAAACTTAAAATTATTATACGCTTAGCGTCGAAATGAAATATTTTCAAAATTTTAATGAATCGTAACATTAAGACACATTCCCTCATGCAATTGCTCAACTCTTATTTCCTCGCTCAATCAAGAGGAAAGAAATTCTTTTCTCATTCTAATATTCTCTAAATTTAATTCTTACAATATGGGATGTAAATAAGCAATGAAAAGATAAAAATTTTGAATTGCATCACAAAAATGGCAAATTTCTTTTTTTTTTAGTGAATTTTGGGCAAATTTATTACCCAATTTGGGAATTCGATTAAACATTAAAAACTTTTACTAGCGAACAGATTCGAGTATAATTCCGCTGTATTTTTAAGTTTATAGCGCTGAAAAAAAAAAGGTAAAAATTCTACAAACGGTGGATTTGATCAATCTTATGGCTGCAGTTGTATGTCGTTGTCTGTTGTAACTGCTGAAAGAAATCATTCTGAAAGTAACATATTACGGAAACACTGGTCGATAAGACGGTTCGATAAACAAAATGTTGATATGGTTGGCGAAGTGTTTTTTTTTTTTTTTGCTTCATTTTACGTCAATTGACGTCATAAAGAGCGCTGATATCATATTCGATTATTGAGAGCTTCATCGAGGGGATTTTTTTTGAAATGAGCAAACGTATTCACTTCTACATCACTTTATATCATGATCGTTGTAAGGCATTGAAACCGTTGTGAGCTAATCACCTTATGCGGCTTCAAATTCATGCGCCTAATCAAAGGGTATAACTGTTCAATGCGCAATCCCGCCTCCCCCCCTCCCGTTGTGGATCCCCCCACCTCTACTCTGTCTCCTTCCTGCTCCGGCAAAATTGGAGGCACAACGCTAAGGAAAGGTACTAGTTTTAGGATTATAAGTTACAATTCTCTGTGTAATCAGCTTCCACGATTTCACGAATCTATTTTTTGCTGTAGTCTTCACGTAAAATGTTGCTTTCCAGATGTTATTTTTGGTCTCTGTTTCTTCTTAATTTCATGCTTGCCGACTGATTTTTTCCTCTCAAGGGTGAATGAGACCTCAATTATTCAAGCTCAAATCCTTTTGTTTTTTTTTCTCTCTCTCTCTCTCTCTATACAGCATCACATCCATCAACTATAATCCAATGAAATTTTCATTTCCATTAATTTTTCTCCACCATTCATTTCCGCCCACGCTTTTACTACGACCACATCCAAGAAGAAAAAATTGGAATGCGCATCGGAAAAGCCACGCAATATGCGCTTTTTGCAATTATTATCATGGAGCCAACTGATTACGCTAACAGTCAATCAGCACCTCAGTAATCCTTTATATTGTCTCTTGCATATGATAGCGCATTTGCAAGATTTCGAGTCCAAAGGTAATTGTTTAGTACCACGGTACCAGTTTTAAGGGTAAATTGATTTTATGAACTTGCTGTTGATGCGTTTTCTAGAAAACTCTCTCAGCTCGTTTTATGAATTTTATGCGTGGGCGTATACTTGTATGTGTCCGTACATACCTGTATTTACATATACATATACAAGTGCACATTTGTGTGTGTATGTGTGAAATGTTTGCAAAATATTTTTCGTTTACCATCAGAGAGAATATAAAGTAGCGGTTCACATATAATCCTCCCATGTTTATTGCGCTTAAAGCACTATGACAATTTTTTAAATTTTTTTAATATTATTTTTTTCTGCAAAAGTGCACCATAGTGATATATATTCGCCTTTATTTATCTCTAAGGTAGCTTTCATTAGTGAGCCATATAAATAGACCCTTGAAAATCCCTCATAATCTCTGTTCGTTATATACAGGTAAAATTTTTTGGTGGATCCATCAATAGACGCGTGAATGGGGCCTAGCAAAGTATCATAGACAAAAAATCCTCTTTCGCCACCTGCATGCGTTGATGTTATATCATTTTTTTTTTCAGCGTTGAAATCTATGCTTCCTTCTAAATTTGCATAATTTTTATTAGTATTCACAATTAATCGATTCAACGAAATATTAATTATTAGGCATCATTGTTATATTCGTTATTCAAAAATTAACGCCTATAAAATTACACTTATAGCCGATATTTATTTTTATTTATTTATTTATTTATTTATTTATTTATTTATTTATATTTATTTATTTATTTATTTATTTATATTTATTTATTTATTTATTTATTTATTTATTATATATTTATTATTTTTGTTATATTTTTTATATTTTTTATTTATATTTACTTATAGCCGATATTTATTTATAAAATCAGTCATCTCTAAGGTTTTATGATTTTAAGATCTGTTATCAAAAGTCATAATTAATGCTATAGCATTTATATTTTGAAAATGTTTTTAAGTTCATATTGTTTGGTGAATTGAAATCTCTATTCAAATGAATAAAGGAAATTACAAATAGCAAATATTAATCAATAATATTAAATAAGTAATAAGTATTAAATAACCACAAATAAAATATCCTTCATTGCGAATAGTATAGATTGATATTAAATAATGCCGAAATTAGTGTCTTTCTAGTATAGCTAATTAGAACAATACAAAAAGTTATCGGTTTATTTTCGTAAATTATTCAAGAAATCGAAACGATCGATTCATTTTATTATCTAATGTTGCAAATATTTTTATGCAAATTATGGTAAAATTTTAATCGATGTTGACATATTTCATTTCATATGTTAATAATTTCTCTTTGAAATTTGCATAAAAGATTTGATAATTCGAAAACACATTTCTCTTGGCATTAATTTAGAGATATATTTATTTAGCGATAACGCTTTTTTTTTTTGATCGTACGAGTTGTTCAAATGTATTAAATCGATGCGATTTATCGAATTAGTGAGGAAAGAAATGATCTTTGATTAACGATTAGTTCATTTTTATGTTGCTCATATTTTCGACGATTCGTATCTGCTAACGTTCAATGTGTTTCAGTTGCTTTGATTCGAATATTTGCAATGCTCGAAATTTCTTCCCTCCACCCTTTTTTTTTCCTCTTATAACGATAGTTATAAATTCAACTGCCAGTATAACGTTTTTTATTGATTAGCTGTTGGCTTATGGCATCAGCTTAGCTTTGCACCTAAGCATCATCTCATCATTTATTACATTTGCATTTCCACATTAATTAGTATTTGAATATTCCTAAATTATCATATAAAGTGTTCATTCGTTGTGATGGAATCGTTTATTCGGGGCAGTCAGTGAGCTAGCTGGCTGGCTGCTGTTTTGAATAGCATTTTTAAATAACGCTTTTATTATCTCCGCCACGGTATTGGCGGGTATTGGAATGGGAATGGGACAATTCAGTAATCAAAAGCGGAAATACCTGTTTAAAACCCGAATTGTTTGCACCTCTGATACCACTAGGAACGCTATCCACTTTCTCCCTTTCCCAGGATCGCATCATTTACTTTTTTTTTCTTAGAATATTATATGATTTTCAAGAATTTTGGTCTATGTTTCGTTCGTGGATTTTTTTAAAAAATAATACCATCAACGGGAATCGCTTATGGGCATACTTTTAGACGAAAATCTGCTCTCTCTAAAAAAACAATTTCCCTCATCTGTAGCATTTAGCAAAAATTCAGTAACGTTCGAATCCTCAACTACTATTCGTCAACTTACAAGTTGGGGCAATTTATTTTACTTTATTAAGTGAATTCAGTTTTGAGGCTGGATGTTGAGATAGCGCTAAAATCAGCCTCGGTTGGGTATTTTCAGGAATCGAGTGGAATGACGGCCAATGAGCCATGCTCATCAATGATGCCACAAGCGATAGTAATGAACCAAACTAACTATCAAGGTGATATGTACAGCTCGAGTACCGATTATACGGACAACAATATGCTATCACCACCATTTCCACAACAGGTTGTCTCTTCAATATATTCCCTCAGCAATGTGACTTTCAGGAATTTAGATATTAGCGGAAATTAGGAGACCAGTGGCCAATGTTGATTATACATGCTAACATGTCAACAGGCTCTTTATTTTCTTTCATGCCCACAAAGGCGATGAACATATCCTGATGGGAGGGATTATGTGGTTACTGCCTCGACTGGGACTTGAGTGCGCCATTGTTCATCAAGAATCCTTGAATTTATCAAAATGTAGCACCCGTTCGGCGGAAATAGCCAATCATTATATTCGGATGGGTTCGTGCGGGTAAGCGATTTTTTGAAATTGTTCTGAGCGCAAAAAAAAGTGAATGTTTTCCGGATCGGTGAGTGAGAGAGGTTCTATTCGATGCGTGAATTTTGCAAGCATGTGAATAGTTGCATGATGCTCAGTAAATAGTTTGTATGGATAGCAGGATAGATTATTTGAGCGCAAACCACTATGCTTATCGCGACATTTCGATAATCAATGCAATAGTGCATGAGAATGTCATTTGCATTTTTTTTTCATATTCTTTGCTGTTCACAACTATGTCGTTATATTTTCAAAATATTTCACTATAATGTCTATCTTTTGTTAAATTTACCCAAAACGGGTGAAAATTTACCCAAAATGGGTGAAAATTTACCCAAATGGTGAAAAAATTTACTCATTTCTCCGCCTTCATATTTTCAAATGAGAACAGTTGAATGTTATTTTTAATAATAGTAATATTTTTTAATAGTAATAGTTTTTCAAAAGATTACTGCGAGCGGTTTAATATTTGCATAAAAATCAAGCATTTGCATACTTCTGCGAGCAAATTCAACGTAATATTTTGCAATATTACAAATCGGCGATTAACTTTACAATATTTCTGCAGGGTTTACACATTTGCAAGGTGGATTACAGCGATGGTATATCCTTAGGTATGCATGCGTGTATACCACCTATCTGCCTGCCTACCTAACAATTTCAATTCACAGATCCGCTAAATCTTGAGCAATGAAGTTTTATGATATAATTTGCACGACGGGAGTACCATCGCCTATATCAATTTATACTAAAATCGACCACTATCAAATATTCAACGGCATCTAAAATTTGCATATAATCAAATTTTTGATGAAATTGTAAAGTTTTTTTTTTTCAAATATTTGCTAGCAGATGATGAAGTTTGCTCAATCATAGAGCCACGATTGTTAAAGTACATATCGCGTTAACCGTATTGTTATTCACTTTTCATCTATCGTAACTCAAATATTCTTGTTGATGAATATTTTGTGAAATATAGAAAATTTTTTGCTGTCAAATCCTTTTTTGTCTATTTTATTTGCGTTTTGCGCTCATTATTTATTATTGAATTTCTCTAATATCTAAATTTGCATATTTCTAACAATTCTATGCATTATTCAAAATAAACTTTATATTGTAAATCATTTTTTTAAAGGTATATGAATTGTATTTCTCGCTTTAGGCAATCTATATTGATGGAATTCTCATTCATATCGTACTTTTTTAAGAATTAATTATTAGGTTTTGGTAAATATGAATAACAAAAGCTCTATGCCGCCTCTAATTTATGCATCTCAAAAATGCTATGCAAACGACTTATTATTTGTTTGTTTGTTTATTTTTGTATCGAACGAGAGAAGTTAGCATGATGTTTATTATACTCAATTTACTGAAGCAAGAATGATGTTGGATAATATTGCATCCGCCTTTCGGCCTTCATCTCCCATCTTGCAGGCTTTTAGAGTTGATGAGAGATTTAGTGAACGCTTGCTCATGCCATGGAGAGTAGGATTATTAAAAAGCCAGATAATTCAATTGCAAAATTTTTCATATTTATGGGCGTTACCTATGATAATCGATTATTTACTCTGATTTATATGGTTATTAAATTCAAAAGCTACGGATTATATACATATATTCTTTCCTATCGTTTCCCACATTTTCTTATTTTCCGATGAATTATAAAACTTGGCGTACCTTCCCGAGATTGTTTTGATATGGGAAAATGGAAGGGATATTTAAGAACATTGCAGTCTGCTAAAATCCTTTCTTTATAAAATACTTCTACAATACAACAACAATTGTTTTACTCGGTAGATGATTTCAACGAAATTACGGTGAATATAGATGGATCATTTGTTATGGTAATTATCACGAATAAATTGCAAATATGTTTACGCTAAATACCATAATGTTCTACATAGGAAACGTATAAATAACTATTGTCGTTTGTCCGTTTTTCTTATTTTTCATATCCATATAATTGTTGTCTTTATCGCTTTGAATTTTGCAATTTTTAGTTAAGGAGTTTTTTATCGATTACATTCGTATATGAGAAAAGGTATTGATGATATTGCATAGTAGTTCATCGTCCACGTAGAAATTTGAATTTCTTGTTGTCTATCACATATTTCTGAGTGATTTCGATCCTTTCCTCGTCACAAACTCTCGAATAGGTGGTATTTACAACAGCAGTTGAATTTCTATTTAATTAATTAAGCAGTCACATCTATCGTTTATTTCATTATGATCGACCGATGAAACGCATGAAATCTCTCAGTGTGTAAGCTTTTAATGAATGAACTGCTGTAAAATGAAAATTGATATCTGCGGAGAACAGTGTTAAAATAACATTCACCTATTTTTTAAATTCTTTTCAACTATTGTCAACAACAATATGAGACAAATTCAAAGAAATGCAAAAAAAAGTCTTTAAGTGAACGATGAGTTCACCGAAAGAATAAAAAATATCGACACAAAAAGTCTCTTATATATAACCTCACAAGCTTTATGAATGACAATTGATCCAAAATAAGTGAGCAGATTTTTCTTTTTTTTTCTCATGTAGTTTTTTTTTTCTGTATTAGTTATGCTGTTCCCAGTAAATACGGCGGGAATGAAATCGAAAAACTCTACGATGAGGTGTGAAAATGCAATTAACGTTGAAGAAAACTTAAAGGCATACAATAAGCTGTTATTCGCAAATAATAAAGAATTCCGAGGCGAATCCACACCTAAACAAAACTTCGCTAAAGAAAGTGGGTGAGAATTTTTTTTCTATACGATCAACGAAGGAAATATCCTTCAGTAATCCTATCAAATCTATAAGTCAGCATTTTTGCAGACCCGTTTTATCTGTGAGGAATAGATCCATAGATTATATGAATACTCTAAATTTATTGCAAAAATATCTAACTAGATTTTAGCGGAACAAGGAAGCATAAAACTGGAATCTCCGATGCTCATCGATATAATGATATGTGTTGAAGTTCCGATTATCATCGATCATATATCTCGATAGTTTAATTTTCATCGCCTCATAATTATCAAAAAATTTCAAAGCGATCGTAATTCAGAAGTTTTCAATCGTTTAGATTTCTTTCGTTTGATCAATATTTTTGAGTCTTTCCGATTCAATTATATTATACTAAGACGTCAGTTGATTTCATTTTTTAAATTTTGATATCATTCATTTTTATCGTTATGCTTGAAAAAACTTTGAAATCATTTTTTTTTTACTCATCAATGAGAATTGTATGAGGAATTTAATAACAACAGTGGAATATTGCAAATTGCAAATTAGATTTTATAGCATTTTAATCGTTATTTTAGACAAATATATAATTACTCCAAAAAAAAGGATGGAATTTCCACTAAAAGCTAGATAATAAATGTTGACGACTCGAAGAAAGAAAAAAGCCGAGATAGAAGGAAAAAGCCAAAGATCATTCGATGTTTATAATGTGTTGATTGAAAGCGTTGAATTGCATATCACTTCAATGTGCAGTATTTTTACACTAATATTTGTTTACGATTAGCAACGAATACGATGATTAAAATTGTCTCTGTATTGATCGGTAGCAATGAGAATGTTCAATGTTATTTTTGCCAACTCTTCCGTTGCAGCATTGAAACTATATGAGGGATGTTGTGCTCACTGGGAAGAATATTGCTAAAGTTGTCATCAATTAACGTTAAGTATGATGATTTGCCCCTAAAGGCTATTGAAAGTGGTATGCTGCAGAGGGCGAGTTCTCGTCAAGAAGGAAATTCTATCGACGAGCGATTTGATAGGAAATAGGAGAGCTCAGCGCGAATGAGGCTTCGAGCGGTTTGTACAAGATATCGCCAGGAGGTATTTTTAGCGGGAAAGACTTCGATCGGAAAATCGAAGGAAACGAGACTTTTCAGCACGAAACGAAAGTTGCTTCAATACAGAAAGGCAGATTTGTACTGAAAAAAAAGCCCCATCAAGGATCGATTTGGCCGGAGAATGATAATATGGTAAAACAGTCGAAGAATTGGTTGAAGATAGGAGGTACGTAAAAGAATCAAAGATTTGGCCAAAGGAATCGAGGCTCCGGTGGAGGTAGAGAAAGCAGGGATTCAGCAAGGTAGATATGGAATGGAGTGGGAAACGGTTTCAACCGAATGAGTAGCTGACAGAAAAGCCGAGGAGATCCTTTCCATTGGGCGACTGGGTCGCTGTAGGTCACAGTTTCAAACCGTATTTCGTGCATCAGGTTTGCTAGAATATGCAGATCACTTCATCGCATTGATTCATATATGAATGAATACATGCATCAGTTCCTCTATGTATCATTTGGGAGCGGTGTGTTCCAAACTCGAGGCGTTTTTTTTTGTCTCAATTGTACCATTTTTTAATGTTCATTTTATTATTTTTTGCATTGCGATATCACCATGATTCCCAACCACATTTTAGCTGGATCATTGAATTTTATATTTTTGGAGATATATTTTCAGTTGTTGAGATAAGAAAAACTTGGATAACTAATCAGAGATTCTCAGATTTCGTGGGTTTCTTGCCTATATCGGATTCTTTTAAAGCAGGAGCTCTATCGAAATGCTCACTTATGGTCCATTTTCTCTAAGCTGAGATAATTGCTCGCTTGCTGATGCGGATTACCCTTTCACGAGGGTTATTTATATGCTATTATTATTATTATTATTATTATTATTATTACTATTGGAGTTTATTTTATTACCATTATTATTACTATTATACTGTCTTAAAAGTGTTACGCTACTATAGGTAATGATAAACGCTTGCGCATCATATAGGAAGGTATACTCTTGCTCCATACTAGAACGTATTTTAGGATCTAAATAGCCGCTTCATGCATACTGACGACCCTATCGAATTCAAAATAAGGATTAAAGCATAGGGGGAGAGGTGAAAGGGGGACAGCGATGTATTTTATCGACAAGTGAAGCTGCGCACTAAAGATGGAGGTTAACGCGATGTGCGTTCTTACGATTAGTCCCATGTTTCACTATTGCAAAAATATTTGCAAAACCCGATAAAGGAAGTCGTTGGCATATAGACTTCCGAGAATTATGTTTTGTTTCATTGGAAATTTGATTTCAGAGACTATTTTCTATTCCCGTTTCGCTCTATTCTTTCTCTTTCTTCATCATTTCGTTAAAGATCATCAACACCTGAAAGAGGGAGGTACACGTTATATTTTACGAGGAAATTTTCCTACTATTTCCGGGAAATGTTCAGATACGGGGAATTTGAGTTTATTGTTGGATTACTATTGGCTGCTTCAGGTGAATTGACATTGTTGCAGACTTGGAATTGCTTTAGGCTTGATCTTCCTACTGACGCTTTTAAATAAATTTAAACAGCATCAACCTTGAGCCGCACAACAAAAGAGTGGACAGAATCTCCGATTTCCTTCAATAATATCAAGTCTTATCATATCGGGCGTCTCCAGTTACATATCGAGTAATAAGATGCAGCGTGATCTCGATCACAGATCGCAGCTAGTTCCTGGGAATTAGAAGTACTAATGAAAAATAGAAAAAAAGATCGGAAAAAACGAAAACGGAGTCACGATTCTGTGCAGTGGAAGAGTAGTTCAAAGAAAAGTACTTATTGAAAAAGTGTTGAATTGGTGAAAAAAAAAAGAAGAAATCTCTGATCCAGCTTCTAAGGGCGGAGTAATTAGACAGGCGGCGGTGTGGGAGGAGGTAAAAAGGTCTAGCTTCCCTCGTTCCTTGCTTTTATCACCGAAAATCTCCTTGCTTTTGTTACCAAAAGCCTCCTTGCTTTGTCTCCAGCTTTTTTGAGCACTTAATTTCTTAATCTACTATCTTCTTAGTGGCAGAACGTTAAGTCAGGTTTCCGGGCAAAAGATCAGTTTGCGGTTGAATTTTCTTTTTTTGATAAAGCGCAGCGATTTTCTTGAGCACCAATTTGAAGATGAGACTAATGCGAGAATTACGGTTGATTATTGCTCGCGTATCATTTGCACATAGGAGACAAGCTGGAGCAGAACAAACTCACTAAATCATTTAAAATGCTTGCCACCAATTGTATCACCAATTTAATCTCTGTTTATTTTCTTTTTTTTAGCTGAATATATATATATATATATATATATATATATATATATATATATATATATATATATATATATATATATATATATATATATATATATATATATATATATATATATATATATATATATTTATATATTTATATATATATATATGGTGTAATGCCGAATATATAGATGACGGTTTCTTAGCATAATTGAGCTTTCAGCTTGAGCTTGAGCTTGAGCTTTGTTTGAGTCTATAGTCGATGAAAAGGGTTATACAGTGATACAATGTGGTTCATTTTAGTGACATCACTACAAAGTACTATTGTAATAGACAACGCTGTGGCTTCTTATGATGTGCAAAGTTACTATCAGCGTGTGTGGAAGCGTTAAAATATTTATGCAGAGAGGATTGTAGAGACTAACAAAGGATAATCCAATGCTTGTTTGATAAAATCGTTGAGTGATAGAGTGCGACGTAGAAAACACAGAGAAAACGAAACTTATGCTCAAGGAAATGTACATACGCAAGCAGCTGCAGAATATACGTTGACACGGTGATAGACGTTCCAAGGAAGGTAGAACGCCTTTAGTTATACTGAAGGAACAATAAGAGGATGGAGGGGGAGTTCGGAACGTCCTGAGCTACCTATATCCATAATGGCGATAAAAAATGCGCGAATACGGGGCTCCAGTGCACTTGGCAAGCACAAATGCGGCGATCACGCATACTTGGGTGACCCATCGCGCTACCGGTGAGCGACTTCATCGACACAACCCAAGCGTCGAGATGGAGGATTCGCGAACCGGCTGAATGATTGGAGCCCTAAGTGGGGCTTGCAAGCTGGACCGTTAGAGTTCTGCTCGGAAGAAATACTTCAGAGGAGCGTGAATACCCGTCTTTGAATCAATTATCTTCCCAGATTTCATCGCTGTTCTTGTACGAACCCGTCAAGAAAACAGGAAACGTGCTTACGCAAATGCGCTTAGGAATGACATTCTGTCTGCACGTTTTGCGCGTCCTGTAGCTTCCGTTATCGGCCAGGCAAACGTTTAGCGATTAAACTACGCAAGTAAAAGGGACAGTGAAATGACCTCCATCGCGATGGCGATTTACGACTTCTATACATCGAAGTGGTCACTCGGAGACCAAGAATGACATTTCGATTGAATTTGTATACTTCGTCTCTTTTTTTTGAAAGGAATTTAGCGTCTGAATATTTTTTGTCGCTTAACCATGCATAGTGATCAGTGTTGAACAATTAACCGACTTTCTTTTGTCGGAGTGAATTTTAGGAAGTTTCGGAGGTCAGATTTAATGAATTGCATTCCCTTGACCTCAGGTCACATTCTCCCTAGTTGTTTGAAAGTTGCTTCAGGTTCGTTTTTCTGTGTCCTCCACCTGTATCAAAAGCATATGCACGAATATCCAATAAGTTGAATCCACTTATACAAGTCTCATTCCCCTTGACCATATATAAATAAGTAAATAAATATAAATATAAATATGTATATATACACATATTCTTATTTATTTATTTATTTATTTATTTATTTATTTATTTATTTATTTATTTATTTAATTTATTCATTTATTTATTTAATTATTTATTTATTTATATATGGTCAACGGGAATGAGGCTTGTATAAATGAATCTTACGAATAGGGAAATTAGACTAAGCGATGCTGCGACAAGGGGAACTAGCATTGATTTGCATAACAACTGAGTATGTGTATGTGTGTATGTGAACATTTGGCCAAAGTGCACAATTCCGTTTGGGACTAATAATGCTCCAAATGATGTTTACTTCATATTTTTGAACACCAATAATAAATGCAGTCGGGCAATTCAGATCGCAAAACAAACGGATTAGTGCTTATGAGATGAACGAAGAGTTTAGAGTGCTATCAACTACAGTTGCTGCGATTGTTACGACGGGAAATCTAATTATATAAATAAAATTATAAGTAATAATATATAAATATAAACTCGAAATACAGGGAAAAATGTGCAAACGTTGTCTTGCATCAATTGAGAAGCGACAATTATTTAAGACCGAAATGCGCGTTTTTGCAAAGAATTTCTGCAAAAATTAGTCTCACTATAATTACCATAGCAGTATTAAACTCTATTTTCAGTGGTTCTTGCAATTTTTTATTTGCTAAGGGCATTATGGCGGAATTAATTCTGCATGTTATGTGTGTCTATCTGTTTGACTTTCCGTCTGCTCAGTCTTGTAGCCTGAAGTTCGGGAATCATTGAAATAAGTGTTACAAGCTTTTATGGGTGCAGCGTTCATCGTATATGCTCATTTGTTTTATCAACTTTTAAATTCGTTCAAAATTTTCGTAGTTTTTACGACCAAATTGCCATTCGATATCGATCAAATCCTTTAAAAAAACGCAAACATTTGGGTCGATTGAAATGCAAATATATATTTTTATTTGTTGTTGTTGAGATTAATGAAACAAATTCGTGAAGAAAATAAAATTAGAAAGCGTATATTGCGCCAGATCCGCTGGTATTTACTAGTAAGGAAAATTTATACCCCATTGTATCGAATGCTTCAAAAAGATTTTGGATTAAAGTGGAAATTACGTTAGAAAAATTTAGCGTTGCTAAGTTTGAAATTTTCGCTTTACTGAACTACACGTTTTATCGCCTAATCACCTGATGATCACGAGATTATTTTGTTATCTGATCACCTGTCACTTGGTCCATTCACCTGGGGTCGGCGTGACTTCTTTTAGAGTGACCAATTCATCTCCCCGGCGATGATTTCCAAGTTTTTCTATTCGCCTTTCTATTCCCAGATAAAAGAAAAAAGTTTCTTGCCTTTCGTTGTTTGCTTTGAAAAATCTTCATATCATATCGCGCATTTTGGAAATTATTTTTTGCTCCTCTTACTATCCATTATAGAGTTGATATTTTAATTCTTGGCATCAAAGCTTCTGAAGAGTATTCAAAATGCGTTTAAAAGTTTTTTTTTCTCAACTTTTTTCGTTCACCCAACATTCTACTAACCACTGCACGACCGAACAACTGAGCCTTTTTTTCAGCCTGTTTCCGTTTGGCTGGATTCAACTCCAGGCATGGTCAGGTGAATGTTGAATTATCAGTCTGCGAGCTCATCTTGCCGAAGATTGTGAAATAATCGTGGAATGGATTCAGTTCGATTGGAGTGAATTATTATTCCACGACTACTATAAAATCTCTTCATTGATGACAATGGAAATACGCTGATGCAATTATTATAATTTATTATTCAAAATATCTTTGTTTTTTTTAGATGAATTCTAGTCCGGCGAATGCGTATAACAGCCAACGTATCGATGGATGCAATGATCGAGGACAACAAGTCGAACAATATGGAGCGCCAGGATATTGTGCATCGGATAATATTTCACGGCAACATTTCGACTTCCCAGCCGGTTTATCGTTGCCCGACATGCCGCCTACGATATCTGATACTCGGCAACAACACGTTAGTTCATTGAGGACTTCATTTAATTCGTTCCGTGGGGGAGGGAGGGGGTGAAACAGAAAGAGGAGAGGAATTGAAGAAGGACGAATATTGGGAAACGTAGCTGTCTAGAGCTGTAAGGCAAATGCCACATTTGTATTGCAAACAAATGCCAAAAGCATTTCACATTTGATTTTAATACGCGATCGTTCTTGCTTGATTTATGCTATTGCGCCATAGTGCGTTCATATGAAACTGTAGTGGGTTAGCAATTTTTGAAAATTTTGCATTCTTGGCGTACTCACCTTTGCATTGGAACGCAACCTGTTTAATAGAGCATAGATGCGGCTAAAGCGCAAAAGGCTTATTTATGCTCAGGTAGAGTGGCGTATTTGATTAATCGCAGCTGCCAACAAATTAAAAAAAAAAAACAAACAAACACAAATTTTGCGAACGAACAAGACTGACGCTGAGGTCGATACGAGAGGTGATGATGGTAGTGTTGTATTGTGTTCGAATAAGTAAAATGCGGTGATGGGGAATATCGATATGAAAGGTATGCGGTGTTTGCGAGGCTCATTTTTCTCCTCCAAAATTGATCACAAATGAAGCGAACGGCAATTTGCATTTTTTTTTTGACACATGTCTGCCACGAAATAATATTGTTAAGAATGATCAGAGCTTAAGTTTTTGGCAAGTTTTTGCTTCTTTCTTTGATATAGGCGTATTTTTCAAGATGGCACATTTAGTAAGAAAAAGATTTTTCTTTGTCAACGAGTGGTGGCGTTAATAGACATTTTTAATCGTAACGTTTTTTTATGGAGTGGGGGGGGGGGGGCTTTGTTTACGTGGTGCTGTCAATTGTGCTAGAAAACACCACATATCGGGAGGATTCAGGTGGAGTACCAAACTCTCGAAGGTGATAGTTCGATAGAATGAGTCGTAATTCGTTATTGCTATTCGTCGCTTCCGTAATCCGTTGATTTCTGGAGATGGCATTGAAGCTTTATCGTCTCTATTGGATAGTGTCTTCTCATTCAACATTTACTTCTTATCGTTACTTGCTCTTCCATTGACTATTTTGACCTCAATGAACGGAATTCTATCCCCGTTGATATTCATCGCAACTGTGCTGACAGCTTCTCTCTTAAGCTGTGCGTACATTTCTTGGCGGCGAAGAGTGTTACAATATTATAGCCTGTTTGAGCTAAATTTTACAAACGACAAAGCATAATATAATTCAGCTCATGAAAAACTCCTCAAACACAGTATTATATACTTAAGGAACTTCAGAGATGATAGTATATATAATGTGCCGTTCGAAATTTTAGTGGAAGTAAACTATACCATTAGTTTTTTCTAATTGCTGCCTCCCTAATAATGATCAACATTGTTTCTGTTGCAGTTTATTGTTCTTTCTAAATCGTAGAATTTAGTAATTAGTCGCACAGCGACGACTAAGCACAGTACTCTACTCTCCCACCAACGGAGGATTCTTTGAAGCTGGGATGAGGAGGTACATAGAAGGTGGAGGAGAGGTGGGCACATTGTGAGACTCCAATAACGATTGGTTTTTCTCGTACAGGTGTTCATCTTGCATCCTATCAAATAGCTTCTTTATAAGCTGAAGTTTTTTTACGTTGTTTTTACTTGCATTTGAAATGCATCTTCTTTCGATGTCCGAATAAACGAAATATGATGGATCGTTTTTTTCTTTTGTAAGATTTATTTTGTCTATGATTTCCATTGAACGAATCCGTTTGGAAGAAAAATGCGAAAACATATAGAAACGTTGGAAACATCGGATTTCCGGTTGTGTAACGGCAGAAAAAATATGCACAAATGCAATCTCAAAGAATTTCGATATGCAATGCAATCGCTTTGTAAGCAATAGAATTAGGCGCATTTATCGTTTCTTTATTGTCTCTTTATATGGAGATTATATTTGTAAGTGATCCATTCATCAAATCATTTTCCATAATGAAATATCGCATCTAAAAGGAGAGAAATACAATTGCGGCAAGCTCTGATATTTTTTTTTCTCATTTTTCTTAATTTCAAACTAATACTCAAGGAAATTATAAAGTTTCATCAAACTCTAATATTTTCTTCGATATTTCATATGGGGGGAAAATTTCTTATAAAATATTCGCGTTGAATTCATCTAGCTATAGTATGATTCGCTTTCCGTTTTACTTTCTAATCAAGTTCATTATAATCTAGGTTCTCCTTTTTTTTTCTCTGCAAAAAAATTGATTTTCATCTTCGACCGGTAATACTCCTATTTTACGTTTCTGTTCATTCCCTATTTCCTCAAATTTCTGCGACTTTATGAAGAACTTTTTCCATCTTGCGAAAGCAAGCAAGATGCGCGTTCTTAATATCCTTCACGGAAATAAAGAAGCGTAGAGGTGCCACCATGACATCTATTGTGGCGGAGTATTTTAGGTCATGGAAACCCTCATTACGGGTGGTCTATGTGGCAAAGAATTATTGAGTCATGTTTGCGCGGAATCTTCATGACGGTGAACGTCGAATAGGTACAGGCTGATCCCCAATTGCAGCTTTTATTATGATGGGCGGACTAGAAGTGCAAAGACGAGTATTGTTGCGATACCGTTATAAGAGAGGAGTGGAAATTGGTGAATGAAGTTTTCGATTACCCCAATTACTTTGTAAATTGGATGATTACTGCATTAATTTCTCACAGTAAATAGTAACTTTATACGCCCTATATATTGGTTAGAAACAATCGCTATGTGATTAAATAAAATTTTTGAATGAGCATATAATTATGGTACCATGTGATTAAGTGTAAATAACCATTAAATGCATGATATCTTTTTTTTTTTTTGAAATGCTGTTCAACGAGAGGCATATAGAAAAGAATGTAGGTTCATTCAGTGAAATGTCTGCTATGAAGTGCAAAGAGAGAAAACTCCTTTAAGAGCTATATGAATAACAACTGCCAAATCCTCTTTTTTACTGCTCCACACTGAAGAAGTATGAAAGTGAAAAGTTTCTCTTTCCAAGAATATTTGATGGCCTTTTAAAGACGTATCGAGGTGATTTATGTTTTTGGCATTATCTTTAATTAATACCCAAAATAATGCCTAGTGGCAGTAGATTCAAGTGGAGGTGCACTTAGCGACCTGATTTTGGTGTGGGAAAAAAATAAAAAAAAGGTCATTAGGTTATGCAATTTCATTTCCTGGGAAAGGAGAATAAGGGACTTTAATTTAGATTAAAGCATCTCCGAAGGGAAAAAATTCTCCCGGAGAAAAACGAAAATTAACCGAATGATATGTTATGAGGATCTTTTTGAACAGCAGCTTTTCGACTTTGTTCTTCCAGGCCTCTTCACACTTCTCTCCTGTCCTGGTCGTATGTAATGACAAACGAACGCTCCCTAGTCGCTTTGATAGGATCCTTCCTGCTCATCTCATTCGCTGGCAGGGTTTCCCAGATTTCATTCTCTCTCATTTCGTCCACTGCACTTGTTTTTATTAGACTCTTGCACCCCAGTTATTCTCCTTTTTTTTTCATTGATTTCCTTCTGTCATCAATTCGCCCATTGAAAAATTCCTTCTTCGGCTAAAAATCTCTTCGGCAGTGCAGTAATGTATGCAATCATTGTAAGACTACTGTGACACCCACATATTTCAACTTATATCCTTTTTACGTACGATTCAAGTAGCGTTTAAAATCGATGGAATAACACGAGGCTGAGGC
The DNA here is from genome assembly GCA_013433145.1 of Ascaris suum. Lineage (NCBI taxonomy): Eukaryota > Metazoa > Nematoda > Chromadorea > Rhabditida > Ascarididae > Ascaris > Ascaris suum. The sequence goes on from CM024174.1 coordinate 11,965,697, forward strand.
TTGAAGGAACCAAATCAGTGCAGGTTTAAGTGTTTATTCAGCACAGTTGCCAGCCATCTGTCGCTGTATAGACGTAGCAATCGAAAACATTTTATTCTTGGAAACAGCGTTGAAGTCAGCTTGTGTATTCATTGGAACGAGCTGTGTCTGTGGATATATATATATATATATATATATATATATATATATATATATATATATATATATATATATATATATATATATATATATATATATATATATGTAAGTTCAGCAGTTGTTCATCCGCAGATGTAAGGTTTCCTGTCTTCACTGAACCAAAGCTTTCTTGGTCGAAGTAATCACCTTCAAAACGGATGGTTTTTCTCGACAAAGTGCATTTGCATTTGTGCCTTTTGGAAAATAGTCTGGAAATAATCAATGAAATGATACGGGAAAGTTGCGATCACCAGATAGTTAGACAAATTTATCGCCGAGAAATCTATCAAAAATACCTGTAGGGTGATACTGTGTTAGGCAAAGGTTTGCAGTATAGGATTGGTGCGGAGATTATCCCAATCTGGTTCAATCTCTAAACGATGACTTTTGAAATATGAAGAAGAGCCTCGTCAGAGAGTAGGATTGAGCCTCTTTAATTTGCGAATGTCGATTACAATTTGAACGGCTTATTTAAACATCCTGTTAATGACAATAGACTTCCACGTTGATGATTCTTTGGAGATAGGGTAGTTATATGGATAACATCAATTATAGCCATCCAGGTAGTGACCGGTACGTGTTTCGATCTCGTCGAATCACCATACTAATCGCCTTCGGTTTTCGTAGAGAATCTACTTTTTTTTCGTTATAATAGATGACCAACTAAAAGAACGGGCACTTTTCGTTACTTACGATTAGCAAATTATCAGCCAGTGAGTTTACGGCTCTTCATTCATTTCACAAAGCTTCCATCTGTCCATCCTTTTCACATATCGAGCTGCATCTGGGTATCAGAAGACATTTGCAATGCCTTGTATCAAGCTGCGTCATAAATTCTCACTTAATTCTTCTGGAATCCCCTTTAGTTGAAGCTCTCAGACGGTTGTCATCATATTCGGAATGATGTCCACTTATCATATACGAATGCTGTCAACCTAGGTCTTCATTTTCGAGATTCACATCTTCTGACGAAAAATTTTTCAACTGGTCTTCGCAATATTCGCTCATTGATAACTTCCTCATCCCGTGTGCAAGTAATACAGGTCGTGCTGCTTTATTCACTTTGTCAGCCAACTTGACGTCGTGACTAGTAGGAGTCTCCCTTATTTCAAGTTTCAGTCAGTAACATTCTTTTTGCACAACCTCTTTTCTGTAAAGACTAGCAAAAATGGATAGCTCATGGCACAATTGTTAGAAGCATCATAAAGTTGAGGTAACGCCACATCATTTTCTCATGTGAAATGTTGCTGGACATAGAGAATCGTAGAACTGTAATGAGGTAGTTGAATGCTATGAATCCTTTTGCATAATGCAGCGAATCTTGCAACTATGGCGTTATTTCCCAACATAGGCTAAGTGAATAGTAATTTGCTTTTCTTTTAATTTTTTTTTTTTCAAATCAATCTTGAAGTGCTAAATTATAATAAAAGTAAAATGTTGTGATTGGTGCTGAGTGAAATTTGCTTACTGCCAACTTTACTGTTCGAATCGCTGCAATCATTAATTCATGCATTGAGAAACCGGTTACGCTCACCACATATTACGCTGAATCGATCGTCGAAGAAGTGCGAATTTCTTCGCGCACACGTTGCTATGATATCACGTAGTAAATGAAATCCGTGTTCACTTCCGACTGTGGCATTGTTTGACGAGCGAAATTCGGAGTGAAGGGTGGGAAGGAGATGAGAGAGGGACTAACCCCTTTCTCTATCCTAATGCGGCATGGAGGATAGCGCTTGAATCACCAGACCTTTGTATAGCTAGTGGCTGCTCAGTTGCACAAACCATCAAACAAAGATCATTTTATCTTTTTTTATAGGCTCTTCCATAGAAAGTATTATAAGGATATTTGTAGATACGATATTTTTTATGTATATAAGCTTAATATGCGTCTCACCTACACTATATGATAGTCTTCTCTATTGAAAACAGATAATGATTCAACATGCCGTCTATAAATATCGTGAAGATAACGATGAAATATGAAAATGAGATTTGATCTCTTTTTAGTTGAATACAATCCAAGAATGGACCTCTTTTTGTTGAGCATCGTTATAATCGATCGATTTTGCTGAATTAATTGAGCGTTCCTTTGTTTCTTTTTTTTTTTCACTTCTTTAAGGCAAACGATATAAAAATATGCCACTATTTTTCGTATACAATCTCGTATGTTTATTTCTTTCAAATATTTTGAAAAATTTTCACCATTTTGATGAATTTGATTGAGAATTTTCATCTCAGAGGTGCACAACTCTTATTTAGGTAATAATCTCGTTGCAGTGAGTCATTTCGTTGTGCTATGATTCGTTTGTCGAAAAAGAAAAGAAAAATTGAACAACCGGTTTTGATGAAATAAAGATTGAATATAAGTTTTTCTCGTTTCGAGAACTGGGATTCTTTTTTTTTTATGGAAGCTTTCATATCGTGGATTTATGATATTTTCCAATGCGTAATAAAGCGTTTAAATAATGACGAATATGATTGTAAAAATTGTAAGTAAGTAATTGTCATCGCTGATGTTTATCTCATTAAGTTTGAAACATATAAAAGTCGAGCAAAAACATTTCTTGTCAGAGGTAAAAGAAGGGATTGAGAGAGAGCTAGGAAGCCGAAGTGAACAAAGGGGAGGACGAGGGAGAGGGGAGTTGGACTACGATTCATGACTCAGCATTATTTATAATCAAATCCATCCGAATGTATTCGAAAAGTGGATCGCTATTAGTGGAAAACGGCTCGCACTTTGTACTTTATGATTGCCCTTAGGCAATAATTCAATCGCAGAAATTTAGACTTCGCAAAATTTGCGCATTAGCAAAGCGGCTTGATTTTTCTTTACATTTATTTTAGTCTATTTTAAAGAATTATGAGACAAGATTGAGGGCATTTTCATCATCCATTTAATAACATTTTGTTAATCTTAAGATCGTTAAAGCTAGGTACTTATTTGCCATGATAAAGACTCCGGAGCGGAACTAAGAACTACGAACTTCCCCACTATGGAACCTAAACCCAAATCTTTAAAAAAATATTTACATATTTAAGCTGCAACCGATTAGTCGTTATTCTTTATCAGCTGTTTAGATATACCTTTTGACTTGGAAAAATTTGTTTTAATTTTAGTGGTAAACCTTTCTGCTGAAATCCATTGTCTTTGTTACCACTACTTTCAGCCAATAGTTATAATTCTAGTACGAGAGAGTGAGAGAGAGAGAGAGGAAACGACGAAAAAGAATCCCATTGACCAAACATCATAGAACTACTGAAAGACTCAATGATGATGGTACTAGGAACGCTTTGTTTTGCTTATTTACATGATGATTTTTGATGTTGTTTTTGTATGTTGTATGTATTGTTGTTATCTATATACTCATATAGTTAGTCCTTTTTTTGTATTTATGGATAGTTCTCGTTCGGTTGATTCCAAGCGAACAATATTATTCTTCTTTCTTTTATCATCCGTCATTTATAATTCATTTCACTTGCTCTTTTTAACGATATTTTTTAGTATGTCTGTTTCGGTGTAGAATCTTTAATGGTGGCCTTATGGAGTGAACATAGACATATTAATAGCTTAATGAGGAATTGCTAATAGGACCTTTTCTAAGTGATGGATATTTATGCTGTCGTTACCGTTTTAATTCAAAATTCTACACTGGATCCCATTTTTCATCGTTCTTTTTTTTTGAGCTGTTTAAGCCCCGTTCCAGATTTCATCTCTTTGCATATTTACGATAGCATGCGGGAGAGGAAAGAAATTCACCTCCTCCGTCATTCTTCCACCCCTCCTCCCCCCCCCCCCCCCCCCCCCACCTTTCTAGTGCTTAACAAACATCGTAAAAGAAATGAAACTTATTGAGGCTATAAATGCGAATATGAGAAAAAAAAATTGTTGAAAGGTGCATTTAGTCTTCAAAATAAATGCTTATTGGATGTTAGTAAATTTCAACAAGGCACCATTCCTCAAGCTCGATATTCTAGCTTTTTTCTTCTCGTTTAACTGTTCCAGAATATCATTTCTGCATTTTAAAATTTAGCTCTTTAAAGTCGGCGGTCATTTGCTTGAAGCCTGCTCCCAATGGGGAAATTTTTGCATATGCTTATGCGTAAAATACATCAAATATATTGCAGCTTTTAAATCATATTTTATTTTCATAACGTCATCACTAAGTTTATATCATTATTAATAAATGATCTCACTATTAATCTCAGAAATAACAAAAAATATAGTATTGCTATCATTTAATCACATTCATTCTATATAGTTTTAAGCCTTAAATTATTGTTATTTGTTATTTAGTAATGTAGTTTATAATAGTAATACCTGTAGTGTTAGTAATAGTGCTAATACTGTAGTGTGCCTAGAACAGTAATAGTAATAGTAAATTGATCACAATTACATCATTTATTGATATAGGAGAATAAAGAAAATTACTTTCGAGTGATGAAATAAAGATGCATGGGAAATGAATTTAAAAAAAAAAAATTGATTAAAATAAATGCAATTAATGCAGATTTTAATACAGCAATAATCGAAAAATTTTTGCAATGAAACAATGAAATGAATCGATTATCTACTTAATACTTATACGGCTTTTAAATTATCTACAATTATCTACTTATACGGCCTATAATGGCTCATTAGAAAATGACAACATCTTTAATTTCATATTGAGCTCGAAATATTACAAAAGAAAATCCAACCATCATCATATCATTAATGAGTAAATTTGAAAAGAAGGAATGAATTACTAGTTCTATGAGTAATATATTATTCATACAATAGATTTGCGATGATATGAAATTGGGATCGGATTAAATGTGATAATATTTTATGCTTCAGTCTTTATTCTAAAAGATTGGATTCAAATTCGAATTTCTATAAACGGAAAATTATTGAGCGCTGCCTATTTATGATTTTCGAAATCGAGAATGATAAGAGTTTTCAGAAGGCGATCACCTAATGATTCAAAGCCTAAAATCAACGACGAATCGATTTTAGTTGGTAAAGATGATAGAGCGTTGAATAAATCCTCGAAACTACATGAGGATATCGAAAACAATATACTATGATCAAATATATGTGCAGTATTCAACTAGTGGATAACATAAATAATTCCTTGAACACTTCAGTTCATTCGATATTCGAAGTAGATTCGTGGAAATTTCTGAGCAATGAATATTTTAGTGAAGATCAACGTAGATCTTAACTTCTAAATTATGAATTCAATCGGAAGATGGTGACAATTATTTTCTAATAGTTTTTAAATTTAAAGAAAAAATCTATGATAGAAATTCATATGAAGGATGTTAACCATCTTATAGGGAATAATAATTTATATACGACAATTACTCAAATATTTTAAGTTAATTGAGGGGTCATGAAGGGAATAGTAGATGTTTAGATCATATGCAAGATTACAAGTATTGCTGAATTTTTCAAGAAGAACTAAGATGGATCAAGAAGAAGAGTGGCGCAAGATGTTGCTTTTGGAACACCGCTTGTGAAAGTATTCATATCTGAACAGTTACCCTCTTATTTTGATCCAAAAAATCACCTACAAGGGGAATCCCAGTCCACTTCAACAAAGACCTTGGGATGGCATATTTCACACGTTTCAACAGAAGCGTATAATGCCAAACTATGTCAGATATCTTGACGTAGTCAATAAAAATAACTTCAGTTTGATTTTAAAATATTTTAGCGCAATTGTTCATGAAAGGTAGAAGCTGGAACACGTTAGAAAAGGGGGGGGGGGGGGGAAAAGGAGGGGAGAGGAAGGAGGGAATGATATTGCGCTTGATTTATAACCCGATGCGAAAGAAAGTCGAATGATAGTTGTGTGGGCCATTTTCCTGAGTGATATTATACATTAAGAGAAACTGTTTTGAAAGATTTTCATACTGTTTCAAAAACTATAAAAGCGTCTCGCTTGCGAAATAGAGGTGATAATCATATTAGGAATCAATAAAAATTTTGTCGGCTAATATCTGAAATAATATCTTTGCGATGGTGGCATTATTGACGAATAAAGAGGAAAAATAAACGCAATATCTCACAATGGAAATTCTGGAAATAAATTCATCTTCTTTCTTAATAACTGAAGAAATAATTTTAGTTAAAATTGCTTGACTTAATAGAATCATTGGTTGTCATTCGGCGATATTTTCTTGTTTTAATGGAATTCTCCAATCTTTTGCCTTAGTATGCAAATTATCGTTACTATAATCGTAGAACGTTTTTCATATTCAAAATAAATTAAACGCTTTTCTGTGTTTCTTGTTGCAAGTTTGTTACTCTAGTCGCAGTATTAAGCCATACCTAGCTTAATGCCGTAGCCAAGCGTCCGTACCACTAGGCTTAAAATGTTCGATCTGAAGAAGGTATTTCCTATCAGCCGTGCTCTATGAATAATCAGGAATCATTGCTATCTCCTCACGTGGAAATGCAGAAGATTATTACCGATATCCGTGCAGCACAAAGGATGCAAATACTTTTCATCGGCGTTTTTACGTCCAGGAAATAGATCAGAACATTCACATTGAAGAACCAATACATTGAGTAGGGGGATCAGTGGCCGTTTCTAGAATCTCAGTGCTCACCTGTGGTTATTTGCTGATCGCTGATTGTTGTTTTATCCCGAATAGGGCTGCAAAAGAGATTTATGAGGCTAAAAATTGCTAAACATGATTTGAAGCGCACGGCGCAATTTCAAGTCGAGAAGAGGAATGTTAAAGTCATTCACTGATAGAGATGGTTTATCACTGCTGTGATAATTAATCGTCACCTCAAGGAAGACTTCGGGCAGTGCTGATATGGGCTTTGCCCAGCGGTACACATTCAAGGAAAAACTTCATTCGTAACAAGAGCAATAAAGCGCAGCCGACATGATAAGACGCAGCTCCAGCTAAACCCAGTGGGGCGCCCTTCTTGTCTCCTATATCACCTCCGCGTTCCTTTTGACGGTAACTATGACCTAATCGAAACACCTCATAGGTTTAGTCCTGCGAAAGAGAATTGATGTTTTTTCTTATATCCCAACTACCTCGAGAATCTTTGTAACGAGGACTTGCAAGGCACATTGTTTATTCACAGTGCTCGGTGCAAGTCTGCAGTCGTCTCAAATGACAGAGGGGAACGGTGTGGAGACGAGAATGGAGTATTTAACCCCTTCCCGTTGTCCACACGTGATCCGTATTGGTCTTTCAGAGCTTAACTGCCTGTTGTCAAAGATAATTGAGCATCGCCTGATGAGGTGGTTGTCGTATACTATATAAAACCCGGATGTATGATTTCTGCGGATCATAAAGAGCTGTCTAGAGGTTGTAGAGCAATGAGATGGGGCAACAACAACAATAAAAGTAAATTTGAGCGAACCTTTCGGAAAGCGACTCTGCACAATATCAAGCCGACGTAATAGCTGTTATTGCAAAGAATCTTGAGTGGACTTCGCTTTCCGAACTGACCATCCATTTGGAATGACCTCATAAAGTAGGAGCCAAGCGCTGCTTGTATGGGATTGTTTTCCTGGCCTGTGAGTCAGTGCTGGTTTGTCGTCAGATGTAAGGACACTTTCACGAATGATACGATGTGATCACTTGAGGCGTTTATTCCTAACCAGTAAATTTATCGTTATGTCAGTCGTACTACACCAAACCTTAAGTGCTGGATGAATAGCCATAGTATCAGGTGCTGCTTTATGATTCGCTCTCAGAATGTAGTACATTTATGAGGTCCTGATTGTGACACATAAGAAGGATGAATTTGGTGTGCTGCTGTGTTTAGCGGAGGTGAATACGTAATTCAAGAGTCAACGGTGCAAGTCTGTTTGTATGGTTTCCACTCTTTTTGATGTTACGTTAAATGCTATCATTGAGTATTGAATTCTATGAATGACATATTATTACACGAAATTGCTTTATTATGTTTTCATAGATGGGTTCATATGTAGGTGGTCTCGACCCGAGTGCACCGGTTGGTTGGTCTGGTTATGTGCTGCGCAATGGAAAGTGGTCTATGGCCCATTGCATCGTTGATGTTGCATTCCAAAGTGAGACGTTGTTTTGCAAACAGGAACGTCGCAAACAGCTGCAATAAATGACACACGCCGCGCGTGTCCAAGCGTTGTTTTCATCTCGTTACATATGCGCGTGCGTCCCACACCACCCACCCATAAACCGCTCCCATGTGGTGGCGTAAGTGTACTATCGGGCTGGCTGCAGCTTCGGTCCACCAGACTTTCGTTAATCTAGTTTGCCAATTGCCTGCAATGTTTCTTCTTCGGCTCACTATCCACGACATCAGCGTTGTAGTTGTCTGTCTGAGTGTGTCGGAGTGTCTGCATGTTTGTCGGTCATTCGCCTCAAGCAATGCTGCTACTTACCGCAGCTTTTGCTCGTTTCCGTATTTCGCCATATAAAATTGTCGATGCAAACTAGCAGTTGATTGATTTGCTGCTGCAGCAGCATCGTTCACAATTCGCTCGTTCATTGCATGTCGTCTATGTCTCTTCCTTATGCATTCTAACTCCCCTATTGCTACGCACCAATCGCATCATCCAGGCAGCCGGCTGGCTCTTCCATGGAGAGTGAGAGAGAAATAGACGGTGTCGGCAAGTGAGTTACGGAGAAGTGTTGATTTGCTCGCGAATGCGAATGCATTCTTTCACATTCGTCGTTTTTTTTTTGCTCACTAATAGTGGACTGCCTTTTTTCGCACAAATTTTAGTCGTGTGGTTTTTCATCAGTGCTCATACAGGTTTTTTCTATGACGTTCGATCGAGTAGTTAGACGTCGTTTGTCGAAGTCAGAGTTCAGCCTCAGCTCAAACGTCGTTTGTCGAAGTCAGACTTCAGCATCATTTCAATTGCCTTGTTTTCCGCTGAATTACGTTGCGGTTCTGTTCCTTCGAAAGTTTTGAGTTTCGCTTTCATTCAAACTTACTTACTCAACATATTCTGTGTCTATGATAATTGGTCGTACTGTTGGTAGTGATCGTCATGTGAAACCTCTCCTCTCATTACTTGACGCCTCTACAATAAACTCTCCTTTGCGAAGTTATTTCACTTAACAATATTCGCCTCGTTCGTTCATTTATTCATCATGAAGGATAATGAATGATTCAAGGGAAATATCTTGTTTTCTTTTAACTTCAACCCCCCCCCCCCCCGGTTTATTGATTTAATTTGTGGGAATAATCCTCTCCATTTAGCGACAATAATTTCTTCAAATTTAACAAAATTTCTCAGCCATAAAATTGATTAGTTTAAACTCAATTTTGAATTATTTCTTAAGTTGTCGAAAATCATTTCATTCATAATGCGCTAAATAATTCTCACCTATATGAATATTCTCCTCATCAACGCTTTTCCTCTTTCATTCTCAAATTTAAACTCATTTCTTATAACTAATAAAAAAAAAAGTTTTTCTTTTTCTGAAATTTTCTGGCGTATTTATTTTTAAATAAATAAATTTCTCGACACTTTTCTTGAAGGAATTAATGATGTGAAAATAATTATTGAATTTCGCCAGTTTAAAATCGACCTATATTTTATCATTTGAAGTGTTTTTCTTTTTAATTTGAAGTATTGAAGTTTCTTTAAAAGAGACGGAGTTGATATGGCCACAATCGGGAACTATATCAATAAATTGTTGATGAATTCGGTGATGTTTGACTTCGATTATTTAAGTGCAATTTTTTTTTTTTTGAAGTACATATTTCATGTCGTTCTCAGTTAAATATTGTCTTAATCAACTTTATTGGCGCTTAGTTTTGATTATCTATGCTTATAACAATAAACTTCAATTCATATTCATTGTAAGTGTTATGAAGTATTTTCATAGGAATAAATACATCTATTGCTTCACTTATATATATTGAATAATAATAAGTATATCAATGGATAAATCATAGTTACTTATTCAACGAAAATAAGGTATTGCGTTACTAAGTTGCATTTTTATGGCGATTTTTTTTTTCTTCTCTTTTCGGTTTTCGACTATTTTATTACCCACAGAACGTCGACTTTTTTTTAGTGCTTTTTGAAGGCGAGTATATTATGGGTGATTCATTCAAAATGCCTGAATATTAGTAGTTTTTTTGTCGTCTTATCTCACCCTCCCCCTTTGTTGTCTTAAAATTGAAATATCTAAGGAGGAAAAGAGAAGAATATTGCGTAGACTTGTTTCGCAACCTTCTTGTCTTTGCAACAGGAAACATCACCGAATTAGGCGACCAGGTAGTTTCGACGTGGACTCATTGCATTTTCTCCATCACAACGCAAGGGCAAAAGCATCAACAACGAGCAGTAATGGACTCAATCATAAGCTTTTCATTTACAAAAAAATCTTTGCCGTATCAATTTATCGCTGCATCCTCAACTGTTTATTTCATTATTTAGCCCACTTTAGAGATCATTCCGGATATTAATTTACCTTTAGAGATCATTCCGGATATTAATTTACCTTTAGAGATCACTTCGATATTGACCTAATTAAATTCATATCACATGAGAACAAGACTGTTAAATCTTCAAAATGGATTGGTCTAATATATTGATTAATGAAAAAAAAAAGTGTATGGTAGGCGCGTTAATGTTGATCTCTGATGCGTTAATGCAAAATGACCGTGCCTGTTGTATGGATGACACATTCGTCATTGATCATTTGTGCTACCTTTCACTTAGTGCATTTCGTCCTTGTGGAACTTTTCATCCAGCTAGTCGTTTATCATCATACTCATTTATTCTGATTGCTTTATTGCATACAAATAGATGAATAAAAATAATCAAGCATATTTCTTGGTTTTATAGATTTATAAATTTCATAAATTTTCATCAAAAAGCAAAAAATTATTTAATTTGAATTAAGAAATAAATTAGATTTTATTAATAAATGAAGTTTTTTTTTTTTTTTAGACTCATAATTGCGGTATTTATATCATTGAATTGAAATATTTTAGTGAATTACCATCTTAACTATCGTTTTAGCACTACAATTTTCAAACATTTACGAAAAAATTTCATACTTTCATCGTAAATATTTTCATATGAGAAAATTACTTAATGCAATAATTTTGAAAAATTTTTGCTAATGAAAATTTTTTGCCTCAAATTATAGGCATTATAATTGTTTACAATTTAGAATATTACGTTTTAAGTTACTATGTAGCAAATAAAATAAGGTTCATCATCGTTATTAATTCGATTGTTGATCGGATTTATCGTTATCATATAGCTAATATTATTAATATATTTCATTGATATGAGCGAAAATATGAAAGAAAATCGCAATATTTTCTCTTTCGCAATTTATTTTTTCCAAACATATTAGCACTTAAAAAATAAATTTGGCAAAAAATTTTTACAGTTCAAATAAATCAAAAAAGAGGAAGATCTTTCAATGAAATCAATTTTAATTTTTTAGTTAACTTAACATGCCATATTATTCAAAAAAACTCATTACTATTAAATCATTTAGCATTATTGACTAATTAATAAGGTAATATTATCTTGTAATGCAATATCATATAACATTGATCAATAGTGAAATATAATCCACTAGCGTAATATATTTTTTTTGTGCAGCACTTATATGTCCTTGAATAATCCGAGTATTTCACGTCTCTTATTTTGAAATTGTCGCCATCCATTATATGATAGCCGAATAATTTTCACAGGTGCATCTCTAATATTTTCATGTTATCCGATGCTTCACGTTGATGGTCATCGATTAGATTGATAGATGGAGGAGAGTAGTTGTGATTGCAGTATAATCAGCGTCACCTGCAATCATATATATCCGGGATTGGCATTTCCTATTAAAGATGGGAAATAGATGAGCGAGCTATTTGTTCGCATATTCTCTGAGAGGTTTTCGCTTCTTTGAGACCGACTTGTAATGTTTGTATGCTATTTCGATGGCGTCATTTAGGCAATGACGTCATTTGTGCTTTTGCAGCTGTTTTTGAATTGTTCAATTTGTGATGCAATAAGAATGAATGATGTTATTCTATGACATATTTGTATTGTAATCACGAAAATATTCATAATATATTGTCTCGAATGAATTTATCGATGAGAATAGATGCTTTCAAAATTTCCTCTCTCCAATAGACTTTATTTATTTATTTATTTATTTATTTATTTATTCGTTATTTCTATTTCAATATTCCTCTAATTTCTATTATTACTTCTAAAATAGCTTGTAAATAAAGTAATGTAATCTACATAGAGTAGTGTAGCATTCATAAGTCCTCATTTATTTATATAATCGTATGAATTTGCGTCTTCTTGAAAATCTCTCTAGCTTCCGCGGTCTTTTTCATAAAAGTGGGGATTTGTGTATGATCGTAGTTGCAATTTGAGTGAGATTGTTAGCAACTATTGTTATTAAGAAAGAAGACTAAACAGTCCGATTGTCCACGATAGATGAATACTACAATCGTATGTCTAATCATGAAGAATTGAGTTGTAAGAGGGAAGGGGGGGGGGGGAGGGGGGGGGGGTGATTGTGAGAATTTGGGGATTTATCTCAATCATTAAGGAAACAAAGTACTAGATGGGGTTGATGAAATCTCTTGCACTCATTAATAAATCCTCTCAAATTGTTTTGATGCTCATCTCATTTTAGACGAATTTCGATGTGTCTTATTTGCGAAAATTTCTTCCATATAATCCAATAAACTTCTTTATCGCCTATTTTTTCATTCATTTAAATATATTTGCATTTTTTTTTCTTCAATAATTTTTTCATTTTATTCATAGTCATCATAGTTGTATACATTTATTGATTTATCTTTCAATCTCAATTTTTGTAAATGCATTGGAAGAGTTTTTTCATTGCGATCGTTTTTCAAAAAATTTCTCCTTCTTAAATTCTCGATTTAATTCTTTTATAGTTCGTCGAATATGAACACCCATATATTATTTCCTCTATGATTTTATGGTATAATACTTACTATTTAGTTAACTCTCTTAAGCAGTATGGAAAATATTCGTTTTGTTGAAAGAAATATTTGATTTTGAAATATTTTTGAGCGGTAAAAATTTTTTTACGAAATGCACAAATTCATAAATTTTCGAATATTTCATATGAGTATAATCTTATTAAATACTGTCTTTATTCAATCGCTTCAAATATTTTAAATTTTTTTTTACTCCAGAAGTAAGTGCTCTATCGTTATTCAACAATTCTTCATTGTCTTAGCCCAAGTGCGAAATTTTCGCTGCGTTTATGAATTCACGCCATTTTTTGTTTTTGTTTTTTTTTGTTTTTGTTTTTTTTTTTTTTGTTGATATAATTGAATTTATCACATCGGCATATAATAAATGCATATTTTGCATATAGGTATATGCAAATTTTTTTAATGAATGATTTTTCAACATTCAAAATGTCTAATTATAGCAGAATATTGGATATAAATGTAAGGAATTCATCGAAACGGATTTTTAATGAATAAATTTCTCTCAGACATCAATTATTACTCTTAACTTCCATAAAACTGATATTAGGATTGAAAAAAAAAAAGCTATGAAAATGCGCTCATTTAAATTCAACGAAAATTTCTCATAGATGAAATTTGTGGGTTATTTTATAGGAACATTTTTTTTTTTGTTCTAAATATTACATTCGTTTTATGATTGCTCTTAATAAATTAAAATAATTTTCTTAAAATTTTCCATATTATTGTTGTGTAATTGTTCTCGCTTTTTTTTTTTCAAAGAAATTTATCGCTATTTATTATATTTTATATTATTGTTGTTGCTTTTTATTTATTTACGCTATTTTTATGAGTTCTTTTTGGTATATTTGTTTATTATTGAAATATTTTTGCATTTTCAAAGCATTTTTTTAATTCCAATATAAATTAATTCGAAAATATTTATCGTTATTTGTATAAGTGAATTTGTACCTTGAAAAGTGATCAGTCGTTCCACATAGGTGGAAATTTTTTTGTAATAAAATGAAGGGGAGGGGATTGGATTAATGTGACCGACCAGATAATTAAATAAAGAATTTATTTACATTCTTTTTTTTAAATAAAATCTCAGTGTTTTTTTTCTCCTTTTTGGGGTAATCATTAAACATTTTATTGTTTTATTCTTGTGATGTTTTTATCTATGCAAAAAAATAAATGCAAAATATGCAAACAAGAGAGGAATAGATATTATTGGAGGTATTATCCTATTATTGATATTCTATTATCCTATTATGTTTTTTTTTTTTTTTTATTGAGATTGGAGAGGAGGAAGTGCAAAGGTGGCGACATATGAATTTATCATTCGCTATGAAATTTCTTCCACAAAAAAAAAAATAGCGATACGATTTCATGATTCAATTTGCGGAAGTTGGCGATTTACCTGTGTGAAGTTACCTTATCGTTTAGCAGAGCTAATTGACGTGAAATGCGTAGTTAGTAGACTTGCGCTCATTTGGTTGCTAAGCACAGCACTCTTCTCGGCATTGCTATTTCACACCTATACACCTTGATGATTTAATTACCTGGTCTATGTGGGAAAAAAATCAGATCAATTAATCTGCATATATTATAATGTCTCATTATATGATTTCCTCTATTATTTTATTCCTTTGATTATAAATCTTCCAGGTTAAATTTTTTTTTTTTTAAATATACCGTTGTGGTATTAATGTTTATTTAGTTGCTTATTGGAATGGGATTGATTTTATTAGGAGTGCACTCATTAAACGGAGATGAATGTTGTTCACTATAAAATTCGAAACTTAAGAGAGGGGGCGAGGAGGAGGGACCTATATTAAGGGAAACCTCGTTATTATAATTATTTAAAGAAGGAAAATTTAGCATTTTTTTCATCGAAATACATTTCAATATTTGAAATTTCGAAGGGAAATTTGAAAATTTTTGCATCAAAATAAGAAAAAAAAACGTTCAATGATTACTTCTACATATGACAAATATAAATGACTCAAATTATAAGTAAATTTATTGTCAATCCATCTTGATTGTCTCTTCTGATGATTCATCGTGTTCATTACGTCCACTCATAGAAAAAAAAAAGAAAAAAATTACAAAGTAATGTCACATCTTAGCTCTTAGAATTTTACAGGATTACCTTTCAGCTGTCGTATTATTATTTATATAGCCATTCTTGCACGAAATATACGCTTAGAGCATAAAGATATATGAGCCGAAAGATATTCTTGTATGAAGATAATTTTAAAAGGAATGAAATATTTGGATGTGAAATCTTTTAAGTCGGATTGGAATCCGATTTCCAAAATAAGCGAGTCAATGAATGATATTCCATAAGTAAATATTGATATTCCTTAAATAAATAAAAGAAAACCATAATGTTTTAATTACTAAAACGCTAATTAAATTGCATCATATCATTTTTTTTCTAATATTTTCACTACCACCATGTAGCAGTTTGGCTATCGTATCAAAATTTTCTCATATATAAATAGCAATTTTTACATTCTGGATTCGATTCATTCGATATTTTGCGCTTTCGTTTATTTTAAAGCAAAATTTCATTATATTTATTGATTGATATCAGTGATGACAGTAGGTGGATTTCTTCGTAAGAGAACAATTTCGATGCTCTTTAAACAACGGATATACGAACAACGATGGTTGATTCGATTCGCGTTCGTTAATGATGCAATATGAGATCAATGTGATTTGCACTCTTCTTTCTTCTCCTCAATCGGCGCACTTTTTTTTTCACGTTTATCTTTTCAAAAAAGTTCAAGGAGCGGCAATTCGTGTACACTTTTATTGCCCTTTTACGATAGGTCTCTTCTAAAGTCTAGTGTGAGGATTAAATGGTGGTGGATGGGTGGGGAGGGAGGAAGGGAGGAGTAGAGGAAGCGTCCACACATTTACAGCTTAGATGATATTGTTTTCTTAAGGCAGTAGACATATACATCAGATATATGAACTATGTAGCCATCTTTATAAAGTTTTTACTTTGGGGGGGGGGGGGGCTGAGAAGAGAGGGGGAAGGGAGGTGTATGAGGTTAATAAGAGTCGTTGCTTCTTTATGAATCCTAATGCTTTCTGGCTAGAAGTTGTGATAGATATGCACACGGTTCGCATGATGTCTTAGCAACTTGGCGTTATGTATAATGCATTGTGTGTGTGTGAGTGTAACTATATCCTTTTCATTGCATACTTCCTTTGAGTTGTTGATTTTCATGTCGTTAAAATTGCTCCACCTGTACAAAAGAATATCAGAGTGGAACTGCAGTTTAGCAGTTTCATGTTTAAATAGCGCTTGCTTATTGCACTATACGAGTTTGAATCGTCAAACATCAATAAAAATATTATGAGTGGTTAAAATATTCCGAAGCTGCGGCTATATTCACGTATTTCGAAAAATATTACTGGGGAAGAAATTGAATAGAAAATATTTTCATTTACTAAATATTGTCTCGTGCAAAAGTGCTACACGACCGTACTGAAAAAAAAAAAAAAAAAACGTATAGCGTTTAAGTTTGATATGAGCGTCGGATGATTTTATTGACATAACTGGGAGATTAGATTTCGAAATTGTAACATAATCGATAACCTTTGATGTCTTGCTTGCAGTTCATTTCTGGTGCCAAAGGATCCTTCGGCAATGTCTTGCACTCAGCAGTTGTTAGGTCTAGTTAGCGATAACGATCATTTCCGGCTCATGTTTCTCTTCCATTTTCCACCTGTGACACGCTCTTCTAGGGATGATAAAGTATTGAGTGTATATATTGTGTGGGTAGTGAACGGGGAGATAATACGAGGGGAAATAGATATAGTACCTAGGATTTGATTCAAATTGAAGCAAGAAAGGATTCGAGTTACCGGCTTTTTTTTTGCGCATGGATCTCATTGTGTAGCTGCTTCATATATTCGTTTATAGCTATAAATTGATAGGGTTTCATGGGAGATTCTTCAAGAGCCACAGCTGCATCTATAAAGAAATGCCCCACTTCCGGAGCAATTTGAAACATATAGCTTGACAACGAAACGCTTGCTAAGATTAAAAAATTTATTGGAATGAATATCGGAGCTGGATTCCTATGTTATCCGAGTGGTACGCTTGTAAGCCGTGCTTTATAGCGACCGTGTGACATAGCGTGCCTATGCATTACGGAGGGGTTTTTTTTTCTTGTGCGCATAGAGGGCAGAAAATGAAAAAAAAAAAAAAAAAACTCGCTTATTTCTGCGTCAACAATTTGCTACTGAATTGCATAGGGAAATAATGGTGTCGTTTCATATCGAACATAAAACGTAATCGTATAGCGATGTTTTAATTCCATTTGTTTATTCTTTCTTCATTATAATATTCTTTCATATTTTATTGCACATAACAGTGGTCATTGACTGCCTTCCAGTTTCTAAGTTTTTATTAGAGAGTTATATGATGCGATGTGCCGTTATGCGTTTCATTAGAATTTTCACTAATTCTGGCGCCGTATAAATCGACGGCCGAGTAGTAAATCGTTTATGGCATCCAGCAACGTTTTGGGTGACACGCCATAAAACCATTGACAGTCAACGGATTTAGACGGACCATGGGAAGAAAGAACTTCTTTGGAAGTGCCAATAGAAGAAACTAGCCGAAGGTAGAAGGAGGCCGCTTGCTCGAAGGAATCAACGAATCCTTAGGGAGCTTGCCGTCGGTATAAATATGAGTAGATGCAACTTCCAGTGGCGGATGATGTCAGACTGAAGAGAGAGCAAGAGTGCGTTATCAGAAGGACAACAGAGTCGAAGAGCTTTGGATTCCGATCGGAGCCACTATTCCATGTTCGAACGCCATGATGCGTATTTAATTTAATCAATGCTATCGAGCTTGATCGTTCAGAAAAGAAATTTTCCGGCCATCAAGCAATGAAAGGAATGAACTGTATGTTGGACGAGTGTGAAATATTAAAAAGTTGGGCTCTGCTTTAAGCCACTCTTTGATACTCCTTAAAGATCAAGTCACATTGATAAATGTACGCGATTTTTGGAAGCCTACTTCCGCTTTCATTCATCATGAGAGGCCTAGTGAGAGAGAGAATGCCATAGTGCTTAGGTTGCGCCAATGCTTAGAAATCGCTACGGCTAACACTCTCACTGTTGAAGAGCGAAGAGCCACGACGGGAAAGACCTATGTGGATTTCTGCAGTTCGGTCAGTGGCATCACGCATCTCGTGATGGTTGATGGACACTTCAAGCTGACCAGAGCAAATTGATGTGAACTGAAGCTACGACTGTCAAAAATATTCTCGCGATCGACGACATTCTCGAAGTTTTAGCTGTTCGATAGTGAGGGACATTCAGTTGGTAAGGCATTCGCCTTGTTGTGTGTTGAAAACGGGATACGCCACAAGCAAAACTCTGCGCATAGAGAGATGCGAAGGCGCGCCGGAAAAAGCTACTGAAATTGCCTCAGAACGGTTGCGCAAGCTGATCGGTTCCGCGATTTCATTCTGAGACATCGTATAATGCAGAATCGCAGCGGGGTCTCAAGGTTGACAGAGATAGATGGTTAAATGGAACCATCTGTGGGAGATCTTGTGATGTGCACCGGCTCTATGAGTGGTCCAATTTGAGGATCTCGCTGCAGCAAATCCCAAATACGTACGCTAAGCTCGAGATTCGAGTTTATCAAAAGCAAAGAGGATCCGGTCGGTCTTTGGGACTTTCATCGGCTAATGGAGAGATTACCTTTGAAAGGGACAACTTCTCCTGGATGATCAAGAACAACATATCAGGAGGCAAAAGTCGTCGGCCACAAGTCAAATCGACAAGTTTTCGTGCAGAATTCTTGCTATCAGGACCAATTGCGCTGGCCTTCCTGTTTCGGTTGTCAGACCAAACAATATCTCAGTATCTATTGAAAGGACTAACAAGTGCTACGTGGTTTTGAGAGTGGCATATCTCCCTCAGGCAGGGTCTATAGCTCACGCACTATTGTGTGAGGATTCATCATCTTCCCCATTGCCTTCTTGAATGAGGTATAGGGAGAAGAGGATGCTAAAGAATAAACTTGCAGGTTATCAGTAGGTTGCTTCATGTCGAAGGATTCGTTTGCAGTTGTGCAGCATATTTTGCTATTTCTTGTTCAATGTAATACTATTAGCCTTTTGAGGGTGGATACGCTTATTTCTAGTTGTTTTTATTTCGCCTCGTTGTACATCTTGTGCTTTGTAAGCTTCAATTGCTTTTTTTTTGCATTCTTTGCGTTTTAACTCTACAACTGCAATATTTTTCCGCTTTAATTAAAAGTGGATTTGATATGAGAGATATTTAAACGGTTTTTATATTGCCTCTTTATGCTCTAATATTTGATATTTCACTCAAAAAAATCTTCATTATTAGAAAAATACGTAAATTTTTTCATGAATGGGGAGAAATATTTGCGTGGTTGGAATTTTTTGAACAAAGAAGGGATTATTGGTTTGAATGAGAATGCTATACTGAAAAAAAAAAAAAACTTATTAGAAGCGCTGCTAATGTTTTGAAAAATTAAAAAAAAATTTTTTTTTCTTTGAAAAGAGCTAAATTTACTCTTATTAATAAAGCCGTTTTTATTGATAAATATATTTTGCCTATTCTTTTGATTTTTATCAATGAAAAAGAAAAAGAAAAATTCCTTTAAAAAAATCTATAAAATATCACATCCTGTTTTTTTTGTTCCTTTAATTTAAAAAAAAAAAACTTAGAAAATCTTTCAAATCGAAAGGGTTTTCTTTCGTCGGAAAGAACCACCGAGAAAAATTCTAATGCACTAATGTAGAAGAATTCATTATTGTGATGAAATATTGAGTGTAGATTCGATAAAGATCTCTCATGTTCGATAATTTTATTGCTGAGTATTTTAGTTTAAAAGAAAGTAATGAAGGTCATTTTCGTTTGTTGCTGAAATGGCGTATTTATTAGCGTTATAAGGAATGATACCTTAATATACCTATGCAGCGTGAGCACATTAAATGAATCGTGGATCGAAAAAATTGTTTTTCCGAATATTGCCGAAAATTGGAAGGAAATTAAATTTGCAAATTTAATGCAGCTTTTAAGTATTGATAGCTAATATAAAAATGCTAAATTGTGGAAAAAAAAACGAACTTATATGATTGTAAATTATGTATCTTATTTTTTTTAGCATTTATAATTCTTGAATTGCAATTATTTAATATGGAATTTTTTTTTTCGCTAATGATTCATAGAATTGCATTTTGCAAAAAAAAAAGTTGCAAAATCAGCTATTGTTTGAATTGCATTAAGAGATTTTTGTTAGAATCGATTATCACATTAAAAGAAGCATTGCATTAT
Source organism: Ascaris suum (assembly GCA_013433145.1). NCBI lineage: Eukaryota > Metazoa > Nematoda > Chromadorea > Rhabditida > Ascarididae > Ascaris > Ascaris suum. The sequence continues at coordinate 11,986,155 of CM024174.1, forward strand.
TTCATCGTTATTGAATGCGTCTGAGGATAACGGATCAATAGAAACGTAATGATCGCTGATTATCTCCGAATATTCGCATCATTTCATAATGAATCATAATTATAAGCTTCCTTTCAGTTATCAGTTATCAGTTTCAGTTATCAGTATCATAATTATAAGCTTTCAGTTATCAGTATTATAAGTTATCAATATTCCACTTAATCAATAATTATCAAAGTAGATATTATTATCAATATTGAAAATAAAATGAAAAAAATTAAAATTCGTTGAGATTTCCTCCAATTAATTCTTAATTATCAATTAATTTTTAATTATTTTATCGATATTTGTTGCTTAAGTATTAGCATTATAATTTGAACCTTACGCAATAGACATTTTATTTAAGAAAAAGTTTCCTTATGCATACATTTTGCGCATTAGTAATTTTTCTTGAATCAATGGTTCTTGCTAAATTATACCTATGCTGATATATTTTTTGTCTATTTGGAGTTTTAATGCGGAAATCATTGGAACTCGAATATGGAATTAAACTCGTATAATGTTTATCTTAGGATCGACACCTATAAGATATTTCATAGTGATCATTAAAGTTCGATGGAGTTATGGACATTTACGAGTGATAAATAATTCGACATCAAATCTGTTTGTAAAAAAAAAGCGAACTTTTTGTTGAGGATTCACCTAATAGTTGGACCTCTCAAATGATACGACGTTATTCGGTGAAATCTAAGGGTATCTTCCAGTTCACCTTTTCTCACTAATTTATGAAACTAAACAATCAGTTAAACGATTTATAGATATGTATATCGGATATATTTATAGATATATATGCTTTTTTTTCATTTCTCAGGTATCCTTGCGATCACCTGCTTTTTTTTATTACAAGTTATGCTGAATTTTCACTGCTGAGTTTGGAGCATTAATCCACCATCGTGATTAAAACAAGTACAAAGTATGCAGGGATTGAACTATCGACACTTATTTTGACCTCCTAGCTACCTGTTGCATTTCATCATAGGCTAATCATTTGCAAATGACCGTTAATAATTTCGTTGATGATTGTTTTTGCGTGAAGTTTTGATCGTTCATTGTGTTGTTGATCAGCAAGTTTATTTTGCAATTATAAATTTTGCAAGCATTTCTTTGCATCATCTTGCAGATCGAATTTTTTATTTTGTTTATACAAAATGTGATCTTTATTATTTGCTGTACGATGATTGCAAACGTCACTGATGCACTCATTGCAAAATATTTCAATGAGGCGCATTGCATTAACACAATTGCTGATATTGTCGCATACTTCAATTGCTCACCTTTTGCAACGATGTTATTTGCTAATTGAGTGGAGGAATAGCTGAATCAATTCTATTTGATGAAACTCATAAATGAGCATCATCTGTACTCCACCACAGTATGAAACCATCGACCGTCATTAATTTTCCTAATTTTTTAAAAAGAGAGGTGAAGGTTTACTATGAGAACGGACTTCACTAAGGCATATGGTGGTTGGGGTTCTTATATATATATATATATATATATATATATATATATATATATATATATATATATATATATATATATATATATATATATATAAGAATATTTGTGCACATCTAATGGTATACAAATTTGCAACTAAAAATATATTTTTTATACGAACATTTCCGGTTGCTAAGATAATCGTAAAGAGTGAGTGGAAGGAACACGAACTGCAAAAAGATCATTGGAAACCGCGAGGCATATTTTATTGCCATGATCGGTGAGTGCATCGTGCAATGATGGTCATTTATATAATCGCGTAATCTTCCTTCTCACATGTCTTTCAATTTTATCGTTGTTTATATCCAAGTTTTGGTGCTATGGTATCCACTTGTGGTTACATAGGTGAATGAGGGAAAGAAATTTTTATTCCCGATAGATTATTTCAACTGTTTAGTTACCATCATGTTTTATACTCTTTTCTTCTCATTAATTCTTCTGGAATTTCGTTTATAGTTTTGTTAACCTCACCGATATGGATCTTCACCACATTGCTTTTTTAAGATGCGATTCTATTAGTGAAGAATAAAATTTAGGCTGTGACCGTTAGACCGTTATTCTAATCACGAATTATTTGTCGATGGTGAGCAAAAACTTTGTTTACAATCTGATTCCAACATAAAGTTTTTGAGTTTTCAAGCTTTAAGCAGCTCGGCTGTCATAAGTACTGCTTTCACTTATCGTTTTTCATCGTTTAACTCTCATCATTTCGAATTTTTGTATACGAACACATCATATAGTGTCTACGTTTTTTTTTGCTGGATGTTGCACTTTCATTTCAAAGATCACTTTATTACGCTTTTATTCTCGACAAAATTTGGTATTTCCATTGCTACGATCACTTATTATCGAAGGTTATTCACTAGTAATATTGCGATATATTCGATGAATTTCCTATGAGTACATTCCTAAAATATATTCACTGAATTCTTCATATCCATTTTTTTTTCTACACTCTTTCGAAATAACATAAACGCATATCGTGCTAATTTTTCTTGTTGAAATTTGAGCAATCGGATTTGGAAAATTTTTAATTTTTTCGTCGTGTCGATACGCATCAACCGATTCAAATCGTATAATGCATTAGCACAAATTTCCTAGCATATATAACGTTGTTGAAATAGGATACAAATAACTTATGCAAGGACTTTTAACACCAATATAATTATGCACAATAGAACGATTTAAGTGCACCGTTGTTTCGATGTCGAAGAACATTGCCGAAGATAAGTATACACTTGTGTTACATTCATTTGTCTTTTTAGCCGTTTTTTTTTGCTAAACAGATATCGTTCTCTTATGGTGGATTTTTTGATCGAGTTGTTGAAGCGATGAAAGTATTTATCGTTTTTAAAAAAATCGAATTTAATTCAATATTTCTTTTTTTTTTTTTACTCTCCTGTTTAGTCGTTTTTTTTTTTTTTTTTTTTTTTTTTTTTTAATAAATATCAGCGCCATGCGAATTGAGAGACTGCATGACTGCTAGTCCTAGGTTATTTGTGCTCAATTGTTCAAATGCCAGAGCACCTCGACCTCAAACAGGTGTGCTGACATCAGGACGTCTTGTCGAACAAAACATCCTGAACTTGTTGTGGCCGAGTGCAAACAAATAATATTTGTCGATTAAGCAGTTGCAATGATTCGTAAACAAATAGAGAGAGTTGAGAGGTAAAAGTTTAAAAAATCGAGAAAATACTTTAGTAATGGATAGATTAAAGTACAAGCATATTTAAATGAAAAAGTTTATTGGGTGAGAAAGTAAATAGTCGTTAGTTTGAAAAGTAAATAAGCAACGTTCGATAGAGATAATGAGTAAGGCTTTTTCTTTTTTACATTCTCTCCGTCTATACAAATCAGCTTATTTGAAAGCATTGAAATGCTGTGAAGTTAAGGAAGAACATACTCCATGCAGTAAAACGATGCTGAGGGATTGGGGGGGGGGGGGGAGGATGGGGTAATAATAGTAGACGGGATGAGGTGGAAGAAGGGATGGAATAATGTTATGAGAAGATGCACCAAGAGATGAAGCAAGCAATAGTTAATGCTTATTGCATTGCTTATAGTGGATATTCGATTGTTTGAGCTGACACTTTCTTCGATTACTTTTGTTCTATTTAGTTGATCACCTTTTTACCATCCATCATCAGTTAGTATCATTGATCTCATAAATACAAAGAATAACATAATGACATGAGCAATAACAGAAATAAAGAGAATGATATTCTTCAAAATATGAGCATTACGAATGAAACATATTCATTTTTTTTTTTTCTTATTGAAATATTTCAAATTCTTTGAAAATAAAGGAAATTTATGGTTCTTTCATTTGAATATTTATAGATTATTTTTATTATCACTGTTTAAAAAAAAAAATCGCCAATTACTAGAATGCAATTCGATAACTAAATACTCAGATTTGAATGTTGATTTTTTTTCTCATAGTATTTTTTTCGTATGTAAAAATATTTTTAATTCTCAAATTTTCTAATCATATCATAAATTTTTTTTGATAGATTTTCTTTTTTTTTTTTTTTCTTGCTAAGAGTTCAAGTTTTTTTTTCTTTCAATTTAAGATATTAATATACATATTAATAATACACCTGAATAGTCGACTTATTGAAGGTGATCATTATGTTATATTTTTATTGAATAAAATCGAATATATGTGTTGTCAATGTTGATTTTATGCTGTAATCTAAAGATGCTATCGGAAGTTTTTTTTCCTCCCCCTATGGGAATGTGCCGAAAACAATTAAAGATAACCACAAAAAAAAAATTATTGGCAACTAGTCAATAAATTATTCCTCCTCTCATGTTCGAATATTTATGATGGACGTTTTTTTTTTATTGATAAAATTGTAGGATTTTTTTTGCCACAGAAATATTTGAATGTCATTATGAAATATTGTTGTATATATTTGCACTTGTCTAAAGCAATATTCTTTTATATGATATAATGACATGCGATCTCCTTTGAAAAAAAAAAAAAAAGAAGAAAAAATTCATTCGTATCCGTTGCAAATGTTGCTCTCAATGCAATTGGATTTCAATGCAAAAAAAAAAAAAATTGTTTGTTTTCCTCTTGCAAATTATTCTAGTGGAGTTCTCTATAAATTTTTAACGTCTTGGTGCTATGAATTTTTTTTTAAATGAGCGTCATCGAAGATTTAGGCTTATTTTTCTTACCCCATCTCCCTCCTCCCCTCACCTTGTCCGCCATCAGTCTCCTCTCCTTCTTCACTGTACCGATGATAGATAGAGTACGTTTACTTTCACACTTTCTAAGTATTATTATCTGTTTGTGTGTAAGAGCATCTGTTGTCTATCGGTTAAAATAGAAATTTGTTTCTTCTTCAGAAGATGATCGTTTTGCAGTGGCTAGATATTTTTCCTAAGGGTTTATGAAAGAGGATTGTAATATGTAAATATTTAATGAAAATATTAAATGCAAAGGTTTTCTTGCTGAATGTTTTCTTAGGCATTTTTACGCAACTTTTTCGGTGATATGAAATTGGAAAATTGAGTTTTTTTTTTCAGAGGGAATTGAATTCGATTCTTTCATTCGATTCGCCAGAAGACGATATTATTCAAAAAGAATTGTCGCAGATGCCATTCCCCGATAGTGGCGATCCATTTGCTCCGGGTCCCTCTCATGTTGACTCTGTAAGTTGTTTCCTTTTTTTTTTCGCATCAGATATGATAAATTTCCATCAGTTTTAAGAGCACACATTTCGTTGAAAAAAAAAATGACTACGAGAAAAGTGATTTCTTATATAGGTGATGGATGCATTTTTGCTCTAGAATTCAAAGATTTCAGTGAAGAAGGGGATGGCTGAGTTTTTTTTTTTTTTTCATTCAATAGGATTGGGTTGTTCATTGTTTTTACTTAAACTGTTGATGTGAGATTTACAAAGTAAAAAAAAAAAAATCCTTAAGCACTTGAAGGGAATCCCTCCATAATTTCTGCAATGAGAAAAGAGAGAAAATGTTTTTCATCCAAATGTATTTTGAGTATTTTGACGGTAATTTATGAATCGAATAAGATTAATTAAACGTTGGCCGTATCATGAAGAAGTTCTTTTTAATGAATTTAAATTTTTTAACATTTAAATTTTCTTATTATTTTTTTATTATTTTACATTTATTTATTTACTTATTTATTTATTTTTTTTTCGACGTCTCAAGATGAGATAGTATACAAAATTATGTGAGCATGAATAACAAGAACGAGCAAAACGTTCGTAAAACTGCAATTTAGGCTTATAGACATTTTGTTTATAAGAGGACCAATATTTTACTTCCTAGTTCATCCGGTACTTATGCAAATGTCTTCCAAGATGGGGGAGTGGAGAAAGCGAGGAGATAACGAGAGGAGAAGATTGATTGATGTAGAAAACTGAATCGACTTTTTGTGAAAAGCCAAAAACTTTCTCTTACCAATATCAAATTTTTTATTTTTGTTTTTTATTTTTTTGCAAACAACAGTAAACTTTGCAAATCTTTGCAATTAGAAATTGAATTTTTTTTTTTTGCATAAATTCATTGGAATCCCTAAAAATTAGTGCTCACTATTATTATTTCTCTTATATTTTCTTCTAAAGTATTTATGAACAATCAATACGTCCTTTTATGGAAAATATGAGAAATTCTGCCTTTTTTTTGATACTATATCGTCTAGTTGTGCATCGAGAATGTTCAACAGAATCTATACATCAATCCATCGACAAACTTCTTATCAGACGTTTACGCCTTCTTAAGCTCATTGCAAACGTAATCAACCTATTGCGCAATAAAAAAAAAAATAAATACTTATATTGTCGATGTTTGCAATCATTTCGCATGGGAATATAATTGATTTTCCTTTTAGATGTAGTCGATATTTTTCCTTTTGAAACATTACATAAAAAATAATTTTTTGAATTTTTCTTCCATTTTAATGGAACAAGTGAAAAAATACCATCAAATGTCTCTATGGGATTATAATTGAATTCTTACGATACTTTTTTACTTATTTACTTATTAATACTTATTTACTTATTTACTTATTAATACTTTTACTTATTTATACTTATTTATTCATATCATTTCTTATACTTATAAGCTATGAATATTTTGCTATTCAATTATTATGGTTCATAAATTGCAAGTTACCTTTTCGAAGTGCATAAGTGCTTCTCTCACTTTTTATTCTCATTTTGGATTTATCATCTATCACCTCTATCAAGTTTAATTCACTCAAAAGTTTTTTGTATCGTGTTCTTATTTTTTTATATATCACCATTTTTTGAGTGATAAAGAAGATAATTCGAACAAGACGTTTCATGAAATATTTTTGAAATTCAAACATTTCAAAAATTTTGATTGATTCCTGAATTCGCTTTTAATTTTTTTATGCAATTAACTTATCGTGAATCTCCTCTCCTCTTTGTGCGAAAAAATCTTCGCCGAATTGTTACCCCTATGAGAAAATATATGGAAAATTTGGGGCCGTTCGAAGAAATAAATGATGCTCTTCATCGAGACGTTTATATTTAGAGCATAAATTATCACCATGAAGACATGTCATATGAAAGTTTTTTTTGCCTTGAAAATAAGACAATATGATGCATAGTTTTCTATTCTTCTCGATAGATGAAGATTTTCGAATATCGCTTTTTTTTTTGCAAGATATGAAATATAACGCTTACTAGCTTATTATATGCTCAATCGGTTATTGCAGCTTTTTTTTATTCTAAACGCAATCGCGTTTTCAACTATCTCATGAATGGCTTCATCGTATTTTGTTTGCTTAACTCATTATGCCATCACTAGACGATTCTAATGTATTCAAAACATGCGATATCGCATTTAAAAAAAAAGCGTTGTGCGCTTCAGTAGAAAATTGTGGCAGAGAAGAGACGCCACGATAGTTTTTTTTTTTTTTTTTTTTAAATTTTCTGTTCGTTTATCAGCCTATCGTTACTTGATTCATATAATGTACTATGAGAAATTTCCCAAAAATTTTTGATGGTATGGCGAGGACGGTGAACTCTTGAATGGGTCAGATATACCCGTATACCCGTAAACGGGTATATCTGACCCATTCATATACCCGTAAACGTTGCGAGGTAAAATAGCCATTTGAAAAAGCGCTAGAGTGAAATTTGCTGCTTTATTATTTTTTAATTTCTGGTTCTATATCGAGTGCCTTTCCTCAAGAGCTCTTCATATTTCATTAGTTCTTAAATTTGGAGCACTTGATACGATAATTCAATGTTAGTGTTTCGTCGAACTATTCTCATCGATAAGAAATTTGCATCGATCTTATTTGCTCGATAGCATAGCCGCTAAAATGTCGAAATATAAGGATGATGTTTTTTACCGATTGCTATGATCTCAAATTTTCGTTTTCTTAGGAATAAGGAAAAAAAGTAACACGCTGTCAATTGAATAAGGATTTCCTGATCAAATATTCTGAACGGACAACATTAGGGAAGTTTTCACCGGGGAAATTTCCTACATATTTCTCTTCTATAAAGTTTGTTGATAGTTCTTGTGGACAACGAATAAGTCAAGAAAATGCCATTGAATTGACAATTTTGGCATACGATGACCATAGAAATATGAATGTTATTGGAATGTTGCTATTCTCCGTATGTTTTTTCGATAGGGCTAAAAAAGTGTATACGAGCGACTGACATGGATATTTGCGTGCGCTACCCTTGACGACATCGTACTTAGAAGGCGTTGAGGGGCGGAGTGGGGTGGGAGAGTACTAATAAATGCAATTCTGATGTCACATTTTCCACTTGGACTGCACTTTGTGCGTAAATGGCCACTGTCGTATAGACAACGTTCCATCGACTGAAATCGTCGTCAAGCACTTAAAGGACTTCACTAGCTTCATGGCACAGGCAATTCTCAGATTACGTTTAGTGTGCCTTTGCAGTTTAGCTAATGATGTCAGGGTTGGGCACAGAAACAGCCATAAAATAACTTACTTATGAGAAAAACTGCTCCGATTCATTATTTCCGAAATACCTCTGTCCGGCCGCCCATGAACGTTCTCATCGAAGTGGTTGATGATTGACGGATTTGACCAGAGAAGCATGAAGATGAATTTTATAAAATAAGGGCTGAATCTATATATATATATATATATATATATATATATATATATATATATATATATATATATATATATATATATGCATATGAAATATTGAAGTCAAATATTGGTAAAAGTATGATGGTAAGTATGGACTGAAAATAGAAATGTTGGGTAGCAAGTAGGTGAATTTATAAAAGCTCCGTCATACCTATGTCTTCCATCCCGGAGTAACTTTTTATGGAATTTGGCTAAATTTGCGTCATTGGAAACATGGTATGAGGTCGCAAGTGGGCAAAAAAATATGAAATAAGAAAGGAAGAGAGATGGAGGAAAAGATCGATGAGGAGAGAAAGTGGCTTTTCTTTCTCCACCGTCCCTCCCCCCCCCCCCCCCACTCCCCCATCCCCACCCTTAATCGCCATGCCTTCCTCATTCGTTGGCAGAGGTCTTTATCAAATCTGAAATTTATGAGTGGAGGGACTAGTAAATCCATGTGCGCATTTTTAATTACAATAAATTGTAACGTGAAGTGGGCATAACCCTAATGCGTAATCAGCATTCACTATGAGCCAGAAATCACATCAGAATTTCTCTGTGATATTTATTAAGTTCATTCATTTTTCATATAACAGTGGTGTGTTCTCTCATCGTATAGAAGTCCTTGACCTTAGTTATTTCGAATTTTAACTTCTTTAAAGAGGTATATGCAGGTAGTACGCCTGAATTATGAAGTGAAATAAACGATTTTCCACAATCGATGCTCATCCATTCATTTCAGATCTTTTCGATACTGAAAACTATGAGCAAAAAGCATTTCGCATGATTCATAATTAGTCAAGAAATAATATTTTAGTGTCAGGTCATGTTAACATTACATAACTGTGTTTCTTACGAAATATTACTTACTATTTGAACTTATACCTCGTGATCTAAGGCAATTGTTTTGTACTTCTAACGATAATAAGTAATCAGACGGTCATAATTCCCTTGGATCTTGCGGTAAGTCGTACATTCAGATGCGACTGATATTAAAACGTATCACCTTTGCTAAAAATACAGTCCTGTTAATGCTTATGAGGTTATGGAAGCCGAACTGTTAAAGTACTATAAAAGAGTAGGTGAAACTGCAAATTCGTGATGTTCAGGTAAACAGGGCATAATATTTAGGTACCGCATCGTCGACTTGGATTACTACCTCGGTTTATAGTGTCTACTTACTTCTTGTTTTCTGGAAGTTTTTCCTGCTCTTCTTAGAAAAAGATTTGTTTGTAGAGGTTTCCATAATGATTGTTGTCCGGTTTTCGACCTGTATTTTCTGATCCGATCGATTCAGAAATCAAGATCCTATGTAAGACTTTTCGAGCGATCCAACAATGCTTTCAAGACTACTGTAAACAGAAATAAAAATGTATTTTCTCAAAACAGCTATTATGCGCATTCATTATGGTGATGCTTGTGAATTCTTTCTTCATTCTTTCCTCATTTTTCTTTTAGTTCTTTTGGGTTGACGCCAAATGTTGACTATGGATACGAGCAGCCGGCTGCACTGAGGATTGCGAAAAATTTGCAAATTCTGCGAATGTAGCGATGTTATACCCTAGTTGCGAGTAGTAACATTACTAAGCTTAGTGGGAAATATCCGAGAGAAATGATTGCATATATATATATATATATATATATATATATATATATATATATATATATATATATATATATATATATATATATATATATATATATATATATATAGATACCTACATATATAAATCACATCCATGTTATATTTGTAATAGTACCACTTGTATCCGAATTGCACCATTATTGTTAGTATATTTAAGTCTCCTTTGAATGCGTACAACATGTGCAGTTTATTTTTGGGGATGAGAAAGTTGGCAAGAGTTGTTCCCACTCCCCCTTCATTAATCGATTCGTAGGAATTTTGATAAACGGCATTTTGTGCATCACTATTCTCCTCCCATAATATAGAATTATTTCACGTTGGTCTCTTATGTCCAGTCTTCGTCATTTTCTATCCCCCTCTCATCAACAATGATTCTAATATTTTGCGCCACTAACGGAGGGAAATTTTTATTTTTTGCGATTTGCAGCATATAAAAACGGCTTCATTAATATCGCTGACTCAATAAACAAATATAGCGTCGATAAAAAAAAGAGTAATTGCAATGAATTTGATGAGTGCAATGCGGCTTTTTGCACGATAGCATTTTCAGCATTGAATGTGCTCATGAGCGGAGATGGACACATTTGATAGGCGACTGAAGTTTTTGCAGTGTTTAATTCATCGCAATGTGTCGTTAATGCGCGTTCGATACAAGAAAAAAAAAACCCCTCCAAGATTGTATTATGACGTTCGTTCGTATTGCAAACATATTTAGTTGCTATTTTTGGCCGTTTTTATGGATTAATCGTTGAATTACTCAGCGAATCGCCGAACGGACATGTTTACCACTTTATTGTTATGGTTGAAGAACTTCAAGAAAATAGATGAGATTAATGCATAACAAATATAATGACGTACATAAGTAATTACTATGTGCATTTGCAGCATTTCTTTGTAATGCAACGTCGTGTTTATGTAGATATGTATGTGCGTGTGTCTGTCCATTTGTCTGTCGATCTGTCCGATTCAACTTACGTAGCGAAGAACTTTTGTGGAAAAACCCTCATCGCAGAATGAATTCTCACTCCCTCATTGCTGCATTAAATCATCTATCACGTATTATTTGAGTTAGTGAAATACAGAAGCGTTGCAAAAATTTGCACTCCAAATTTATTGTGTTGCAACAGGTTGGGACCAATTGAGAAAAGTGCATTGTCGTCGATAATTTGTATAACCAGCGGCTTCTGATTGTTTTTATTCACTTAAGCAAGCGATGCACTTAATGCGTTGAAATGCAGTAACGCCTGCCTATCGTCCAATACTCTCTAGAGCATTCTTCCACAATGCTGTTTTTCGTTTGTTTTTGTTGCAGATTTATTTTTTAAAATCACATGGTGATAACGTCATCAAACACGTATCTATTTGTATGTATCTTTCTCTCTCTCTCACTCACTCACTCACTCTCTCTCTCTCTCTCTCTCTCTCTCTCTCTCTCTCTCTCTCTCAACTACTTCAATCAAGGTTTTATTGAAATCGAGGTGTAAAAGTTGTGTGAACTTAACGTATTTCTTGATCGATATGTATATGTCAAGAAAATTTCCATGCATTTTGCCATAATTGAGGCACTGGAAAAAGAGGAAGATTTTAGATTGATAGAAACATAAAGGCATTATTGCACATTTTTTAAAATATTTATGAAACGAAATTTACGAAACCGGTTGGTCATATATGAGCGCGGAATGCAAAAATGCTAGTCGTTACGGCCGCTCTAGCACGCTTCATTTGCTTGAAATACAATTGATACAGTTACTTGCCAGAGGGCATCATTTAACGTTCGATTGCATACAGCTATAACGTTGCAATTAACGCACTTGTTTGTGAACAAGGCGATTCACTGTTTTTCTGTGAAATGAAAATGTTTGAGTTTCCCGTTTCCGAAATATTTTATTATTGCTGTTGTATTACTGTGACGCTTGATTTAAGGTGCAAGTAGTATTTCTCTATAGACTTTCAAGTTTTTAAATCCAGGTTGTCTCTACAGCTTATAACTTGAGAATTGATAGAAGTTATGAAATATTCGCTACGAATATGAAAGTTGATTAAAGCGGCTGTTACTGTGTATAAAGCGGGCTGCCTTCTATGTACTTTCGGCTGCAAAAAGAAGTAACGCTGTTTTTTTTTTTCGATTTGAATTCTCCTAAAAGAGTGCAAAACATTGAAATGCAAGTGGATTTTTTTTTTTTTCGAGTGCGTTTCTCAATAATTTTACCTATCATCGTTTATGAATTATTATCAGTGGATCATTCTGCAAATTTTCCAATATTTTCTAGTTATCCTCTTTGTTTATTCAGTGTTTTGTTTTCACCTGTCTTTTCTTTGAGGAATTTTTTTTGTTTTTTTTTTTTTTTGTTGTTGTTGTTTTTTAATATTCTTTTTTAATGGCTATAAAAGAATTGATTACTAACGATTTGATCTCAAAGCATGTTTCCGATGATTGATGTAGATAGTATCGCTAGGTAAGCAACCATTAAATAGCAGAATTTTAAAATGTGAGGAACCCTTGGGGAGGAGGGGAAGACGAGGGAGGTAGGAAGGTGATTACACGCACCTTCCTTTCCATCCCGTCCCTCTTCTTTCACCTTCTTTGTACTCATTCATTCTCTTCTTTTTGAATCAGGAGGACTTCGTTTCGTGCACGTTATCTTGGGAAATTTGTATTCGTTCGAATTCTTTGCATCATGTTCACTCAGCTCGTTGCTGAGCTATTATGTGGGCCGATGCTCTTCACTTCCGCACACTATGTTTGCAGCATTTTGCAAACATGTCTCATCTCTCATCTTACATCATACTACTTCTCTATTTCGCTATGTCTATGTCTCTCTAGTTTGTATACTAAATTCTTTTGCTTATCGAATGCTCAATATCATATCTTTTTCCTATAAGCTTCTCGCTTTTTTTTTCTGCCTAACCATGGTTTCACACTTCAATAGAATCCATGCAAATGTAGTTATGTTAGGTGCTAATATATTTTTCTCTCTCTTTTTCTAGTTCACTCTCCATTTTTCTCATACTTTATAATTGAGAACATTTTCTCTAATGATTTCGACATTGCTTATTGCAATAAATATATGTGATTCCTTTTTTTTTCTTTGAAATAATTTTTCGAAGTGAAAATATTTTCTTATTGCGTTGCATTTCTTGCACAAAGTACATACACTAATGAGCAAAGATTGCATTTTGCAAAAAAAAAAAAAAATTTTTTTGCGAACGAAATTTTTGCAAAAAAAAGGAAACGATATTTTGCAAAGAGATTCTAAAAATATGACGTCGATCGTTGATAGTTCCAAATATGCAACCGATGAGAGAAGGAAGAAAAAACTTTGAGATGTTGAAGCATGTTCGAGAGCATTTTCACACAATGTGATGCATTTAATAAGGCAATTTTTTTATGGCGTTAAACCTGAACTAAGCACATATATGTAAATGTCGAAAAATATGTTATTATTCTTAGCGTGAAACTTTCTCGTTGTGGAAATTTTTATAAAATTATAAAAAGAAATTTTTTTTTCCTGAGAGATAGCTCCAATGAATAGATATGTTAATTTCGATGCAAAAGATTTCCTTATATGAGTTGGAGCCTTATCGCTTAGAAGTTCTACTCTTCAAAAATTGCTTTAATATGCGCAAAATTGCGACGGAAAAAAATTGATTTTAGTTAATTTTTAAATGAATGTTTTAATCGGTCGTATTGCGTCATCAATAAATTAGCATTTTAATTTCTACAATATTTCATATTGAAATATCATTTTTTTGCAATAAAAAATAAAAAAAAATTCGTTGCTGATATTTTATATTCTTCAGTTTTTCTATTTCTCACAATAAGGTGTAACTCGATGAAGTTGTAAATTCTATAAATAGTCGAACGAGATTGCAACTAAGCAGTTGAAAGTTTTTGCATCTTCTTATCAGTAGATCATCGATAAGTTGTACTCATTGGTACAGCTGGTTTATGTATCACTAATGCATAATAGTACCTACGAAAAATGCAGCATGATTTTAGGTGGAGGATGACAATCGGAGAATTAGAAAAGAGGGAATGGCACAGGTGAGGAAGGAATTGGTGATAAAGAATTCAGGTGATCGAAACATGGAAGCGGTTGCTTTTAACTCATATCAGAACAAGTTGAATAAAGCTAACGAGTAGTGCGATATGCATTTCATAACAGCAACTATCTATAAGTTATAAGTAAATATAATATATATATATATATATATAATATATATATATATATATATATATATATATATATATATAATATATATTATATATATATATATATATATGAGCTGTATATATAATCTCAACTTATAAATGCGGAAGGCTTTTTTTTCGATTTTTAAAATGCGTCTAGAATGTTAACATGTAGCTGTTTAGTTTGATAGGTGATTTGTTGAGAGCACTTAGTGGCTCGTTATATATGCTTTCCCCTGTCTCCGTATATACTTGAATTTCTCTCTGCTCATTCATTTATCGTAGATTGGGAGGAGGAAAAAAGAATACGATAATCGGGAGATCACAAAAATAAGGCGTCGCATTGGAGGTACTTTAGCATCAACTAAATATTGAGCAAAATCATTCGATTCATTTTCTGTCACGTCTGAAAATGTAAATGTTTCCGCTGAAAGATGCTGATATTTTTATTTACAACTATTGTTGAACGTTCGAAATAGCGTTAAATTTATCGTATTGCATTTGAGAAGTAGATGCATAAATGAATTTGCTTCCATTATATAAGTTTGAGAATGCAGTTCGTGGCGGCTTAAAATTTTACTCCTATATCTTACCTCGGCTGACATGAGATAGGAGAAAGTGAAAGATAAAGGCACCCAGAAAACTGCGACAAGAAAACGTTAGCTCATTTTTACTTTCTATGAAATAACCAAATATTCTTGCAAATACGATTGGAATTTTCTTTTTTTTTTTTAAAGAACGCTAACGCTCTGGCTACGGGATCAACATTGGGGCCGCTGGAAATCGATGTATCAGTGGGGATATGCTGGATGGTATGAACGGTGAACGTCGTCGACATCGCACAGATCCGGGTCTTGTTCATCGTATCAGTGCATTCGCGCATGGGTAAGCGGTTTATTGTTGTTTTTTTTTTTTTTTTTTGTTTCGACAGTTCAATACGACTCGATTTATTCTTTATTATAATATTCGAGACTATGAATGAACATTTTGGTTTATGATATAGTTTATTTGCATTTGGTGGAATGTTTAGATTTACTTTCAAAAATGTCGGAATCCGAAAATTTGCCTCGTAAAGGTATAACTTGATCTGAGCAGGTATACAAGCTTATTAGTCGTACAGTTCATCAACTTCTTGGTGTACTAACGGTGAAAACTAGATTTGCATTTAAATTATTTGAAATTATAGCATCTTATTCGATAACTTCAGAACTCGATCTCTGTATGGTATATTTGTTTTGAATGAGAATCTTCGTATAGAAAATGTTATATCGCTTGCATTGAATGATATGTCTGGGAAGAGTATTGGAAAAAGTCTGTGGACAGCATAGATCCGACCATCACCCATTTATGCGGGGTGGGGGAGGGTGAGGTGGAGGATATAGCTCTTGTTATTTCCTTTTTTTTTCTGCTCATATGAGGATCGCCAAGAGGGATTTATTATAAGGGGGGGGGGGGGGGGGTGATGCGATTAAGGAGATGTTTACGAAAAAGTTATGATTGCATCCGCCTAGCAGTTTAAACAAATCGAGTTTCTTTTATTCGGTTCTTATTCTTTTTTTTTTCCGCTTTCCGTTGCAAATTTTCCGACAACGGCAGTTTTTTTTTTTTTGCATTGAGTATTGAGTGGTTGCAAATAAGCTGTACTTACAGAATTACAAATTAACATTGATTAAGGATGTGGCAACCTCTTAATGGTAAGGATTTGGAAAAGTACGATAGAAAATATATGAAACATTTGCGTTAAACAGAATTACTGAATATCAACCCCCGAGGGCATTCTCTATCTCATTTATCCAGGCAGGAGAGTGCAGAGTGGAGAGGGGGGTGGATTGATTGTGATTGCAAAGGACTGACTCTTGATATATTTAGAGCCCCAATCTCGGATTTGGGTAGCGGATGTTCATCATCAGATCCAACGAACAATGTGGAGCGATTAGCACCTATATCGGCACCATCGAATCATACTAGCGATTGCTCACCATTAAACAATCCAATACGAATGCATCGTAAAAGTAAAGGAAAACCCGAGAATGTTTGTCAATTACTTGCCTCAATGGAGCAGAGGTCATCATTTGATGCAGATTCAAGAGCAGTTCGAAAAGGATCAACAATTGGCATGTTGCAGAAGAAGTTCGTTTTTTTTTTAAACGTTTTTGATTTTTTTTTTCTTCACGTTCTATTCAATATATTTTGTTCTACTTTTAAGTAATATAAATAGTAATTATCACTAAAATATTGAAGTAGACATGAAGGTTTTTATAAAATTCCAACTTCATTTGCATTTTTTTTCTCAATATTTATAGAGGATTAATGGCCAATATATTTGAATCTTTTATCTTTCAATAAGCAACTAATAGTTATAGGTAGTTATTGATTTCATTTTAATTTATTACTTCATTAACGTAAAGCGGAAATGAGTGATCTAGGTACTAAACGATTCGTAGGTGTTACGTTAAACTAAATGAAACTATGTCAAATTACTAGCT
This sequence comes from Ascaris suum, assembly GCA_013433145.1. NCBI lineage: Eukaryota > Metazoa > Nematoda > Chromadorea > Rhabditida > Ascarididae > Ascaris > Ascaris suum. The sequence goes on from CM024174.1 coordinate 12,003,143, forward strand.
TAAAGGTAAGAAACGACTAGCAAAAGAAGGTTGTTAATGAAAAATGAGGTGCAAAAAGGAAAGGTGGATGTATAATGAAACTCAAAAAAAAAATGATTCAATGCTATTTTAGATCTTTCAAATTTCATTGCATTGCAATATAAAATACACAAGCGTAGTATATTGCAAACGAATAAAACGGCTGAGAAATGTAATGCTCGTTTTTAAGGACGAATGCAAAGTGTTTTCTTTACGCACAATTTAAGGACGAATATAAATGAAACACTTGCTATATCACTTTTTTTTGATAATATTAGGTGAGGGGTTGACTTACAACGTGAATATGATATCGCTTTAAAAAATTTTCATACACCTTTACGCACTTTGTATAGGAAAATTTTCTTTAAATCAACAAAAAATGTGGCAAATTCCAGTAAAAGTTCACGGCAAAAAAAAAAAACAGAAATCAGTTGCGAAAGTTTGCAAGATTCAAGCCTCAACGGAATTAGCGCGCATGATCGATTTTGACGTTAGTGCACCGGATGCGTCATCTCGTTGCGTACACCACTTGTTAAGAAACGCTTTTGGCTTGCGGAATTTTTTTTTTTTTTTTTTTTTTTTGCATATTGGTTATTAAACATTCGTGTAGTTATAATGCTGCTACTACTTTATACTGCAATTGAAATTTCTCTCATTTTTCATCAATTTGAAATTTTTTCTAAGTATATTTTTTTCTAATATTTGTAGAAATGTTTTTCAATTTATCTCTTAAAAAAATAAAATTTATTTTTGATTGAAATTTACATTATTTGTATTAAATAATTGCCTAAATTAAAATTTAAAATCCAATGGAAATGAGAGTATTTACTTCAATTTTTTTTTTTTAAAGACAATGAATTGACACTTTGTTTCGGATTTGTAAACATTAATCGGTTTTTCTCATCATTGCTTATCGTTTCTTTTCGATTTTCAATTTCCATCGTTTGATAAATTTATAATTCATTACTGCAGCTCATCATAATGCGTTTTATTTGCGTTTTAAAAGGTTACGTCCTTTTTTCTCCAAGTTTTTATTTTCATTGGTAAATTACCACCACCTTTATGGATCGAATATTTCAGCCTTATTTCTTTCTACTCTTTCTAGACATGAATTTATATATATATATATATATATATATATATATATATATATATATATATATATATATAGAATAATATACCCCATTTCAGTGGAATTCACTATTCAAGCTAATAGTTATTTAACAATGATTGAAGATATTTAGGTAATGCTTTTCAATGACGCCAAGTTCTTATGATATTCAACAATATTATATTGTCTGTTTGAATTTTGAACGAAGTGATCGTTCATAGTTGTTTGCATTTTAATGCTTTATGAATATAAAAATGTTTACTTGAAAATACAATTAGAGGGAACTTTTTACACTTCATTTTTCTTGAAAATTTTTATATTTCTTTGCGTGTTAGAAAAGAACTTTGAAGAGAAATAATTTCATCGTTTGGATTTTTCTTCATTGAAAGAAATGAAATGCGTGAACATAATTAATTGTGAAACATAGGAAATGTTGGAGATCGCAGCAATTAATTTCACTGATTTACGCCAACTTTTATTATGACTATATAGTTTAAAAAAGACTCTAAATTAGAGATTTAGCTGTTTATGTAGTGTTATTTTTCATTATAACCTCTTCCCTCACCTTTATCGTCTTTGCGTTCCCCTTCTCTGTTGTCATTATACTTCCTCTCCTTCCCCGCCTCCCCCCCCCCCTCCCCTCTTCCATTTCTGCTATTAATCTTGATCATAACATATCAAAATTTCCAGTAAGGACTAACTTGTTCATCATTGCTAACTCTATATGAATCATATCCTCCATATTTATTCTGCAGCCACGCTTAAAGAAAACCTAAGTGAGCGGTAATGCATACAGATGAATCAAACATTTTTATTAGATCTATATATTTTTTGGATTTTTTTAATAAATATTTCAAAAGAAAATTTTTCTTATTCCATTTTATTACCTCAAATTCATGTTGAAATGCTGAAAAAATTTCTATGATTAAGTTTCATTTTAAAGAATATTTCCACACATAAATTATATTTATTCGATTTCTTTTTCGTTTTTAAAAATATTTTTCTAATATTTTTAAATAATTTATATATTTACATCGAAGAAAAAAATATGCCAATTCAATGATTCATTGATTTTTCTTTTTCTCGAAATTCTTTTAAATCGATACGGAAAATTTTATCGATTTTTGCATTTGTGAATTTAATAATCGTCTCGCAAAATTTCAACAGACGAAAAAAAAAAGTTTTTCATCGTCAAAAAAAAAAGAAATGTAAAATAGTTGCGAAAACTTTTTTTTTTCTCAAACAATAGCAAAAATTTTCGAGCAAAAAAAAAAGCAGCAGCAATTGTGTTTTCTGCATATCTATAAGTTGAAATAATGCACTTTTATGTGCGTTACTGTAATAGTGGTAAGCATTTGTTGAACTTCATTCTCTCATATAGATTCTACTTGCTCGTCATCAGTTAGGTTGTGAGTGGATGATTCAATTTTTTCCACCTTTTTATTATCCGTTGTTTTTAGTGTGTTTTCTTAGCTACGCTTTACTTGCATTTTATATTCTCTTCAAATTCTGTGATGTTTACTTTCTTTTGGTATGTTCAAAAAAGTATTGAAGATGTGAGTATCATAGTGGTCATTATTGGAACTGATCATATTTCAAAAAATGAAATGTCGAAAGCGATTTATTGGGTGCACTTTTTCCGAATATTGGTTTCACTACACTTCAGAAATTTCAGGTCTTTTTATTTATGCAAAAAAAAATAGCGTGGAAGGAGAGGGGCATTAAGATATGCGCATGTCGAAGAGAATAATCTCTAATTTAAGTCGGGAGGCTTCTAAAATGATTGATCGATAAAAATTCAATATCAGGAAAATCTTCAGTGAAATGTTATAACTGAATAGTTAATATTATTACGTTCTCCAGAATTTTAATGCATTCTAGCGTTATTTGCATGGACTTACAATATAAAGAGATCGAGGGGGGGGGGGGGGGAGGGAAGAGGGAATGCAAAACATAAAGCAAATTTTCGGTTTCAGAATTCTAAGCATGGGTTTATATCCAAGGCACTAAAATTCTAAGCATAGGCTAAAGGTTTATTTACATTCACTGAGAAAGAATAGCTGTCAAGAATATGCATTTGTGGAGCGCCACTTTTTCCAAGGAGAAGTTTTTAGATGAGAAAGCGTTTTTACCCGATTCCCAGAAAGGTTGCCTCCCCCCTCTTTCTTTCTCGCACCTCCTTCTTATTGCCTCATCAACATCACTATGAAATATTTTGAAAAGCATTACTAGGTAACGATACTGTTTTATGTTCAGTAGAAGCCATTCTCTATTTACAACGTTTCCATGACTCCTCCTTAATGCGTTCGAGTGTTCGTCGACGTGTGTGCGTATATGTGTGTATGTGACGATGGACAGAGCGGTGTGGCCTGGCTGGATGCACTGAGTTGTCATGTGGGGAACACGCAACACGAGAGTGTCGTTTAGTTGGGCTGTGTGCTTCTGCAATTGCTTTTCTGCATTTGCAGCGAACGGACGGCTGCCTCATCGGGGTGGGCTGGCTGGATGGCTGGCTGATTGGTTGGTTGGTTGGTTGTCTCTGCTGTTGCGTTGTCAATCAGCCAGCCGGTACATAGAATCAGCACGTCCCTTCAGTGCTTTACCTCGATGCACTTTTACTTCATTTTCCAATATCTGTTGATGCAGATGCAGTTGTTGCTGATGCAATACTTCTGCTAACCTGTTGTCAACATTACGCTCCTTTTCTCTCATAGTAGCTTGCGTCTTTTTTTTGTTTTGCTTCGTTGTCCTGTTGCAAAACGTTTCATCATTGCACTTCCTCTCAAGCTTTCGTCGCCTTCTAACCAGCTCATAAAAGTCGACAGATGAGTCAAAAAGAAGCATCCCCACTCGATTCTTTTGTTCTCTTCGCAAGAATTTTTTTAAATCCAAGTGCATCAATTCGATTTCTACTTTTTTTAAGCACCTATATTGTCAGCATAATGAGCTGATTTATGAAAATAAAAAAAAATTTTTTTTAATGAATTATACGTTTTTTGCTTAAGTACAAAATCACATAGTATGGCTCGATTATGCATTGCCGCATATACACCATTCTCTTCGATAGCGTTAAATCGAATGCCTGAATGAAATTTATTTGCAATGTTCTTCGACCGGAATGAGTCTCCTATACGAAAGTTCATCTTTGCTAATCGAACTGTGGAAAGATATTGAGCTGATAATGAAAGTCATTTGTGTAAGTATGTTAAGCATTGATTTTAACCTGTCCTTTATTGTAATTATGCGGTCAAATTAGGTAAGACGCTTTTTTTTTACCTTGCTTGTAATTAACACCTCTATTACCTACAGAGGAGTCATCAGTTCTCGCAGGTTGGTCTTTCAGGTCGTTCTTTCTCATTGAGTGATTGAATCCGTTAGCTTTCGATATTGTAAGCGCAAATAGTCATTTCTATTTGTAATTCGCGCATAGCTCGTAATTAATCTTGCCGAATTGTCGCATCATTAATCGATAGAAAGCTGTCGCAAAGAACGAATTGGCCGATATTATTGAAGAGCTAAACGGAGAAAATACCTATCACGAAGTTATAATGGATAATATGCAAAAAAAAAGCTTTCGACTTCATGAAAGAGAGCATTAGAATTGTCATCACGCTCAAAGCTGAACATACTTATGTGTTGCCGTATTCTCAATCGCAGCATCGCTTGCTAGAAGTCACAAAAGCCATAGAAGAAGAAGAATGCAATATGATCGATTCTTGGAGCTGTTGACGATTAATGCGATGAGATGACAAAATAATATAATCATATAGTTGTAGAGATGAATATGCGTATAGCACAAAACGAGAAGAATTCCATCGCCCAATTCACAAGGGAAAATAACTGAAATTTTTCGGATATGCCTTAAGGATATCACAAGCGCTGAGGAGATCTTGTCATAGCTCGAGAAAAAAAAAACATCAAAATAGTTTGATCTATCGCGTAATGAAGGATGAGATAGGAAACCGGAAGAGAAGCCAGCGAGGTGAATAGATATCAGCGCCATTCGTTATAACTGCTGGATTGCCAAGGATTTGAAGATGTAGAAATAAAGAATTTAAAGCAGTAGAAACCAAAGACACTACAGACCAACATCTTGATATTATCAAATAGGATAAAGATGGGTGCACTAATGCCTTGAAACGCATTTTTTTTTCACGACTTCAGACCGATTATAAAAAAAAATTAAAAAATAACGGAAAATTAATAGCGAAAAATTGAAAAAAAAAAAAACATCGATTATAAAATAGCGGAAAAGAAACGTTATTTCGCGGCATACGAAACTTAATTTTACTATCGCCCATCATTTCACCTTTGCGGGGGTCCATAGATATGGCGTTTACGTTTGCTGGAAAGCGAAGCTCTCGTTGGTGTTCATATTAGCATAAATGTGAAAGTCCAAGAATCCCCGTGTATTATTAGGGAGGAAATCGAAAAATTTCGATCCCTCTACGCTTAAGCAAGAAATCAAAAGAAAAAAATTATCGATGTGAATTTATTTTAAAGATCCTCTAGGGCGATGTGAACGCAACGATAGAGACGCTGTCAAAAATATTTTGCTTGCAAATAGCGGAGTATCTAAAAAAAAGGATCAAGAATACATACTTATTGCTGCAAATTTCGGAGTGGGTGAAAAAAAAAACGCATTTTACAAAAAGGTTGTAAAAAAAAAACTGAAATTAAACAAGAGCTGAAAAGGATACAAAATTTCATGAGAAGCTTAAGACAGGGCATTATGACAACGCTCGAATATTCGAGCAATAACTCCACAAAAACTCCACAAACTCCACAAACTCCATAGAAGATTCTACAAAAAATCTGGGAAGATGCAAGAGAATTAATTGACCATAGAAAAAGGATGATAGTTATGGCACATTTGCTGAGCAAAGAAAATACTTATGATGTGCGTAGAACTAATCTCAATAACGTGTGCAAACTACCAAAAATTTCAGATGACATCGCTATACATAAAATGCTAAACACAAAAATCAACGTCGGAACCACTTTACATTGGTGACAAAAAAAAAAAAAACAGCCTATCAAGAAAGGTAATAAATTGTGTTAGTATCATCAATCAAGTAATAAAAACGCGGAAGCTCGGAACGGAAACATTTCGAAGCAATACTTCCCGTTTAGTTGTATTATTACGATTGGAAACCAGCCCGGAAATTTGAGAACACTCCAAAGACGAATAGTTTATTAGGAAGAAAAATAAAACAAGAAAAACATGAAGAACGCTTAAATCGATTTCTATGTGTCAATTTCTGTGCTGTTTAACATCTCAATACGTTTTGAATACTAACATTACGACTAAATGTAAATCATAATTGACGCCATAGTATTATCATTCCATAATTCCATAATACCTTTTGAAATGAGCGTTCGATGACAATGATGGTAATTAGTAGTCGGTGGAATGTCGGATGTAAAATCCACAAAGCATTTGCTAGCTAGCTCATATGCATGGACATCGGGAAAAAAAATCAAGGATGCGATCACTTATATCGCTTATTTAAGTAGTGATGAACGTGATGAAAATTTCATCAGAAAGCTACTTGATCGGCAGGAAAATCGGCGAACGTATATGCGAGAGACGTTGCCCAGTGGAAAAAGTAGAACAGTGGAAGTCACTAAAAGAACGTTTTTATCTCAACTTTTTTTTCTCTACCTGGCACGGAAGATGCAAACCTATAAAGGAAAAGTGCGATATTGCAGATGACATACACAAAGCATCGTGGAAGTAATAGAGAGATAAAAAGAGTAGACTCTATAAGAGACATAAAAACATCAAGTCAATATTTGAAGGGGTCTTCAAGTGCAACTCCACTCATAGAAGGCAATCAGAAGCAGACAAAACACCGTATAGCAGTCAAAGCAGCGCCGAATAAGCCTTTGGAATAGGAACATTCGTAGTAGCAAAGAAAACTCACTCGCGCAAGGAATTTTCAGTTGGTCGTCGACGTTAATAAGTTTCTCGAAAAAGAAGGAAATCATCCGAAAAATTATCGATAACACAGCAAGAATCTTTTATGAAATTTAAAAAAAAAAAAATTCAATCATACAAGCAGAGAACGAAATGCCGATTTATAGACGGAATCGTGAAGAACGCATTAAGGAGAATATTGCCTAGGTCGTCGAAAAATCGAGCTAGTACAAATCCGGACAATCCGCTGATCTCCGTACCTTATAACTGAACACGGCGATATGTTAAGCTTTGAGCAGCAGCCTACCTCAACCCAGGTAAACATCGCGAATTCATCTATATGTTGCTAGGCGTGGTAATTTTGTCATAGATAATAGGTAACAACTAGGTAAACACTATCTTCGTCATAGGTAATTATTAGGGCCATATATCATCCGCATCTGTTAACAGAACGTCCAAAAATTTCCTCTATCATTTCCTCTGTGGTACATTTTCCTATAAAACTTCTGCGCATCGCATTCAACAAACCTCTTCAACTTCATTTGTTGTTAAGCGTTTATCATCTCAATGAACGTTGTTATTATGAAGATTGCAATACGCATAGCATTTCATTTGAATAGGTTTATACCTTCTATTATTAATTAATTGTGTCTTAATTATGTGTGTATTAATATTTATGATAATTGAACTAGATGTTCATATTTGCTGTCCACATCTCATTTTGATACTTCCCTATTCCAAACATGTCTACGTTTACCCTTTAGAAAGTCTGCTGTTACTTGATTAAATTTTGTAAATTGTTGTGTGCAATATGACAGAAAGACCCGATATAATACCCGGATGTTAGTGGTCATCGAGTGCACGCGGTATCCATCTCCATCGCCCCCTTTCCCTTATTCCTATCACCGTTCCCATTGACTTTCAGGCAATTTCATCGCGTATGTTTGAAGCCTAACCTTCTTGTACGTGATTGTTTTGCAGTGCGTCGAGGAGAAAAAAAAACTGATTTCGATTTTGAAAATTTTACCTCATATGTCATCAGAAATTCCTTCTAGGCATTCTTTTTTTTTCGCCACTCGCAACTTCAACTATGCTTAGTTCTTTATCATTTTATTACTACGCCTGTCTTCTTATTTGCTATAATTTATGCAAAGATCTCTGACGATCACATTAGGCAGTCTCACCGCCCGCCTCCCCTCACCCCACTAATTTGCAAGAGAGATGGGATGGGGGAGGTTGCTGATGTGTTGCATTTTTTTTTTTAGTTTCTTTTGGAGCTAAAAATCATTGCGATCGTATTATGAAATTTCAAGGTGGTATGTTGAATATCATAATAAACTGAGGATTGCTTAATTTCTAGCTAATTTATAAGTAAGAGCGATTAAGCATTTATTAAAGATATGTGATGTTTCATATATCAATCTTTTATTTTTGAGATAACTAACGTTAAATTATGACAAATATTTCGATGAATATTTTGAATTAAAGTGAAGCATTCGTCTCTGTCAATTCTTTCTTTTTTATTCATTTTCATTCAGAAGGAGTTTCAAAAAAAAGGGTTTTTTTTTTGCATTATTGCATTTGGAGAAGCTAAGTGATGTTTTGTGAATGAGACATCACTAAGTTTGAGGTCGAGAGAAACGTTCATATCCATCGTTCCGATTTTCTAAAGAGAGAATGAGGGGAAAAGGAGGTATGTAGTGCCAGGTGTTGGATATTGTCGGTAATAATAGCAGTAAATAGAGTAAATCGACGCTAGTAGTAATGTATGTGGCTGATAGCAGTAATAAGTAAAATCGAACATGACACAGTATGAGACGCTAAAGTTTTGCTCGATAGGGTTATATATATATATATATATATATATATATATATATATATATATATATATATATATATATATATATATATATATATATAGAGAGAGATATTCCTCTTACTAGTGGAGTTAAATAATACAACGAGAACGGTAATAAACAGATATTGTTTATGGCATGTACAGATATGATGAAGCATTGTATGTAATAATAGACAGCATTGTTAATAGTAATAGTGAGAGTAAATAAGGTGTTATGATTGTAATAAATAATGTGGTATTATGGAGTTATAAAGAAAGTAGTAATTAATGCATAATTGATTTCAACAGTTTATCTCAGCTAGAGAGATTGCTAAATATGCACATACCGAAGGATGCGTCGTACTTTTTTGACTAGACATGGGAGATTGATTTTTGTTGCTTTCGAGACCACAGATCAATAGAACACTGAAAACGTATGGGCGCAAAAAATGAACAACGCGGCAACCCGAGGAAGGTTGTCCCTGGCACCGCATTGCTCACGCATTTTTCCTAGGATTCGACGCATAGCCCCTGCACTTTGCTGACACATGTTTGGCATCCTATAGGTGGAGCAAAAGTAGCTAGAATGGAGGTGATACCTAGAGTTTTTTTTTTTTCATTTTTTAAAGGTTTGAACCTAAAGTTTCCATAGTGCGAACAAAGGTATTTTCCTTGTTCCAGCCTTTTCCTGTTTATATGCAGAAGTTAAAAAAAAAAAAACTTACTGACCGGTTTTCGAGGATTGCCATCAATAAATGAAATGCGCACAGTGATTTCTTCCTATCTGTTCGTCTTTGCGAACAATCAGTTCATTTCCTTACGACTGGACAGGCATAAAGTGAAAGTCTAATCGATTAAAATGACATATAAATTTTTTCCATCATTGATTAGAACCCTTGTCTGGAAGTTGATGAAGCAACGTGAAAAACAGTGACAGAGATCATTCTCTGTTTTGAACTATATCTGCCAAGTTTCATTAATTCAGACTTTAATTAGCGCTAACTTCGAACTATTGTACGCAAACAGATACACTGATAGACAAATAGAAATAAGGTTAAAAGCCATCGAGAATGACTGCAGGGGTCACTCAGTGAATTTTTTCATTTTTTCTAAATTTTTAGGTTGTTTTTTCTTCTCTCCTTTTTTTTTCGCTACGCAGTTAGTTCTTGAACAGTTTTTCTCTCAGGTCGCTGAGTTTTCTTCTATATTTTCGCCATTCTTGAGGGAGAAGGGACACTTCGGTATCATTTCCTGCAGATTTCTTCATCCTTCCTCATCTTTCCCACTGATTTTCTAATACTCCACAGCTTTTAGTAATGAGTATAGGTCCTCCTCTTGAGAAATATTCATTTTATCTCGTGTTTTGAATGATTTGAAGCATTTTTTTTGCACCATTGGGCGTTTCTCTTATCTCTTCTTTTTTTAGTAAAAGTAAACACATGCTTTTTCTGCATGCCTCGTCTGTTATTGTTTTGTGTTTGAAGTCTCTTCTTAATGGGAGGATGGACTTCAACGTCTTTTAATCATTTTTATGATGCCCTTTGTAACCACAAATGAATTTTTACTTCGCTAAGATTTTCTACTGCTTATAAAATTTCGCCAAGTTAACAGTTTCTCAAAATTCAGACAAGGGGAGCTATTGTGAAGGATGCGAATGAAATAGGAGGAATCAGGGCATTCAAGGAGATTTATTGTTAGCGGCGTTCGATTCATACTTCTTCGCTTCTGTTGTATTATTATCCGTGAATGTGTTATACTATCGGCTATTGGTTGGAGATTTTTTTTCGAAATATGAGCGCTTTTTTTTTGCGATAGCTGAGATAAGGTTGCTTTTTTTCGCATGATCTCAAATTATTTGCATGAGCAAAATACAGATGCCGAATTTGAGCATTTTAATACAACTGCAGTAGTAATTCTCTCATCTCTAATAATTTTTTCATCTTAGCTCATTTATCATTTCGGATGTCAAATCAAATAAAATTATCCCATCCATTCCACATTTTGGCCTAATTACTTCCTCGGTATCAATTTTCTTCTCAATATGACTCGATCGTTGATATATTAGTAACATCGAATAGGAATTATCTCATAGAAAAGTATAATTCATAAATGCATTTTTTTTTACGCTTCTCATATGCATAAATTCCGCTGCATAATATATCATCGCCTATTTAAATCATCTCTACTATGTTATTTCTCTACGTATTTCCATTCCGTCGCTCATTTCAAGAATTCATTAAAAAAAGCTCTTGTTCTTATTTCTTCGATCTTATTTCTTTCTAATAGTTGCACAAGTGGAGAGCATTCAATGATAATAAAAATATTTTTTTCTTTTTTTTTAAATTTAAATTGAAAATGAGAAATTTAGTATAAATTTATGACTTGATCAATAAAGAAGAAAATAATTCGAATATTTTATTTCGTTATTTATCAACTTATTTGTTGATAATATTCTCAAAGAATTTCTTCATGCAAATTGACTAGAGGGAATTATCGATTAATAATTATTGATTTATGCTAATCAACTAAAATCTTATGAAATTTTTATTCGCATTTTTTAAAGTGTTTTTTTTTCATGTCGGTTTTTTTTTTCAATAAGAAAATTTTTTTCCAAATTTTCCAAAAAAAAAAAATCTTTTCCATTCTTTCTATTGTTATTTCTATCTTTCACCTATTTCATTTAGCGTAATTTTCCTTCAGTTTTTTTTTTTAAATCTGCAATTTTTTGCATAAGCAAATACGTCACATTATCCATTTCATATACCGTTGTAATATATTTTTCATTTTAGCTTTTTTTTTTTTACTGAACCAATAAAATAAAACAATGAAAAACTATCGCAAAAGAATTTTTACAGAATATTTACAGGAATATCGTTGTTAATAAGAATGGGAATTTTTTTTTTTTTTTGGAGAGAGGGGAATCTCAATGTCTATGCACTACTTCAAAGAAAAGAAAATAGGGAAATTAGCTTATTCCCGGGAAATGATGAGAAGATTTCGAAATATTCATTCGAAGTTTGCATACTAACAGCTTTATATTCAGTAATTTCTCTCTTTTTTTGTGATAAATGAAATGAGTTTTATTCCTTCTATTAGAGTTAAGCGGGTAAATTTTTCTGAAAGTTATGGGTTTTTTTTTTTTTAGTTTGGGAAATCTATCTCTAAATTATTTCAAACGTCATGATAGACAATGATATGTGGAATAATCACTTGGCTTCTTGCCAATTATTTTATTTATCCTTCAATTACACTCAATAACAACTACGTATGTATGTGTATGTTTTTTTTAATGAATTCATTCCGTATCAATTCTTCCACAGCTTTTTTTTTTGCAAATTTCGCATTCTATGTTGCAATATTGAAATTATACGTTTCCTCCCGTTTCCTTCTCTTGCCCTACCTCTTCTTTTATTCTCACATTTACATCATTTTTTTTTCTAATCTATAAAGAGATTCGGGCAAAGGAAGAAAAAAAAATTTCAATGATGACTTAGGAAATAATTTTGAGGATTTTTTCCCAAAGTTATAGTGCTCAAAAATTTAAGTCGATAAAAGAAAAACTACGAAATTTCTAGCTAGGTAGTAATATTCCAACTTGGCAATATTCCATTTCCGACATGTGTGACCTTAACGTTGTTGCATATTTATTAATTTCTTCGAGCCTTACGCTTCTGGAGTTAAAAACGAATGGAGAGGCATTGCGTTCAACCAATCGGCTAAATTTGAGCCTCGATTTCCACTTTAAAGAACTATGATCGTTTCGCAGATGTATGGCTTTATTTTATTTATTTTCTTCGTCAAAGCGCGAAAACGAAATATTTTTAATTTCGTATGAAAGTTGTTTATTTCAAAAAATAGAAATAAGAGTAAAATAGAATGAATAAAAAACTTGGCTCTCCCCCGTTGTGCATTAGAGAGAACGGTACTTTCATGTGCATAAACGTTGGGTGTAGTTTGCAATGAGTGATGAGTGTACTGTCGGTTCATATGATGTCCTTTGTATACAGCTGTAATCGTAAACAACTAAAGTGCAATCGTCGTTCAGCAGCAGTTCATTGCTGTTGAGCACATATCACGAGTCAACATATTTTTGCGTTTTGAAGTATTTTGTGCAGTGGAAATTTTATTCGACGAATTTACCTGTATTTTTTCATCGCTGATGGAATTTTTTTTTTCATAAACCGATGAATAGGGAGGTGATGAGGGAATGCGAATAATAAATGATCAAATTTGATTAGATAATAAATTTTGCAAAGTTGTTTTTTAGTGAGTTTTTGATGAAAATCTCGACGGAAATGGTTTCCTTTTTTTTTGTTTTGTTTTAATCGGAAGATAATAGTTTTTACGAAGGGATTGTGTATTGTTATGGACGGCGTTTTTGGGAAATTATACATTATTCATAGCTTATACGTGGAGACTTATTTTCTGTGTCGCATCTGAACACCTGGAGCGCAATAATGTAACAGTCATTTCTGCTCATAAATTGTATGAGAAGAAATTGTTAGAATATATGCTTGGCACAAGCAGACTGTCGAACATAGACCTCGGTATAGGGGTAATGCGTCGACCGGCCAAAGCCGGAATTGACGAAACGCCGATATAGGAGGGATGCTGGAATTTTCCATCGACATGATGATTTTGGAATCATTGTTTTTGCCATATTTTTTTGCGGGATCGTTCATAAAAAACAGCGTTCCACGGTTTCTGCTTTTGGACTTTGCGGAGGAGCGAGATGGAGGGAAAGAAAAGGGAGCTTTCGGATATTTTTACCAGCTGTCCGAAAATGGTCATTCATCGCTTTCGCGAGAGCTTTCGGTTCAAGCACGAGACATGAAATGTTCTTCCCCTTCTGCCGCCTCCATTTCGTGTTTAGTGTTCGACATGTCTTTTCAGCGTTCCGTTTATTCTTCGACGTTCAGTTGCCCTCTGATTTTGGCGCTCCGTGTGGGCATCCCCGATGCAAATTCCCACTTTTTGCTAGCGCTAACGTTTGCACAGTTGTCCCTGTAAGCTTGTCATTCTAGAATTCGTTTGCTAAAGCGTTGTGCTTGTGTGGCCCAAAAAAAAACCCTATTTCTAGCTTGTATCTTCGTCCTTTGCTTGCAACTGATGATGCGCTAGTTGTCCATAGACATACATGGCTGGTTTCATCCAGAAATTCGGCTTTAGCCGTTCGATCCTACAATTCACGTAATATTTCTGCTGTTGAATTGAATTTCGAGTATTTATTATTCAAAGATTTAAAGTCATCGAGTAAAAAATTTTTGCAGATCTCGAAACGGTATGTCACGTAGTAAAGAGCAACGTGGTCGCTCGATAAGTATAAATGTGGCCGAATTTCGACGTAAATCGTTCGTTGCGGCCGCATTCAATCGCTTCTCCTCACAGCTTCGTTCGCCACGTTTCTTCGACGCTGCTCAGAATGCTCTTCAACAAGTTGCTCCATATACGCCTCCACCGATGTTAAGTCCAAAACGCAGTGGTTCTGGACTATTCTGGCAACTCGCCCGGTCGATCACTCAAGCCACAGAAGTATGTTATCGATCCCTACTTGTTGAGTATGGTCGTGTAAAGTACTAGTTTTCGAGCATGAATGATTCGAGAAAATTTAAGAGATGTGTTTGGTATTTCGGAGTATAATTTTCGGTGCTTGAAGTGTTTGTTTAGGGAAAGTATTTCATTTGTTTGAGCCAATCCCACTTCTCTCCCACATACTTTTTTCTCTTGGTTTTTTTAAGTATCAGAAAGAATATCGAAGTTCATTTAGGTTTTGGCTTTCTTATTTGGAATATATTTACTTTTATTAGTGAACTTTTTTGATCAATAGTGATGTTGTTGTTCCTCGATTACTGTCCGATCGCCATTTGAGCAAAATTCTCCGGTCAGTAAGTTTTATAAATATTCCGTTGATTAAAATATATAATGTGATTTGAATATGTGGAAAAATCGATTGGACTTCTATCATAGCTCAACGGTGTACATGACGTTCCATTGTTTGGTGATGAGCATTATAGTAGTACATTCAAATATGAACTTTATAGCAATCTCACATCAAATGCATACAAAATGTATATTTGCTTCTGCTTTTTATGCAAACAAAAGTACTCGTACTTTTGTTGTATAACCTCCAGTATCTCTATCTTCTCCATTCTTCCTCTTTCCTCACATATTTGAAACTATGGGCTGAAGTTTTTTTTCCTACCTGATAAGTATATTTCTAATTAGGTGATAGTTACCTTTAATTTTATTATATTTACATGTGCTTTTCATACGACGAGTGAATAGTTCCCGTCGTTGATAAGAGCTATGATGGAATAACAATGGGAGGGGCACATGATATGTGTATGTATGTGTGTGTGTGTGTTAATAATGATGCTAAAATGTTGAATCGTTTGCATCAAGTGTGCTAGCAAAAGATATATTTACTGATTGCAAATTTAAAGTGCATGCACTCATCGCAAACTTAACGTTCGTTTTTTTTCCTCTCTCTCTTTTTTTTTTTTTTTTTGCAAACATGCACTGCTTGTTTACGACACAATGGCTTATGTAGCTTGTGGAAATATGTGCTAGGAGACTATCAATACACCACTACGCGCTTTGAGGTTTTTTCTCCTCATCTCCACTCAAACTAGTTGGTTTTATACAGATCTGAACTACGAATAGTGGTGAGGCTATTTTGCGTGAAGCAAACCGGCTCTTCAGATTTTTCAGCAGAATTCTTCCGTCTTTTTTTTCCACCGCATTCGACCTGTTTTATGGAACAAGTTTAATTTGCTGGGGGGTGGGGGGGGGGGGTTGCCTCATTATAATTCAATAGAATATGTGGGACTTGGTGGATTGTAAAGAAAAAACGATGAGGAATATTCTGTGATGAAAAGTATGATTGCCAAATTTTAAAGTGCTAAAATTTTTTAGCGATTTTTCTTTCGTCCATTTTTTTCTCTGAAATTTCACCAAATGCATAAATAAAATGAAATTGAAATCAATCCGTTCTTCTTGAATATTTTTGATGATTATGGATTGAAAGAGTTGCGCAATCGTTAAAAGTTGGAAGAGACGTGATTATACATTCGTATATACGATGTTTTTATTTAGAATATACCCTAAAACAAACGAGTTGTAGTTTTCTTTGAATGTAAAAGTTATCACCGTAACAAAATCACTCATTTTCTAATCAACGCTAGTTGGAGATATTGATGTTTGAGTAGAAATACAAAAGGAAATAAAGCAAATTCTTTGTTTTTACTCGGCGAATTTCTTTAGCAATGCATAACTCTCTCCACCTTTGCTATTGAACACGTTCAGTCGACCCGATCCGTTCAACAAGTTTTTTTTTTCTTTTCTTTTTTTTTTTTTTTTTTTGTTTTTTTTGCCTAGATAGGAGACAAAAGAAATTAACAAAAAATATGTATGTATTTTTTTTTGGAAATTCATTTTTATCTTTGCAAAGGAGCCTTAGATTGTATTATCACTGATTATCTCCGATGGCCATTTATTCGATTGTTAAGTAGAATTTTTATTCATCCTTAATTAACGGATAATTTCTTTTTGTTTTCTTTGAAATAATCGAATCTTACTAATTGTTGCCATCGTTGTTGGGATTTTCTAACCTCTTATCTTATTGATAAAATTTTCATTATTTTACTCTATCTAGTCTTGAAAGACTAATAATTTGCAAAAATTAGTTGACCGTTAGCAGCGTTTTCTCTCGTCCTTACTCGCCCTCCCCCTATCATTCTTTCCCCTTGCCTTTCTTCCTTCCATGCGCTCCCTCTTTTTGATATTTTTTATTCTATTTTTATAATATCACAAGCACGTTTATTGTTACTTTGGGGGTGGATATTATGTTGATACCGCTAATTTTATCTTCTTCGATAGCTATCTGCTTATTTAAAGGAGTTTTTCACCCATTATTACTAAGAATCCTCCTGAATAAAATTTGATTTCGAGGGCATAATCCTATAATCGCTCAGGCGTTCATCATTCTTTCGAATATTAATATGTAGTCTGAATTGTGCCTGTTTGCTCTTCATGATATAAACTTCAAAAATGCTGTAACAATTTTAGTAGCGATTTTACCACATCCATAAGCGAGTTATTGGTTTCTTATTTAATTGATTTCTTTCATTTTCTAATCCCAGCCTGCATATGGCAGCTAGATTTAGATTAAATTGAATTAAAGTGCCTTTATTGAATTTCAGGTAAGTCCATCAACGTCACAGGCTTTCGTTCCTCCCGATAATATCGCCACACAAGGTTCGCTTTTACGCTCTTTTTCACTTATGCTTTGTTCATTTGCAAATTCAAGCTCATCGGATTCATTTTATGCACACAGTTATTTAAAAGCTTTAGGAATTTGAATGCGAGTTATATAGGGCTTGAGGATATTGATTAAAGCATTCTTACCATAAAGCTTCGAGGAATTTTCGCTGAAAAAAATGCAATGTTCGGATTTCAACGTTTAAAAAATTTGAGAATTCCTATGATATGTTTAATGATGAAAATGCAAGAAAATGGTAGAATATAATTTTGAGCAATAGGCTTCATGATAGCCTTTAGCAGAGGTTTCTTTATTAACTTGTAATAGTTAAACAGGAAAGGCGAAGCTTACACTAATGGCTTAAAGAATAAAAAAAAAAACGTCACGCTTATGGCAGAAAGGTTTTTTATCTCGTTTCTCGCGATTTCTAGTATACATGATGTTGATAATTGATTATTTTTTGAATGATGATTCGAAAAAATATTTGCATATTTCTCGATAGAATATAAATTATGGGGAATAGAAACTTTTTCTTTATTGATTTTTTTTTTTGACTGTAACGTTTTTTTCTTTTATTTATCATATCATGGATAAAGAATGCTCTACGAAAGTTGTACTAGAGAGAGAAGAAAGACTGGGAATATATTTATTCTCGCATTTTGATGCGTAACAGTTGAGGAAATCAAGCAAAGAGATTGGCGGGCAAATTTTCACACATTTTTTTGACCAGTTCTAATCCTATCCAATATTGTTCAAGCGTTAATTTCACTAAGGCGTGGACAACATTTATAACGCTTTTGAGGGAAAAACTAAGTGGAAATTTAACTAAAGAGAGCAGACGCTCATTTTCATCGCTTAGCGTCAACACCTGGCAGGTATCCCTCTACAGATAAGAGGAAATGCCATGACTAATTTTTTAAGAAGTGGAATGTAGGAAGTGTAATGAATAGCCAACAACTTTACCTCGTCGTTTGCTCTAGGGGGAAGGGGGGGGGGGTCGACATATATAATGGTTATTTTGCTGCTGCTTAACTTCGATGTTTTTTTTAGCCTAAGCAATAATTATAAGCGGAAATATTCGTTATTTTCAAGAATCTTCGTATTTCAGGTGATGCTGTTGTGAAATCGGAAGTGGACGATGAACCAGCCGGTAAACGAGCACGAGTGGATAGCGTTAGTGCGACTACATCAGGGAAACGCTCGTTGGTTGAGGAGCCAAATACCCCGTTACGCAAAAATGGATTCTGCTACGCAACACAACTGAATGTACGTTGGAAGATTTGCGATCAGCCCTCCCCCCCCCCCCCCCTCCCCCCCAAAAAAAGAGCTTTAGATTGTTGAAATCTGTGCTATCAAAAAAAAAAACAATGACCGGTCTAAATGAAAGGGTGTCGTTTTCGACTTATTTGGCAAAGAAATTCAAATAGATTTGGCAAAACATTTTCTTCCTCAAGGGTTCAGTTATTGAGCGTTTTCCGTTCCGGTGAAATTAAAAAGCCGGCATCGGTCGACGTAAGGCAATTTTTCTTCACCTCCATTTTTTTTTTTTTTTGCGAAGTGAAGGTGTGCGAGGAAAAGAGAGGTCGAAAACGATAGAACACATTGAGAGCTTTATGTCACAGTTTCATAGAGTGGTGTGAATGGTGTGGGTCCACCCGTTGAATCCAGAAGAAGAGGATCGAAACGTTTTTTCAAGCCATTTCTTTCGAAGCATATCTGCTTGTCCGATATATTTAACGATTTCAGACAAACCTGCTGGATATAGAGGCACTGCGAAAAGAGTCGAGCAGTTCGAAGGCGAGTGTGCGCTCATTGTCTCATATAGCCGATGCGACGAGCGTGAGTACCGAAAACGCACTCAGGTTTTCTATCTTTTTTTTTTCTTTTCAAAACTTAAAATAAACCAGTGAACTTTGAATTTCCATCGTGTTGCCCATCAGCGATTTTTTATGGTTTTCAAATCTTTCGACGTTGATCGAATGCGATTATAGTAGTTAGCCTCAATATAAAATTTGACAGCGTCCAATTTCATAGCCAACGAAAAAATCTCTTCCATTTTTTTTTCTTCATTTGCACTCCAACTTTCACCAAATATCGAAGAGAATAGTAGTAAGTAGTATATAGGTGATAATTGCTCATCAATTTCTTACATTATGTTGTCTTCACTTTTACGCACAAAAAGAAGCCGTTAGTGCTTTCGTTGGATGCTCTATTGAAACGTCTTCCCAATGTCGACTCACATGAATGGCAATATATCCGACTGCCTTGCACTTCTTAATGAAATTATAGGTGGAAAATAAGTGATAGAGAAATAGTGCGATGTTTTCACTTCGATATGAATTGTTTTTCTTTCTTTGATCTTTCAAAGGGAATAAGCGGTTTGTTGTATCTAATGCATTCATTAATTATCTAATACCTCTAAATTACCTGTAAATTACTTGTGTTACCTGTAAATTAATCTATTGCCACTGAGATAGTCTCATGATTAATCGCTGCTAGAAATGAATTTAATCAATGAGAGAAATTATGAGCAATAACTTTTCAATTTATAATTTTGTATGATTTAATTTTTCTATTGGGATTTTTTATGTTCTATTCGTTTCGTAGAGATCTTAACGAAGGTGATGATTCTGATGTAAATTTATCAAAGTAATAAATGAATATATAAGGTAACTATTGGTACTTCACGACTTATCGAACGTTTATATATCAATACTAACTTTTATTAGGAGCTGTAAATAGGTCAATTTAATACAAGGGATTATGTGAATAAATTGCAGCAATTTTTTCCAGCTTTTTTATTATTATCTTATTTTAATTATAATTATATTATCTTTTTAGTTAATTATAGCAAAATAAATCTTAAATTTATTCTCAATTTGCTTATTTTCCACATCTTACATTTATTAAGCGTTTTTTCATTTGTGGAGAATAAATTCTGCCTAATTTATTATTTATGCAAATCGTTGCTTTATGTAATTATGATATTTTTTTTTCTTTTCTTATAATTCTTTTGCTGTAGTTTTTTTTTTCTTTTTTGCGCATGATCTATCTTTTTTGATATATTTAAAGATGCTTTACTCATTAATTTTTTGACTTTATTGATACGATGGTATTTTGATTGCTGATTTTTAGTTGCCAAAATTAATGATATATTTGTGATCTAATGAAAATTGATCGTTTTTTTAAAGAGTTTTTGAATTATATATTCTAGTTGAAGCGGCTATTTGATTTGAATTATCTACTTGTTGAATTATTTGATAAGAGCTATTCGATTTCAATGTTGAATTGATTAAGCAAACTTCCCATTTATCACTATTTGTTGATAATTATTAGTATTTATTGAGAAAGAGATATAGAACATAAAAATATTGCAGGAAGCCATCATCGATATCGGCAGATGGTGGTATATTACGTAAGATATCGTCACTTTCTGATTCATACGAAGAGGAATGTATACCACCGGAATCTGATGCCACACCGTAAGTATGCTTCAGTAATTCCCTTTTTAAAATCACCTTTATTAACTGCATTGTTGAACATGAGAATATCTTTTTGTAAAATTGCTTCAGTCATTTTTTCACGCAGTGGAAAAATTTTTCCAAAGTAATTTCTGAGGGATTTTGTTTTAGTTTGCTGACCTAAATGTATGCTTAGTTGTTGGGCGATGCATGAAAGGAGCACGGGAAGAAAGGCGAGGAGGGAAATGGACCATATAGCTGAGAATATACGCGACCGATTTATCGCTTAGAAAATCCATTATTCCTATTGCTGCACACTTTTTTTTAAAGCGTAAATGCAACTAGTTAACATAGTGATTATAATTGTAAAATGTAGTTTATATTTGTATCTGTTACGTCGTCGAAAAGCCAGTAGAAATGATATGTAAGCTATAATTTCAATCGATATCGTATCAAATCTAATCGATCAAATCAGATCTAATCAGTCGATTAATTAAAACTAATCGATGAAATAAATGAATTGATATTTATTTTTAATATTTGATGCCTCTCTCTCTTCGTTTTTATTTTTCAATTCGCTCGTTATATACATTCATGAGCATAGTTTTGCAACTCGTTTTAATGCTGCAAATTTGATCTTTTTTTCTTTTCAAATAAGATTTCATGGCTTTATATTAAAATCGAATGTGTTTTATTTCTCTCCAAGAATATTTAATTTCCTGCTCACTTCTTTTCTCTTTATCATCTCTGCGATAGTGAATACTATGAGAGAAGCATTGATCTACTAATGTGTGCTTGCATCATTCCTACAACAATAAGCTCTAGAGATTTAGTGATGCATATCATGTAAAGTTGCATAGGTTTATTTGTTATTGCTAATGATTTTTACATATGGAGAGTGGAAAAGAAATAGAGAGGAAGTGGATGGGGATGGGAATTGCATTTTTTTTTTCTTTTTTTAAATTATTGCTTAAAGAATTGAGGTATAATTAATTGTTGAGAAATTAAGTGAATGCATTTTTTTTTTTGTGTGTGACGTTATGCCATTCGATATTTTGATTACTATTGGCATAACGTTTCGTTTTGTTTATCTTCGGTTTCGTTTTTTTCCGTTTTTATCGATTTTCTAGAATTTTTTTTTTTTTTTGAGAGAGAGAAGAATTTCATATTTCAAAACGAAATTGTTTTCCTCTTTCAGTTGGCTGAAATTTTTCAATGTGCAAAAAAAATGTAACAAATTTTCAACAAATGACTATTTTATCGTTAATAGGAAATGTTCACGATTGTTCTTCTTCTTCTTTTTTTTTTTTTATTTCCTCATTCATTCATCATTATTGGTCAAATGTGATTAATTTTAAATATTGCATTCATCAATGCAATTATTGTGCAATATGCAATGCATCAATGCATCAAAATGAATTATTATATTACTCAAATGCAATAGCAATTATTTTATGTCTGCAGCATTTGAATTTCAAAGCCTAAAAGAGACGGCCGAAATTTATCATTTTTATATTATGCTATATAAATATTTGATACTTTTTTTTTTGAAAAAAACAGGGAAGTTTTGCATATTTTATTCAATATGCGTTATTCGAAAAGATAAAGGTGGAATAGTTCAGTTGATCGATTAATGTTGCTTATGAGAAAAGATGGTTATGTCGTACAAAAAAGTGTCGTTTGTTATTGGCAAAAATTATTGATCGAAAGATGAGAAGAATTTAAGAAATTTAGGCTTATTAAGCTTATTATTGAACGAAATTTGAGAATAAAGCTGCTGAAAAATGGTTTTTCTTTCATTTTTCTTTTTATTCTAATCGATGAATCGTTTTTTTTTTCTTGCTGAAATATTTTCCACTATCATTTCGACGCACTTTTACAAAATTACTTCCGTAAACAAGTCATAAGTATGGTTGCTGTTGCTTCAACTCGAGATCGGTTGAAGCTTCAGCTATAAAATTTACCACTCCGCTTCATAAACGGTTAACTCCATCACCACTTTAATGTCAATTTGCGAAGATTTGCATTTTCAACTTGCACGCGAGAACAAATGGAGATTTGCGCCAGGTGGGAAGTGGCATTGTACTTTTATTAATCTTATTCATCACATCAATAAATGCCCAAATAAACCAATGCACCGTTGAAGTCTTCTACGGGATACTTGTTCCCCTGAGTCGACTATTTCAATTGTGCGACTCTACCAGTCGTAAAATGCACATATGTTTTAAGGCATATCTATGGCTGATGAGTTTCTTATAAATCAAGTGATCAACTTGGAATCTAGTTTAAGAGGGAATGATGGGGTGAGGGGGGAGGGGAGGGGATTGCGGATGGATATTTGTTGAATGTTATGCTCACCAAATATTGTAGTTCTAGTTACAATAGTTTTTAGGTAGAAATTGCCTAACCACATGGTCAAATATGCATACGTTTATATATGTGTAGAAATGATCTAACCATAATGCGTTTTGCAAAAAAAGAATTTTCGTTTGTGGGTTTTTTTTTTTGCTTTTTTTGCAATTCGCACTATTCAAAACATTTTTTTCTCTGGGAGATTATTATAAGCGCTCGATCCGACACTAAAATCTAAGTTTATTATTATATTTCTTTTATTTATTGCATAATAATGGTGCCAATTTATCTGCTATATATTAACAAGTGTTTATCATATCAACTTCCCTAATGTGCTTTCCAGTTTTTCTTCTCCCAGAGGAAACTTGATCATTAATTGCATCATTGTTTTTAGGTAGTAATGCAATGGTACTCGTGAAATTTTTTTATGAGCATATTTTTCTCTGATGGTGAAAATTTTTTAGGTGAATTCTTGAATATGCAGTATTCATTTATCGCGTATGACAAATATTGTAATGAAAAAAATCTTTTTTTTTGTTGGTAAAATAAAGAATGAAATTCAAATGAGTGTATTTTATTTTTTTTTTTTTTTGAATGAGCCATGCGATCATCATGGTACATGATGGTACCGCTATTTGCACTCTTATAAGTGCAATTGACTTCAAATATTTTAATGCATCAATGCTGCGTTTTTTTTTCTCTCTCTCTCTTTTTTTTGAAATTTAGTGTGCACTATATGGATAATACCTCTCGCAACAAAATTTTTGCTTAAATTCAGTGGAAATTTTTCTTCACCAAACAGCTCAAAACGTTTTTAAATAGAACACCGCTTTTCATAAAAAAGCACATATTTTTTAGGCGTTAACACATGTGGCGCATTTTTCTTTTTCAATTTCACAGAGCCGAAAAGCTTCGCTTCATGCTATAAAGGGTGGAAAACAAGGGATGCATCATTCATATTTTTGTTTCTTATAAATGTTAAATTCGATTTGTTTATCTTCTATGGGATTAGCGCTTCGTCATCACCGTCGACATCTCGATGACGAGGAATGGCAGTTTTCTGCCGTCCTGTTGGAACCTTTTCATCATATATAAAGAACCTCTCTAGAGTTTTTTCAATTTACCGTCTGAACCCCTCTCCTTCATAACAAGCAAAGTTTTTGAGCTTCATGGAAATGGTATTTCATTACTTTGAACGTCTCATGGATTAAACACTGCATGTGTAAGCGTTTTGATCAGATGCATCCCTACAAGAAACGATTTTCCTGCCTTACTTATCTTTTTTTGAACTTCATGGACGTACGAAGAGGAACCCACTCCTCTCTTTTTCACTTAAGATCCTTATACCACCATATTCCTGATCATCACATCAGTATCTTATTTCCTTATATTTCTTCGGCCTCTTCTCTCTTCTTCAAAAACGATTTAAAAATACATAATATATGGCATCAGTTGACCCATCGGAACGGGTAACAGTGTACCTGTAAACTGAAAGTAGAGGTAGGCTATAAGTGAAAAGTAGTTTGTAATAAAGCCGTTTAAAATATTCCGGAGCTAGTAAATCTATTTTGAGGCATATCAATCGTGGTAAGGATTATCAAGCAAAAGTGAAGAAATGGGCCGATCGTGAAATCACCGATGAAGAACGTGAGGCAATACCGGATCGAGATGATGCTGTTTTTGATTGTAACCTTATAGATCATCTTGAATCATCTACAGGTAACAAGAATTTATTATTAGGTAATTGCAGAAAATGAATTTTACCTTGATCGGTGTTTTTCTTGAATGTGAGCTTCAGATAATCTCAAAAGAAGATTCGTTTTAGATAATTTTGAAAGTGGAGAAGATATGGGGAACATATTTCCAAAGTTTTCATTAAAATTTTATACGGCAGTTAATATTGTGAATATTTGCTTTATTTTTGTTTATTTGAAGAAAAAAAAAAGATTTTTTTCACCATTGCCACTAAAGATTATTTCCCTTTTTTTTTTCTTTCCCATTGAAAAAAAAAATTGAATTTCTGTTCATATTAATATAGATCATTCACTTCATTTTTTTTTTTGGGGGGGGGGGGGTTGCATTAAATAACGGATGAATATTTATTGAATATTATTTAGATGAAAGTTAGTGATTCATGATGAACGTACAAATAATGTGATATTTTATTAGATTATAGTGAGAAATTATAATGGTTTCTTTTTGTGCGTTAAAAAATTTCATTTGTTGAAAATTTTCTTTAATAAATTGACCTATTATAATTCATCGATTTAGATCATTAATAAATTTTCGTATATTTTTATTTATCATTTTCACAAAAATCTTATTTACATTAGAGAAAATCGCTTTGCTCTTTCTTTCGTTTTTTTTTTTGTTTGTTTGTTTGTTTGTTTGTTTGTTTTTTGTAATATTTGCATAGAATGGAAATAATAACAAATTGTTGATTTTCATCATTTCAAAATTATTTCTTCTTTGAAAAATTTTCAATGAAATTCTCCATCATATTTTTAGCACAGATTTGTTTTGCAATCGTCAATAGTTTTTCTTTAAGTGTGCTAATCAGTTAGCATCTTTAATAAAATTGAAATGAAGTTGATTGAATGAGGATTTTATAGTGGAAGCATACGAGCTGTTAGCATGCAGTCAAGCTGTACCACGTCCAGGAAGGAATAGAGAACTCGCTTTACATCTACTGATGGAAAATAAGGTTAATGCAATCTTCTTCTATGCGAATAATTACTGGGGTAGTTGGTAGTTGTAGGCGGCGTGTATATCTTCCAGAAGAGGACAGAAGAATTGTTTATAAGTTTGAAATAATGTGATGGTAGGAAGCATTTCAGTCGTTTCCGAATTACTTAAATATTTCTAGTTGTGTTATTTTCCAGTCTTCCTAAATCAGTTAACTCTTTAATTTCTACTTTATTTCTCAAGCACAATAAAAAAAATATGAATACTCTTGCAGAAGCGCTTATTTTTAATTCTGTAATAACAACGAATAATTCTCTACATAATTACATTCTAAGTAATATTTATTCATCTATAATTTTCCTCAACTTTTTTTAATAAATTAATGGGGAATTTTCTCATTATTTTCATCTCTTCTATTAAAGAATTTATTAAGGAATATGAAATTATATATGCAACACACAATGCAGATGAAAGGGCAAACACGATTTACTTTCATCATATTTGAGGAAATCACATGAATATACCGAGATGCTTTTGCTTCTGAGCACTCGGTTGCTTGGTTGTATTTGTATTTGCATGAATTGATTTTTTTTTCTTATTCTAGGGCAATATTCAAGCGGCCGTAATGGATTTGATGAGATCGGATACACTCGATTGGGAACAATATCCGATCATTTACAATAATATTTATAATGATACGGATCCGTGGACACCAGAGGACATTCAATCATTCCAGGATGCTATCTATAAGAGCGAGAAGGATTTTCATCAAGTTTCACTCGATGTAAGCTTATTTTTGCTCAAAATTAGTTTCGCTTATAAGTTTATTATAAAATTCTCTTTTGTACATATGAGACGAACATATGTATATTCATACATGAGTACGTTTAGCACAATTCCTTATATGTTGTTATTTTTTAGGTATAGGTAGACAGAGAATTTAGAAGGAAAAAGTAACGAAAATAATATGAGATCGCGATCAGAGGTTTCATCCTTTTTCGAAGCAATCCGGTCATATTCTTCAGATGAGTTCTTAAAATCCATTAGATAATTCCTCTCAAGTCTGCCTCTGTTTTTAGCAGAATATTTCATCGAGCATTCACATCCTCGCAACGTGAGCTTACTTGATGATGCCGTAGGGATAGCTCATTTCCTTCCGCATCTTCCTCTTTCATTTTGGAGTGCTACTTAAAGTGTTGAAATAAATTAAGCATGGTATAGTTGAAGAACGCATGTTTGCCATTTTCATAGCAAAATATAGAATGAAATTTTCACGAAAGGAATGGTTTGCAATTGGTGAATCGCAATTTAGAAAAAAAAAATTTTTTTTTTGTTTAATTTCTCATTATAATTCATCACTTCATTGTGATTTAACTTTCTTTAGAGAATTTTAAAAAATTTATCTTTTTCTTTTTTTCGACTTTGAAAAATTTATATAAATTCACCAGCACCTTGGATGAAACTTACCTTTTCTGCTTTGTCGTATAGAATAATCTAAATTTGAAATGACTAGCGCATACTTATTTACTTATTTGTTTTTCGATTGTTTAGATAAATCTAGAAATGCGCCCATATCGCATTTGAAAGGGTTATGCCGGTCATTTCATTTTAAATTCATCAATTATTACACAAATATTTTTTAGAATTGATCTTGAACAAATCTATTATAGTTGATTTCACTAGAAAAATAAATAAATAAATAAACGTTTTGCTTATTTAATAATCTAAATAATTGCTGTGATTTTAGTTGGGCAATAAAACGGTGAAGCAATGTGTCGAATTCTACTATATGTGGAAAAAGGCATGTCCTGATGATTATCGCAAATTGCGCAATTTACGCAGAAAGCGACAATTGCTTGAAATGCATCAACAGGTTTATCTAAGATCTCATTGTGCCATCATTTTTTTATTCGAGAATTTAATTGACATCTCTTTTTCTTTCATGAATTTTTAATAATTTCCAGGGTACTGATTATTGATTATTTGAACCTATGATGTAAAATGTTTTAGTACAACGATATTTGATCTTGA
This sequence comes from Ascaris suum, assembly GCA_013433145.1. Lineage (NCBI taxonomy): Eukaryota > Metazoa > Nematoda > Chromadorea > Rhabditida > Ascarididae > Ascaris > Ascaris suum. The sequence goes on from CM024174.1 coordinate 12,030,818, forward strand.
TATATAGTGAATTTTATTATTTGAATAATATTACTAGTTGTTAGATATAAATCATTTTAGTCGTTTTTCTTTAAAGGGTACCTTTCAAATTGATTTCTATGAAGAGAATAATAGTACTAATTGATTATTTGTACTTGTTCATAAGTCTGAAAAAAATTGAATGAAATAGCTTTCGGCATTTTTGTGTATATTGAAATATTTTCAGATGGAACCAGGTGAGACGTATAATTTACGTTCTAACACACGAAATATGGACGGCGAAGAGGATTCTGAAACATCGGAAGCGGAAAGTGATGCGACAAATCCATCATATGCCACCGATCCAGAGCAACTCTTCCAGGATGAAAGGTTTTTTGTTTCATTTATTATACTCAACAATTTTCGAGGCGAAAGTAAAAGCTCTGCAAACTGTTAGGAATATGAGATTATCATATATACATCAATAGAAGCTTAAAATCAAAGAATTATCTTTTCATGAATTGATGATTTTCTTTGGTAAATCTCTTGTATTTCCAGATGCTTTCCTTGTATAGCAACATAAATTTTCTCTGCCAGTGGCTAAAAAAGCACGCTTAATAAATGATACCATCGTTGCTTAGAGATTCTACTTTTACATGGAGCTTTGCATGATGGTCGAGGAGGTAAGGGGGGGGGGGGGAACTTTATTATCTATTGTGTATAAGTAAGGCTTCTATATTTTCCCGGAAGAAGGGCGATGTATCCCAAAGAGTATATATAGGACACAAATATTTTCGATATTCTCGAATAAACCTTGAGTAATACTTGCACATTATCTTTCTATTTACATGTTTACTTCATGATACTGACTCTGTGATTGTTTTGCTAGTCGTTCATATTTACTTTATGGTTTTATTTTTCTTTTTTTTTTTTTGCTGAAAAACTTTCAAAATAGAGTTTAGGGCTGATAAGGTGGCAATGGTGAATATAAACGAAAGCGCCGTTTCGGCAGTGAGAAAGACATCAGCGATTGCTTTTGTCGAACCAAATGAAGCGACAAATGTTGTAAAATTATCCCCCAACGTAATCACCGAATCACCGGTCACTCTTACTCAACCAAATCTTCCGCAACGAACCGCACATCCTCCGGTAAGGATCGTTATTGTCGCACTTGTAAGGTGCTTTTTTTCTTGCTTATTAAATCAGGAAATAAACTCTAGATGAAAATTTTAGTGGTATTTTATTGTTAATATTTTCGGTGCAAAGGTTTTTTTTGCAGTATGAAGGTATATCCTGTTTCTTTTGCATTATATCTGTCGGTCTGTTCTATATATAGTCGTCGTAACTTTTTGAGATTTAAGGAAGTGGTTGATAACGATGTTGTGAGATAAATTCCAAGAGTTTTGTCACGTATGTGAACGAAATTGTTCTTTCTTTGAAACTTTTAACAAAGGTGGCAAAGAAAAATTCCTTCTATCTAACAACCTCCGAGACATCACTATTCTCCACGTAATTAATCTCTTCATTTCTCTATTGCTATTTGGATTGTCTTTTTATTCATCGCAATGTTTGTTTATAATGTCTTTTCTCTTTCTTCGTATTTTTTCTCGGAATCTCTTTTTCTTTTCCAATTAAAACGCATATAGAGGATTGATGAAGAAAGAAAAAAAGAACAAGAGAGGAAATTAGTGAGCGATGCGAAAAGGAAAATAATTTTTTTTTTAAATTAAGGTACATCGAGCTGCAGTGAAGAAAGGCGCCCAACCGTCTGCCGATGGTTATTTCCATTGTCGTCTCTGTGACAAATGCTTTGAAAAGGTAATCGTTGTTGCAACGGCTTCTTTTTTATTTAGGTATTTATTGCTCAGGCGTTTATGCAAGTGTTTATAGACTCATTGCAGCATAGCCCGATCGAATGTTCAAGTTTAATTGCATTAATTGCAGCAGTGCAATGCTTAAGTGCATTGAGTACATAATGAAGTCATTTGGATGGTATGGGAGCGTTATTGACACTAGCGAATAAATCCAAGAAATTTGGAGCTGAGAGGCATATTTCAGTGAAGCTATCATTGAAAACATGAGATCTTTGCATTCGATACACTCAGTAATTGATGTACATATATATGTATGTTTCAGGTGAAAAGCTTAAATGCACATATGAAGTCACATGCGATGAAAGCTCGAGCTGAAGCTGAAGCTCAAGCACAGATGAGTCTGCAGTTTAATGCACAGCAACAAGCTGCTGCAGCTGTAGTTGGGAATGCGGTTCGTGAGAAGCCTGTGGCGTCGACAAATACAAATGTTGTGGTGCCAAACGTTACGACAAGTGCACATCAAAATGCACTCGCACAAAGTCCTCTTGCACGAGTTGCGCAAAATTTAAGCCAGAATCCGTTTAGTGCTCTTGGCCAGCCAACTATTGCTCAAGATCTTTTTGTGCAGACCTCTTTGGCTGGCGATCAACTTGCACAAAGTACATTAATGCAAAGTCCATTGGGGCCAGCCTCATTGGCTGCACATTCTGCACTTGGCCAATCGCTTACGGCTGCCAGTGTACTCAGTCAGTTGCCTCAAGCACAAGCATTACATTTCCTCAATACGCTTCATCATCCAACTATAACGCATTAAATCAACAATGAATTTGAGTCTCAAGCTCGAGTTTTGTCCTCTCTCTTTTTTTTGATCATTGTTGCGTTATTATTTGATAAAGTTTGAGCTTTGGATAGAGTGCCGCGTAAATATTTCCGTTTATTTAAAATATTTGCGCTTTGTAAATTATATTTTTCTTTCTATTTGTTTTTTGTTTACCATGATTCTCTCGCTTCTTTCCCCATCTCTACCTTTGCTTTTGTCATTAAAAGTATTGGCATTAATCTAAGCAGTTGATTCTTGTAGAAGGTATTTCGAAAAAAAAGAAGCAATTAACTTAAATGATATTTCCAATGTAACTTTCTAGCCCGATTGTAATAAAGGAGGGAGGATATAAACGAAAATTGAAATCCTCCCATATGTAAATTTTATTATCTCTCATTAGCAACATCAAATGAAATTGCTCTTCAATGGTTCCATTTTGTGTCTTTTTTCACCAATTGTTTATTTCTCGCCTTTTACGCAGTGGCCATATTTGCCCATTGAACGTTTATAAGTGCGAAGCTGGTCTTTGTTGGAATACACCTCGGAAATTCTACTGCGTTCTCGGTGTTCAGGGTCTTACTGTCCCTTTTTTTTTAAATGATATTCCTCTTTTTTTTCTTCCCTTATTTCTCTACTATTGATAAATTTTTTCTCGCCATCGTTGTTTTTTTTTTTACTCTCTTATTCTAATGCCTCATTGTAATATTAAGAAATAAGAAGGCGTATTGTTTTTTTGCGTTCTACACTTCTCTCGAATATTTCATAAGTGATCACCTTTTCGTTATTTCTATTTTTTTTAAAGTGAGGACTAAAATAGAGAGAGAGAGAGAGTTTATCAAAATATCCATAAAAGTTGATTTGTTTCTTTTTCTTTTTGCCTACACTCCATCTGATTATATGACAATTTGAATAATTAACTGATTTCTTTGTTTGTTTGTTTTTTTTTAATTTTTTTTTTTAGTATCTCGTTTAGAATATCTATAAGTGTGTCCTATTATCTCTCCCCCCCCCCCCCAATCCCCCTCCACCATCATGCATATGCGATTAGTTTTTTATCGATCGACGTTTGGTATTTTAGTGTTTTTCCCCAGTCGATTGTTGCGTGTTGTACCGTTCAGTTTTTTTTTTAGCCCTCAATGCGCCGATATTTTTGTTTTGCGCTGAATTTCCTCATTGTTGTTTTTTTGTATAGTATCATTCGAGTTGTTGCATCAGTAATTGTTGCTGTGGTCGCAGAAAATGAAGAGATTCAATATTGATCGATTTGAATGATGGGATATCGATTTGAGATCTTCACTACAATGCATTCATTTTGGCGTTTATTTATTTGCTGATAAGGGGGATGTTCTTTTCGCCGATAAAGCTATTTTACATAGGAATTGGGAGGAGGAAGTGACTTCTTGGGGGGAACGTGATGGGGGAAAAAAAGAGGGGGAGGGAGGAATAAATGAAGTATGATACAAGTCGAAGTTCATTATGAGACGATTTGAACAAATAGCCGCTTTTGTAGCTGCTCGTATATTTTTCTGATTTATTAAACGAGACTTTATTGTTTCGGCTACTGTCGAGCTTATTGAGGGTTTTTCTTCTCTTTTTTTTTCACTAAGAAAAAGCTATGTTGTTGTTTTTTTTTCTCCTTTTTTTTAGCTCCCTCATTACCTCATTCTGTGTATGTGATTTGATGGTTGCTCGCTTTCACTGGTCATTATCTAGCCCATTTTCTCTCCTTCATCTTCAAACCTCCTGTTTCCTAAAATTGGGGCCACCATGTTTGTTCGAGCGATTTACTTCTCAAGCAACAAATTATCACAAATTATTCAGAAGAAGTGCATTATATATTATCTATCTAAGCAGTTTCATTATCGATGATCTGTTTTTTTAAGGCCGGTGATATATTAGGTGTTTAAAAAATTGTGCTCTGTCTCGATATCGATATTTCTTAGTTTAATTGCTTATTTCTTAGGATGTCAACTTCTGCATTGTTCGATCGACCGACGTACCGTACACTCATTTTTGAATTTAATGTACTTAACAAAAATTAAGAACTTCTTAAATTTGTTACCACAGTCTGCAAAACATAGCAACCATGCCCCAGATTGTGACATAAAAGAAGAGCGAAGATTTCGGGTCGTTTTAGGGAAGTATAAAACTCAGACAAAAAAGTAAATCCATTGAAAATTGGATTGAAATTTCCAAATAAAGCTCATTTGCAACAATCATTTTACCTCTTTTCTAGTATTTTGATGAAAGTTGTAACATCATAGGTTGCAGATTATCAACGTCTTCCTGAAGTTGCAGATTATCAGCGAAATTGAAAGTGCGTTTTCGAGATCCAAGTTCTACCGCTAGAATCCTTTCGGGATCCGTATGCATGAATAATAAATCACCGGCCTACTTTGTATCGAAATTTTCCTGACCGTAATTCTTCTTCATGTTCACATTTCACTGCGGAATTGAAATCATTTCATCGAATTGAGCTGCACCATTGCCTTTCGAGTGGAATAATTTTCTATTTGAGGTAACTTCTTCATGAATGCTTCATAAGGTGGGATGCCCCTTTCATCTATTTCCTCTAATTTTTGATTGTATAGGAAACAGATGTGTATCATATAAACGTGTTATTGGAGATGTTCTATTCAAGTGAAAGCGTCATTACAAAGGAGTTTATTTGAAACAAATTATAAAATATAAGGATAAAGCTTTTTCTTTATTTATCGTTGTATTTCGTCACTTATTTGCACTGTCGTAAACGATCAGAAATCTTCAAACGAAGTTTTTTGAATGCTGATGCCATATAAACTCCCTGAAACATAGCAGAGGTCGGATGGAAGTGAGCGATGGACTGACGGAGGAGTCGCCACATATCGGCTAGATGAGTAGCTCATGTGTAGTAGTGTATATTCACGTCAAAATTATGGTGGATTCGGGTTTTCTTGTGAACAGTGGCATCCTTTATTCGATTCTCCTATTTGCGCCGATAAAAACGATTTTACATGGGTGTCTTCATATTGGTAATTCCGTACAAGTTTTGTGTTTCAGTGGTACTACTAAAAACTGCGTTATTTCTGATTTGCTGAAGATCGACTTCGGAAATCGATGAGCAGTAAATTGCTAAACTAGTGTTGTTCGTATTTTTGTATTGGAAAAATAATGAAGTGTTTGGCTGATACATAAGGTCACTTAAAGAATTCATATTGTTGTCGAATCTTCGTATCTTCTTTTTATTATATGGTGGTCGAGCTGAGATGGGTGAAATAATTGAGGGGGGGGGGGGGGGGGGGGGGGAGAGATGAGAGGGAGTTCTTGTTTTAACATAATGCTGTATCTACGGCAACGAACCGATTCGCTAGCGATCGCAACCAGTTGATCCGTATCGGGTGGTACGGCTGCGTCTTCAACCGCCACAACGTTCATCTCGATTCCATTCCGTCGAGCTGAATCTGCTGCATCGGTTGGATCCTCCTGAAATGTAATTGCAGTTTACTGTCGCTAGAAATGATGAATGCTCTGGCAAATAGGCATCAAATAATTAGGCATTAAGGTGCGCTTCTCTGTTCCCAGATTAAGTATTTTCACCAGACTTTTGAGTATATTGTCATACTTTGTCGTCGCAATTGCTGTGCAAATAAATATATCCATCAGGTCACTCAAGTCGATATATAAAATGCTTGTATAGCTGAATTCGATTAGAAAATCTTGAGTAAGTCAGCTGATAGCAACAGATAGATAAACGTAGAGTGAACGTAAGCAAGTATTAAATGATATGAGATCATTTTTTTTAAACAAAGGAAAAAAAGTAATAGAAATAAGAAAATAAAAGATAAACAACTAAAAAATGTTTTAAAAGAGTGACAACATGACTATGAGAGTAATGATGACGATAAACTAAAATAAATATTAATCGATAGCAATCGTATATTTATTTTATTCAATAAGAAAATTTTATAATATTAGAGAAAAAAAAAACTGAAAGAAGAAACGAAAAAATTTGTCAACGAAAAATCTATGGATAGCACTGATTGACAATAAATTTTCATCGCATAGAAATCGGCAATATATATTTATAGTTTGTATATTGATTTTAGACATGCAATTCACAATTCGTTCTTAATGCATTTAAGTGAAAAGTGAATTTAAAAAAAAAAAAGTTATGATGGAAATTTCGAGAAAGACGAATATACTATAGAGAAATAAAAATAGGAAATTTTTTATCTACCTACAAAATTTTTTCATTAAAATTGTAAATTCCATTTTTGATATGAATATTCAAGCGTACCATATTGACCAGTTAAAAAAAAGAAAACCTCAAACGTTTAGTTCACATTTATCCGCATGTATAGATTATTGTTTTTACGTTGCTATAAATACGCTAAAATATACCTGTGAATAACCATCCGTAAAAAGAATAATCATTTTTTTCGCATTATTTCGTCCACCATATTTTTCATCGAATTCATTTGTTGCAAATTTGATTGCTTCGCCTGTACGTGTCGTTCCACCCATATGTTGTGCTTTCATCATTTCGGCAATCGCATCACTCGTATTGGTGTATTTTTTCAGGTGAAATACCGTGTTTGTCCGACCAGGACCCGAATATCGAACCATCGCTATCTCAAAATCATATCTCACTATTCGTAAGTTCATATTTAATAATTATCTAGCGCTTATAATTTTTGAATACTTCATATTTGACAAATTTATTGCTGAAAGAATGCGGCAAATTTAGAAAATTAGAAGTTCTAAATGTTTTTCCGCTGTGGATTCTTTTAGAATGATTGCGGGCGTATTTTCGAATGTAATAATTCTTTAAAGGTAGGCACCTTCACTTATGGCACCTATAGCAAGATCTTTACGCATAAATAGATGTAAGAGAAAATATCTTTCTATTGTTGATTTCCTTGTGCTATACTTCATGTATCCTCCATAGCGAATATAATTCAAAGACTGTACAAGTAAAATTTAGCCTTACTTGAACATCAAATGGACCGAGATGGAGGTCTTTGATAAGGGAGGAGGCTAGCTCGACATAAGCGTCTCGCTTATCAACGGCACCACCAGAAAAGTCCATCAGCAAGACGATATCCATCTGGCATCCTAAAAACTTCCGTCTATGATTTCCATCTCCTTTAGACGCTGGCCATTGTTGGCTGAAACATCCATGATTCAAGACAACACGACAAATAATATAATTCAAAGACTGTACAAGTCCGATAACAGAACTTCTACCACATCATTTACGTGCATGTCATAGTTGACGAACTTACAAGCCTTTACTGAAATGGGCAGTTAAAAAAGTGAAAGCACTACCTGATCGATTTATTGAAGGTAGAAAATGTATATAACTTCAACGACCTCAAACTTGAATGTTTGTTTATACACCTCGCTGAATAAGCATGAAGGTTCGACTACCAAATGGTTAACCTGGTTTTCCGGTGTAAGGTTTTGTGGTGGTGGTTCGAAGTGTAGTCGTTCTCGGCGTAGTTATCGTCCTTGTGGTTCTTGTTGTTGTTGTCGTTGTCCTTCAAATAATTATGTAATTTGTTGATCATATCATCTAGTTCCCTTAGAGGAAATAAAACAAAGATGAATTGCTATACGGTTTCAACTTTTCCAAAAAAACCTCGTTGCTACTAAAACTCCGCAATTTTGAGAATTATTCGTTTCTTTTGTTCTCGAAATGATTGATGTTGATGGAAGGGGAAGCAATGTGTACAGTCAAATGTCATGCGGTATTTAATCGAAATAAGAAGATTAAAGGATGGATAAGCGTCATATTCAATAATTCAAACATCCGCAGATTGTTGGATCGTTGAGACGTATTCAGCTATCGGATAACACATTCTGGCTGCACGTTTTGTGTTTTTTTTTTTTGTATGCATATTTTATGAAGTTTTCGCATCTCCTATGAATATGCCAGCTTTAGATATGCTTGAATTTTGTGCATACGCTTAGGTTGATATGTGTTTCTGCCTATCCGCTGGATGATCTCAACAAACAGCTAGAATAAATCTATCGTTGAAAGTTGTGCTGGAAAAAGATTTGCACTTAACCCATCTTCCTCATTGCAAAATTTACACTCGTTTGCGATCAGTTTTGCAAATGTCGCAATCGTTTGCAATTCCTTTTGCAAGACTCGCAATCCCGGTCATAAAGGAAGTTTGGCACAAAACATCGGCTTCTTATTGGTAGTGTTGGCTTAGGCGAAGTTTCCAGAAATATCTGCCACGCTAACCAACATAGCACACCCACATCATATGAGCATAAGCCGCCTGTCTAATTGAAGTCCTTTGAAGCGCGAAACATAATTACTTTTTGATTGTAGTGGTTTTACTCTCTGGCTTCCTTCGTACATCAGATCGTCTAAAACGACATTTCGTAAACGGTTTGAGCAAATCTTTCGAATGTTGCACGATATCATCACCGATAGCCACTCTCGATTGGTTTCCGTTCGTTAAGCTCACCATTCCTCGTCTGCAATCAGATTGCTGAATAATTCAAATGTGATGCATGCGAGGCTGAACCTGAATGTAGAAGAGGTGCTAATCGTGTTTCCGGATACCTAATTAATTCCCGATAAAAACCTAAACCTAATCTAAAGCTAATATTATGTAGTGTAGTTAGTCAAACACTCTTTTCAGTACATTTTGAACCTTTCTATATTTCAATCAAGATGCATCTCAAGCAATCAAATTTTTATGACGATCAGGTTCAGCAACGTTACATTTGATGCAATAAGCCGATTATAAATTGGCTTGTATACGCTAGTTGCTGGTTGCGCTTCTTATGGAGCAGTATTTCATGGCATCTTGGAAATACATCTAAACAGTAATCGAAACTCCTAGGTTCAATTCCGCTCTCGACTTCGAAAGAAAAAACGGTTTAAAAAACTCACATGCTATAAAAGGATGATGAAGGTGCCGCGAAAAGATGCACATTTTTGAGCGATGCAAGCTTGGCCACATTCTTTCGAACGATTTCCTCATCTCTGCATTTGAAATAACCGCGTAAACTTTACCACAAATATCGCATAATAGTTCAGGTTGGGTACTGGCATCACTGCTGAATAGTATGTTACGGAGAAGCGATTTCTGATCAGATACGAGTCAAGTGGAAGGAAGCGGAGCCCCGCCAGAAAGCAAGTTCGGGAGACGGACACCCGATAAAACGCCCTCGACGGTCTCTTCGGCAGGAAGCCTGTCAAAGAAATGAATGCCTCCCGCATCACATTGGCGCGAGAGTATGAGGTGGGAACGAGCGCCATCTATGTGAAATTAAAAAAACTGCTGCTCGCTCCTTAAAATTTTGCTTAGATCACCCAATATTTTTTTAATGTTTGGAGAATTTCCACATTCTCACGCTAATTTCCTCTCAAATGAAGGATATGAAGGACGTTCATTTCAAAATTCTTTTCTCGGCCAAGGTATTGATTTGTGTATAAAACTGAAATAAACTTTATATAAGAGCATAGGTATTGTGTTGAACGCAATAACTAAACCTTTTATCAACTTAAAAAACAACGTTGTTTTTTCTATTGCAATGTTAGCATAAGCTGCTCTTCCGACTGCAAGCAAGGGTGTCCAGCAGTGGATTGTTGACCTTTCAGGTAAGGTATAACAACAATACGAGTTAGAACACTATGACTGATCGGGCGTAACAAGTGTAAAACAGCACAGGTAAAGCATAGCAACGAGTAACATGATTAGAAAATTTACCTGTGATAGCCGTCAGAGACTGTGAATATGACAAGAGGAACACCGTTTCGCCGTCGTAAGACGAACTCGTCGAGTACAACGCCGAATGCGCTGCCTGTATCGGTGCCGCCTTGAACATGCGGCAACTGGTTGAACGCCTCTTGTAACGCCGGTTGTGACTGAAATTTTACCTTCAATTCGAAACGGCTTTTCGCTATACAAGGGGCGGGCAATGCATACGATTGAAGCTATAGACATTGGCTACTAATTTGCCTTCTGACTGCCAGTTTGAATTTGCATATTTGCAATTCGAATTCACATTTTCATATTAATTAGTTACTAAGTCTTTCGCAATCAAAGCAAAACTGGAACCTATTGACCTTTATTATTATTCGGTGTTATTCGGTTAGCTTACTTGGACAACCTCACTGGGATGTTATTGTTGTACTACTCTTATAAGCACCTGCTTATCCTTCATCTTAGATAGAGCACATAAATGGGTAATTTATATGAATTTAGAGCCAATACATTTAAGGATTTAAGGAAGAATTATTACTTAGATTAGATTACCAATCTCATAGTAGTATATATATATATATATATATATATATATATATATATATATATATATATATATATATATATATATATATATATATATATATATATATATATATATATATATATATATATTAACTTTTATTTATTTTGGTGCATTGACATGGGAGACCTCAGTTTTATTGGTTCTCAGTGTTATTTTCTTGAGTTATTGCATTCGATAGTTAGCATGTTGTATATAAATATTGACCTACATAGGTCAATGTTTTAATGATGTTGACCTCAACATAGATTTTTTCGTTTATCGATAATGCGTGATTATTGGTAATTTTATGTTTACGTTGCACAGCCACACGATTTGAATACGAAATGTTTTATTTTATTTTGATATTCCTTCATAGTTTTGAGTGTTTTCCTGAGTACATTTGGACAAACCACGATTAAGCGGTTAAGACTATCTACATTTCAATTAAGACTACTTATCGGTTGGATTCTCTTTTTATTAAAGTTTTTTAGTTTATAATTACTTAATTTAGTAATTACGTATATCATCTTATGCTATTCTCCGCGTATTACATATCGCATTTTCAGTCTAAGTTTCTTATGTTAAAAGCATTCTAATACGTTTCATTCAGCCTATATATTTTGCACCACATTTCATAATAACTTTGAACAATTAACACATTTTGTTGATTCCAATACTTATTAAATTATTAACATATAACATTATAAACTTGTAGAGTAGTTCTGCCTTATTTACTAGGTAAATGTGTATGTGTATATAAAATTTGTTTAGCGGCGATTTCATTACTTGATAATATCATCTAGTATTTTCCGCGCGTTTTTGTTTACTACCTAGCTATACTTTGCTTATGCAGCTCTTATTTGCGATTTAGGATAAAACTTTTTGTTGTATAAAAATGGACGACGGCATTAAAAGAGGACCTAAGTCAAACTCTCAAACAACGGTTGTGGGAAAAAAGAAGGAAAACGGATAGCAGTGACGAGGCAGGCTTCATATTTCATGATTTTCTTGCTCATTATACATTCATAACAGACATTTTATCTACAAACTTGTATGTTTCTTCTTTTCTTTATCCTCTTCTCAACGCATGTTTAAAATGTCTATCTTATTTTCTTGTACTAACAGTTTCGTTGTGGTTATACTCTATCTCAACGGTTATACGTTTCGTTGTGACGATGGCCCGCGCATAACTCAGGTGCACACATTAATGGATAAGGGCGGAAAAGTGGTCACCTTTTATTCGCATAGGCATTTTATCCATATCTTATTTTTACATTGTTAACATTTCATCTTCTAACATCGGTCTATTAATGCTATTTTTAGATTTTAGGCTTCTTATACATCATCTTTCTCTATAAAAACATAAAGAAACTTTATTCAGCTAGGAAGCTTTGTCTTTTTTTTAAAGATGGGCTTAAATTTTTGGATAAACTTAAAATTTCAATAAATGCCATGGATTTTTTCTTTGAGCAAAGGATTGGCAATCGTTGATTTATTGTTGAGGTGAAAATTTGCACCAACACTGATATGCTCAAAATAGTATCGAGGCCATTTCTGAAGTTTCGCAATGCTACTATATTCCAAAATTGAAGCTCTGTGACCTTCTGCGTCCACTTTCAATTCGGAGGCGATACTCTTCACAGTGGCGATCATATGCTGAAAATAAATCAGTGATTCTTTAGGAAAGTAAAGAACGATAGCTCTCCTACTTTTAAGCCATTTTGTTGGACGATTTACAAAATGATGGCGATTCCAGTATACCTCATTAATGCTGGAGCAGCTAAGGATAGGTTTTGGAACTTAGCAGCCTAATAAACTAGCGGCAAAAATAGCACCAAAAATTTCGTGGCAAAGTGGCATACAGTAATGCTGAAAGATTACTTTCGATAAGCGAATGCAGCATAAAACTATACTCTATAAAAGAATTATGTGCTACCTGAAATAAGAGGGAAACCCAAGGATCAACCTAAGGATCTAAAGAAGAGAGTGAAGGCGAATTAAGAGAGAAAGCAAAGTTGCGTATTGCCTGAAAACAAACCCTAGATCATTCTCAAATCTAAAATCATTTAATTTGCGAACTTATCCGGCATCGGCCAACCTTTTCTGCACAAACTCCCCATGACCTCTCAGGAGGCTCTCAAGACGCTTATTGACATTCTTTCGAAAATAGCAACTCATTTGTAGAACATAGTCAACGTATTTCGCTTGCATTTTTTCTAAGAGTAGAACGAGTTCAGAAATAGCAGATTTCTGCACTTACACCAAATTGAGTCCACTGATATGATAAGGATTAAAATATTGTTTCAATATATGCATAGTGATTCTCATAGTAATATGTTCTAGCTGATTCTTGATTGCTATAATAGATTTTTAAGCGCATTTTTAAATTTAAACTTTTTAGTTTTTAGCTTGACGAGTTGATTTTAAATTCTGTATATAAAAGAAAAAAAGCTTGAACGAGCGGATATTAAGTTTAATACACATCTGATAACGAACATTTTGAAGATTTCTATGAGTGATCGATTCATTCAATGCATAAATGCGCTTTTTTTTTTATTAAGTATTAGTAATTTGTGAAACTCGTTGATCTGATGATCTGGGATGCAAAAAGCGCATTTCATTCCAAACTCCTTGTTAAGTGATCCCTTTTTCATAGAAATTTGTAATGTCTGCTAAGCAGCAATACGTAATGGTATCACAATCTCTGTGCATATGTATGTGCGTGAGTCTTTCCTTTTAGCCTGTAATCTCAAATGGGAAATTCTTTGAAATTGTTGAAATTGATATCGTGGGATATAATTGGTGTAATATATACCAAAAAAAATCACCCTCTACCCATAGTATCAATTAAAACTTACCCACCAATTTTGGAAGGAATTATATGCATTTATGTAAAGATCTAAAAAATTTGCATCCATTTGCACCAAGAAAGTTTTCATTTCGCCTCGATGGATCGTAGAAAGAAATTTTCTATTGAGGATTTTGTTCAGACGCTCGAATTAAGTAAAACATAGAGTGGTTATTTTGCATATTTTATCTATTTATTTTTATTGGCGATTGATTGGTCGAATGAGCAGAATGCAAAAGCGCATAACATGCTAGCACCTTTGGGCACGCTTATCCACTGGCTTAGATCTGGAGGACATAAAAGGTCGACCATCTATAGATAGCTCGAAAAATTTGAACGCTAAGATTTTTTCTATGAAAGCGATATCTCTCATATAATTTCATCGAAATTTTAGAATAAACTTTTTTTTTAATGGTTCTCTTTAAAATTCGTTCATCAATTAGAAGCTTTTCAGGTTGCGTTTCGAAAATTTTTTCACTTTTTTTTCAATTTAAGTCTGACTGTCATCGTTTAATTCGGTTCATGTAAAAATTTTATTAATGAAAAGAATTTGATCATATTCGAAAAATTGCCAAATTTGGTAAATCTCTTTCATTATTTCTTCCCATAAATTTCCAATGATAATGTTGAACAACGCTTTTATTATTATCTCATATATAATATGTAATATTATATGCGTACATGCAAATTTTTATTGTAATTTATAATGCTCCGCAAATATTTTTTGAAGGTGAGATCATTTTGGTTAGGCGAAATTAAGTCGAATTATGGGTTTGTGGAAATTTATTGATAAATGTTCTAACTCCAGCTATATTGGCTGCTTAATCAAATTTTTCGGTATTTTGATGTAAAACTGCACTTGACAATTACTGCGAATAGAGCGCAGTAGAAAATAACGAGAAAATTTCAAGACTGAAACATATTCGGGAATTTTTTAAACGTTTTTTTTGGCAAAATAATTCAACTTGATCTCATCTTACAAAAATATTACTTCTTTCATAGTGGTATATCGTCACTCATATATTCTATGCATCTACTCGAGCATTCACTATTTATAGAAGGGGAGTAAGAAGTTGAAAGAGTCGCATCAGAAATTAAAAGAAGTCAAGAAATAATCTCGTGAGAATATTGTATTATAGATATTTATTATAAGTATAAGCATTATTTTTTATTGCCTCACTATCTTCTTTCCTTATTTACACGTTATCTTTGCCGCTTTTTTTTTCTCGTTTTCATTCTCTTAGAAAATTTTCTTCCATCTTTTATCCTCATTTCCTTTCTCTTTCACTTTATACGCTTATATCAACTTAGCTCATATTTCTCTCTGTTCCATATTCCTTTATCATTACAGCTCAATATCTCATATCTTTGCGTCGTCTATTTTGCTTAATGTGCTCATTACGGCTCAATATCTCTGTGTCTGATTTATTTCTAATAAGTGAGATTTGATCATTGTGGGAAAATTTTCAATGACCTCATTCACGAATAGACATAAAAGCAGAAACATTTAACGCAGCAAATAAACTCTTTCATCTCTGATACTTTATGATTTCGTCGCCGAAACCTTATAATCTACTTTTTAATTCCCCTTTCTTGCTCAAATAACTGCAAAACTTTCTCTGTCAATTGGCTAATCTATTTAAACACATTTGATCTTGTCTGAAATAATACTTTTTTATGATTTAATAAATTTGTAAAATTTGTTCCAAGTTTTCAAAAATATGAGGCATATTCTTCGACCGATTGAATAATCATATTTTATAGGTGAGGAAATGGAAACTATTATAGACCATTCAGACCGCCTTTCTAATGGTAACGTATAAAGGTCGAATGCGTTCGATAAGACGAAAAATAAAAACCCTTCGGATGCATTTTTGTATGACTGTTGCGAAAATGACCCACAATCACTAGGTTATTTTAAGCCATCTCTTTCTATTCGTTTTCCTTATAAATAAAAAATATAGCCGCTTACTTAACTAATGCGCTTGCAGATAGTTTTTTGTTGCGCGCATATTAGTGATAGAATTGTCTTAAAAACAAGATATTTAGATGCAGAGAAAAAAAAAAGAAAAGAAAAGAAAAACATTTAATATGAAGAAATATTTTTGATATTTAGGTTTGCGAATAACCTTAAATTGTTGTTGTACACTAGCCGAACCATCGAGAACGAAAATGAAATCGGCACACGATGAAACGCATGAGAAAAACGTGAACACCAAAATGATACGAACGAGCCACATTCCACGACGATTTAGGCAATAGTGATGCGCACATATCGTCGTCGTTCTTCAAGCACTTCACGGCGTAAGACATCGAACCGAGTGTTGATCTTGATATCACTAATCAGTCATCGTCACCTCCTTTTTTTTTGTTGAAATTTGATCCTTTTCCTTAATTCGATAACCAGATCATTTCATGCGTTGTTTTTTTTTTCTTCTTTGCTTGAACTATTTTCATCAGGAAATCACCTTATTAAAGAAGAGTTGTTATTCGATTAGATTTCGTTTTTTTGCGTTGATATAAATGTCAAACGTTTAATGAGAAATTAATTATCAATTGTTTGTTTATATTCGTTAATGAGCACTTTTCTAAGGATATATGAGAGTTATATGTATGCGCAATATAGAGTTCTTCTCAATTTTTGCAATTATCATAGATGGATTTCACAATTTTTCTAGTCATTTTTGGCTTTAATAATTTTCCTTAAAAGTTTTATTACTTTCAACGTAATCCAGTGGTTAATGCCGATTAAACCTATAGGAGATGATCCAACCGCCAAGAAGGCAATTATAAACCGTTGCCATGTGCTTTTTATAATTCTCCGCGAAAACCTTATCACAGAGATGACATGTCTACAAATCTATGCGCCTATTTACGCATTAATTCCAATTCATGTCAGTATGTAAGGTCGTTTCTTGCCAGGTACGGTTCAATTCAATGCTGTTGTTTCGCTTGATGCGTTTTTGAAACATTCTTCGAGTGCTTAACGGACTGTCTGAAATTTAACAGTAACAAACATTCGCAAATTATGCCCTGCATAGTAAAATAAATTTCGATTTACCTGATTTCGGCTTTGTTTCTAGGCAATTAAATCGCATAGGTTTTCGAATGTTTGCTTAATAGGATCGTTGCTATAGCATTTGATTCAGGTGAGCGCTTTATAATCGATCACAAAATTTGCAACACTATATAATACAAAAGTCGTCCAATAGGCGTTATTGCATATTGAGCACTTCTCGCAAAGTTGCGAACAAACAGCTTATAGGATAAAGTTATCAGTGGGCATGCGTTTTAACTGTATATGCTATAATTTCATTATTCAATTTCGACTATTAAATGCTACGATGGGTTGAAAACTCCCAGTAAATTTAATTATAAGTTAAACTTCCAGCGTCTAATGGTGCTCGCGGCAAAAATATACATTTTTAGTTTTGAGATTGCGCCATAATTGATCTAATAAGAAAGTGAACGCATTTTAATAGTAAATTATTGCCATTTTCAGCAGTAATCCAACCAATCGGGCAGCCGGTTGGTTTAACGATCCGTAAATGCAGCCGACTGATCTGTTGGGCGGTGTTGTGAAAAGTGACTATCACACCATACTATTGGTCGATTAAGCGTTTTGAGCATAAGAATCGGTCACCTCACTAAGGAAAGCAACATTGTCCACTTAAATATTTCTCTGCTCCTTCCATCCCCTCCCTCTTTTCCCATTCTCGTCCGATTGTATGGACATGACGCATATTGCAAACGTCGCACTATCTGAGAAAGGTGCATGAAGAAGCATTCTCACTGCTGCACTGAGAAAGGTGGTTTGCAGTGTACCCAGCTCAGTTGGCACGATATGCGCTTTTGCATTCCAACTCACCAAAACATGCAGCTAATTAAACGACAAAAAATATTTAATAATACGTTTTTTGCACAAAACCGGAAGGTTGTATAAATTCTCTTTGTACTAAAATGCAATTAGCATAAAATACTATTTATTCATGAATTCTGCGACATATTTGTATACGAAGAAGTCATTTAGAAGACAGCAAGTAGAATGACGCGTTTTACACATAAAGTTTGTTTGTTTTAAGCTTATGCTTGATAAGTTGAAAATAGAGAACAACAGACGCACAGACACAACCTCACAATAATGCGTTGCTTTGAAAAAATTTACTAAAGCACATAAAATCTGGAATTGCAATACAGTCGTACACGTAGATATTTTATTGACAGAACGCAAGTCGAATTAAAGTTTTCACTCTCACCTGAGAGATGCAATTTTGCGCATTAGTGGATATTGTTGAGAGTGACCGTTATTTCGATCGTTACTAAATGACCACAGCAGAGTGGCCATTAATTACCATATATATTCGAGGAGTTTTTAAGCAACCTTCACAGCTCTCCATTTCTGCTTCTAACAATTTCCTCTGAGATCTAAACTTTATTTATTTGTTTATTTATTTATTAAGATATTTATTTGATAAGGAGCGAAAATTTTCGCTGATCACTATCATTCGTTATCAGGTAGCATAGCACAACAACAATTTATATTCAACGAGATTATCTCGTAATTAATGAACGGTGTTGTTTTTGAAGAGTGGTGATCGATTCCCGGATACGGATTTAGGTGTTCTGCACGCGAAAAATCTACTGACAACAATCATTTCCACGTTGGTTGATATCTCCACTGTTGAACGTCTCGCACACATCAATTACAATCACATTGCAAACATCTGCAATCTAATATCTCAACAATCTCGTTTTTAATCGCAGCATTAAAAATATTTAACGAGAAAATAAATCGTTTTATGATGTATAAACCTTTTAATAAATTTATTACCGCTTTTTCCTATTGCATAATTGAATAGCGCATTCACATACGAATAATCTTGAGCAAAAGTAATTCTATTGTTAAAAATTTCGCAAGCATATCTAGATTTTTAAAAAAAATTAAAATCCACTATATCACGAAATGAATAAAACGTTTAGCATAGAAACTTTTGAAGAAACACATATGCTGGTTTCGTTTCTAAAAATTTGCCGCTTAACCAGGTTTCTAATACATTTTGCTCATTGATTTTACACGTTGGTTTAATGCTTGCTTAGAGGTAATAAATATACAACACCTCACATGCAATATATTTTATGAAATGAAAGTTGTTGTTCGGACATTTCGCCGATATGACTTTCATGAAGAGCTTTTCAGCCGGTGATCCCTTTATGCAAAAAGACCTTGTTACAACTATTCACTCGTTTAGACAAAATACATGCCGTACTTTATATCGTGCAAATTCCCAGCTATAAGAACATCTAAGAGCAGCAATTTTGTAATAAAAACTGACAGAAACATCTTCACTCGCTAAAATTACTAATGTATATTGGGTAAGAAATATCGCATCCAAAGTACGAATTTATGACGTACCTCATCGATCACTTTCATTTTGATACCACAACCGACTAAATTAAGGACACATATTTCTCAAAATTCTCCACCCTCCGAAATTGAAACATTGTGATTCTTTGGGGTTTAAAATCTTTGCTGACAAATATTATTGGGAAACAACCAAACGAGAAATGAAGCCGAATTAGTTTACCGATCTCAGTACGATAGAAAAATTTCTAAATCGTTGCAGCTTCGTTGCAACCCGATAGCCTAGCGCGAAATCGTAGAAAAGGTAGGTGATGGATACGTGGTTGGCCGCCAATTGAAAAATGTGAAGTTCGAATGAGGTGTTGAGACGACGAAAGGAATAATGTGTACTCAATATTAAAAATCACCATGTTTTGAGCGACAAAGATGATGCAACGTTGCTGATGGCCAAGCAAAGCGATGGGAGCCGCTTTTAAATTTTTTTTTTCGCTGGAATAATTGCAAAAAACGACATACAAAACTTCTATAAAAGAATATTTTTGGGTTACAATCGAACCGGTGTAACCGATATAGAAGGCGGTCACAAAAATGAATCGAAAAATTCCGCGTACGTTTAGCGCTCAAAGATTGTTTAGAAATCGATGAGTCAAGTTGAAAACAGATAGAGAAGGTCATCATGTGGTGTAGGTTATTTCCATGAAGTTTCATAGCGCTGCCCTCAATAATGTTTCGAGTAAACTCTTTTGCAGACGAACATCAATACATAAACACAAAAAATATTCACGAATTCGAAGCTACACGGCATTTCTAATCAGATTTGCAAAAACGCGAAGAATTTAAACTTTCACTGCTTTGGAAATCCTCCTGAATCTCCAGTTTTTTTTTCAGGGATTTGTTTCTTTCCAGGATTCAGGAAGAAGTCCCTGCATTTGCAAAGATGTACCCATAAAGTCAATTATTTCATTAGGCCTCCTATGCAAATATTTTCAAGACAGCTGAATATGATCGGGTTTTTAAACAATTTACGTGAAGTCACAACTCTTCCTAACAAACAAGTTAGCAGTTTTTTCTCGAATTTTTTTCTTCAAGCTTTCATAAGCTGATGTTTTAAAGCGCTAATTGTCCACAACTCATTACCGGTTGAAAACAAGCTGTTGACCAGTGTTATTCTCCCCCAATATTTGTTTTGTTATGTCCTTTGACCTCAATAGAATAGCGCTAACAACAAACCCATAGCAATAATTAAATAAACGAAATGATAGAGCATATTTGCATTCGGTTGGTTATTGCTGTCTCAGTGCAGCTGCCTCGATACTCACACAATAGGGCAGCTGCGCTATAGGCGCTTCATCATGAGACACCTGCGACAAGGGCACTTGCACTATCGGCAATCATTTAATCTCATGTTTGTTATTTCTGGCTCTGTGCACACGTGACTCGATTTACCCTTGATGGGAATTGCAAGGGAAAGAGATAGGGAAGGGAGGCGTGAGAGTGGAACTTTCAGCTCTTGGAACTGCCGCTGTTCACCTCAAAATGCTGATGCAATGACAGTGAACAAGAGTGGAAAAATCTACGATTTTGTTCGAATATTTTCCAAAGATATCTACACAACTCAGAAGCTGTCGTCTTTTCATCTGCAGTGTCTAAATATCGATTTTATATAGAGCTCGACAGAGTTACAAAATAGAAGCCCATAGTTGGTTTGGATTAAAAACTCCCTTCAGCAATAACTCTCAACGCATTCCTCAAAAAGACCATCTCATTCTTAAGTCATGACGATTGTTCAAGTCTTTTAGCAAGTACTCCGTAACTTCCCAACATCCTTTCAATAATTTTTGGGGGGTTTTATATTTAATGTCCTGAATGACCATGGCAATATACGCTTCGCTCGAATCTCGAACTTCGTTTCAAATTTCTCTGCATGCACAATGTTATATGAGCAAGTATCAACTGACGTAAATATTGCAGTCCAGCATAGAATAAGGACGAAAACAACATTTCGATTGGTATAGACGGATAAAAGCACTCTTAAAACGTGGAGAACTCTTCATGTCGCCATGATGACTCTGAGCATTACTTTAATTCGGTGACACATTTTCTTATTTCCGGAGTGATGTCCAAAAATTTATGCTCTGTTCCACAAAGCTTTGAGTGCATTTGCTTCGAACATCGATGAATTACTATTGATAAGTGCATTCAGAATACGCATTAACTGTTATCTGGCGATAAGGTAAAGTAAGCCATCCTTGCAATGAGTTTCCTCGCTCGCTCTTTCAAAATTCCGGATGCCGGATTATTTGTTAACTCCTGAGGACATTTGTGGTCGCCCTAGTGGATAAAGAATCGTATAGTTCAGAATCTCACGCTACCGGAGATATCAGGTTACATGATTTCTTAGTTGGGAGACTGCATATATTACTCGATCGAGGATACGATCGTATAGTGGAAAATGCCTCCGCTCGCACAACTCGACCTAACATTTTACCATTGCAAATGAAGCTCTTTACAAAAATTGACTTGTTTATAGAAGATACGTTATACTCACACCTTCTTGACTCAATTAATATCATAAAATCAATTCAGACTGTCGAAAGGCTGCATGTTCATGGTCGCAATTCGTCCTGTCGCTTCCCTACGAGTGCTTTTCGACCTCTGCACGATACATCTCATCGTTGTGTTCTTTGATGCTCGAATATATCACAGAAGCCAATCACCTCGACTTCTTCCTATATCAATTCAATCCGCATACAGCCACGTATAAGGCGTTCTTCCACATGTCTAGGTGGCTACTATTTCTATTACAGTAATGAGTCGTTGCATAATCGAACGTTGGTACTTACGCCTGCGCTTCATCGGCACTTTTGAAGCATATAATCTGGATCCAGTACGTTCCACGCTTTTTGAAATTCGCTTTTTCAGCGAGCCATACGACCTTCCATTAGCTGTTTTATTCTTTAATCATGCCTTATACAAAGAATTAGGTGCTCGATAACTCAACCGTCATATCAGTCCAAAAACTCATTTGTTCAGTCGCTTTAAACTTGACTGCTTTGCTGTCTACTACCCACTAACTAGCGCGTGTTTTACACTTGTTCACGTATCACACTTTCCCACATCGTACGGGAAGTATTTTGCAAAAAACCGAATCAAAATTCGTCCCTAGGGGGGTGAGATGTGACATAGGAGAAATCAGTGACGCGCACAACAACGCACCTGCCATTGCGCTACGTCCCCGCATCTTTTCTCACAGACCACATCACTAAACAAGTCACAGAAAGACAGCAGGCCAAATAATACATAACAGACTCTCGCCTTCGGCGTTGGAAAGAGAGAAGACGAAGATATGGATAATAGACTCGCGCTTACGGTGCGATAACGTGAAGGAGGGGGTAAAACGGCTTACGATCTTCTGTATTAAACTAGCTGCTGTGTGAAGAAGTTCCACGAATGACACCTTTCTAGAGATCCTAGGGAAAGGAATAAAAAAATCCATCGAGATTCCTTCATCGAGAGTGGAGAAATGACGTGGGACAGGTAGGGGGTTGTAACGCGGTGCGGGCGGCTGCGCCGCGCGCACGCACGTCCCTACAGAAGATGACTTCTTTTTACTTCTTTTTACCCATATTCACCCCAATGTCCTACCACGTTCGGCAGGAAAGTGAATGCTGACTGCAACAAAAAAAAACGCCATCCACATCCGTTCGGAATTGGAGCAGTTATAAAGCATAACTTGACTCGTCTGTCCCTCTCACTTTTGCGCACTATTTCGCCACAATTCCATATTATCCAGAATATCTCAATCCAGAAGCGCACGACATCCACCAAAAACTATAGGCCCCGTAAGCACGGAATTTCCAACATTTTGAAGAAAAAACGAGCCGAATCGAGCGAAGCGTTCTTGAGATAACGTGAACGAAAGGGTAAAATAGCTTACGATCTTCTTTATAATATAGATAAATTCCTGTAACCTTTCTAAACGTTCATTAAAAAGTGAACATCATTCGAAGGACTGATGTACAAGGGGCTGCCGCTCCCCCCCCCCCCCCCCGAACCACCTGCTTTCTTCCGCGCGCAGTAGATGTTATAGGGAGAGAGTAAAATCGTTTCTGTGACCCTCTCTCATTTGTTTCTATGAAGTCGCGCAATGCTGCTTACAAAAATTACGGAAAAACCGGCCCCCATATGTTATGGACTCTTCCAAAGGATTTACCTGGCGCGTCGAATGGTACAACATCTTCCGGAAAATTTTTCATATTCAGGATTTTTTTCCTCACTCGCCGTATAGCCGGCAACATGCGCCACATCATTGCACAGGTAACGCAAAAATGTGAAGGTAGATCAAAGTAGATCAAAATACAAAGGTACATCAAAGTATCGAACTGGACCAAAAGGTGAAGCCTTCATATTCCGATCTACTTCGATCTACATTCACACTTCGATCTATTTTGATACTGTGATCTACTTTCATATTTTGATCTACCTACTTACTTTGATTTAATTTGGTCTATCTTCACATTTTGATCTGCTCTGATACTTTTATCTACCTTCATATTTTGATCTGCTTTGATATTTGACCAACCCTGACATTTTCATCTATTTTGATACCTTGATCTAAGTTCGCATTCTGACCATCGTCACATTTTGATCCATTTGATACTTTGATCTACATTCATACCTTGATCTGCTTTGATACCTTGATTTACCTTCATATTTTGACCAAGCCTGAGATTCTGATTTACTTTTCCGCATTTGACCGCTTTGACCTACCTTCACGTTTTGATCTACTTTGATCTGCCTTCACATTTTGATCTACTCTGATATTTTGATCTATTTTCATATTTTGATCTACCTACTTACTTTGATCTACTTTGACATCTCGACCTTTCTTCACATTTTTACGTACCATCACATTTTGATGTATTCTGATACTTCGACCTAACTCATATTTTCATTTGCTTTCATACCTCGGTCTGCTTTCATATTTTGATCTCTCCTTTGGTCTACCTTCACACTTTGACCTGCTCTGATACTTTGATCTGCTTTCATATTTTGATCTATCCACCCGTTTCGATCTGCTTTGATCTACTTTCACATCTTGATCTAATGAGATACTTTGATGAGCTTCATATTTTGATCTACTTTGGCACCTTGATCTGCCTTCATATTTTGGGCCACGTTCAGATTTTGAGCTACTTTGACCTACATTGTATTTTGACCTACTTTGATCTACTGCGATGTACCCTCACATTTTGATGTACTTTGATACTTTGATCTACGTTCATACGTTGATCTATTTGATATCTTAATGTACCTTCATGTTTTGATCTATCTTCAGATTTTGATCTACTTTCATCCACCGTCACATCTTGATGTCCTCTGATGCTGTGATCTACCTTCGTATGCCGATCTGCTTTGATATCTGGATCTACTTTCGTATTCTGACCTGCTTTGATACTTTGATCTACCTTCGTATTTTGATCTACCTTCAGATTTTGATCCACCTTTATCTACTTTCGCTTTTCTATCTACGCCCACATTTTGATCTACTTCGATACCTTGGTCTACCCTCATATTTGAACTACTTCTCATTTTGATCTACTTTGGTCTTCCTTCACATTTTGATCTACTCTGTATTTTGATCCACCTCGATATTTTGATCTGCTTTAATGCCTTCATACTTTGATCCGCTTCGTTACCTTGATCGACCTTTATATTTTGATGTATCTTCAGACTTTGATTCAATCTGATACTTTGATCTACTTTCATATTTTGATCTTTAATGCTTTGATCTACCTTCATATTCTGATCTACTTTGATCTACCGTGACATTTTGATCTGCTTTGATAACTTGATCTACCTTCATATTATGATCTACCTCAAGATTTTGATGTACTTTGATCTACGTTTACATCTTGATCTATCCAGTATGCGGAGAAAAGTTACAGCGGAAAATGGAAAGAGTCCACAATATCGCGAAAATGCGATATAGGATCGGAGTTTAACGAAATAGTTTTTTCTGCAATACTCTTGAGCAGATGTGTGAAAATGTGGTTGATGAGGAAACGGTGGGGGGGGGGGGGGGGGAGGAGAAAAAAGTTGCAAAAAATGGTCGACATTTTGCCAAATTTCTTCATCGGATCTGGGAACTTTTCAAGAAATCCACTACCGCAACAAAGGCCGTCCATCTCAGAGAAAGTTCCATCTCATCTCACCCAACGGGAGTGGAGATATGGAGAAAAAACCATTTTCAGGATCCCCAATGGACATCTCGCCAGGATCACTAAATATTCGCAGGTTTTCTTCACCGGTACCTATGGTCCCCATTTCCAAGAGGTTCCAAAAAACCGCACAAAAAATTCAAAATTCACAAAGATATAAACGTTTCTGGATTGATTTTCATGCATTTCCAACATTTTCCGGAAAAGTTTTCATATTCAGGATTTTTTTCGTCACTTGGCATATGCCCGACAACAAGCGCCGCATGACTGCACGGGTAATGCAATAAACACGAACACACTGCGACAAACACAGAAAAAGATGCTTAACTACGGAAAATCCATATTACCCAGAATGTCTCAATCCAGAAGCGCAATACATGCACCAAAAACAATGGATCACGTAAGCATGGAATTCCCAACATTTCAAACAAAAACGGCCCAAATCGAGCGAAGCGTCCCTGCGATGACGTGAACGGAAGGGTAAAATAGCTTACGGTCTTCTGTATTATATAGATCAATGAAGTGCGTAAAATAGCTTACGGTCTTCTGTATTATATAGATCAATGAAGTGCACTTCAAGTTCGAAACAACTCGACTGCTAAGCAAACCAATCTGCCGATAAAGGCTCGCGATTCACAAGAACTCACCACTTGCCGAGACATGTCCCTCTCTTCGGTTATTTCATCGCGCAAATCTCGATACCCGAAATGTTGAGACATTCATTTACTTTCCTCACCCTATTACATAAATGCGATTCGAAACTATTTCACTTCTCTGCAGAATACCGTACGCGCAGCCACCAATAATGACTTGTGTGCGGAATACCGCACATGCACCCACTTCAGCTCATCATACTCGCCATAACGCAACACTGCTTGAGGTCAAAAGAATCCTACTGGTCTTTGCAAGACCTTGCCATTCCTTGCCAGAACCTATGGCAGCGACATCTCGACTATTCTCCCTCTCTCCCCCCCCCCCCCCCCCCTAGATGACTGGTATCTTCCAGATGATGTTATACTGATACTGTTAACGAAGCACGAATCGTCAACACCTACCAGCAATGCAGAAATATTTATGACTTCGTCCTCCATCTGAATGATCGCCATCTTCCCTCCCGCTGTATAACGACGTTCCGAAGCGTACTTCAACGTGAAATTGCGTTCCAATTGCGGCTTCGCATTCCTGTGGAGTGCCGCTTTGTGACTGACTGCATATCGATTACAATATTCTTACAACTGCTAGATATCACTGGCGAGTGTTTTGCGGGTAAGGAGGCGATATCGACATCTTCCAAATCCCCAAAACTGAAGCGAAATTGTGGAAGCCGTCTGCAAAACTGCTGCCTTTGGCTAATTCCATCCGGTCGAAATTGCAGAAATTGTTTAAAAAGTTACTTTTAGCACTTCAGTTACTCAAAGGTCCTCACTCGTTACCATGCCTACAGCACTTACTGTTACCAAAAACTCAGTCCTGATGACCCTACCATGCCACCTCCCATCGAAACACGTAAGCAATACATCCCCACCAATCAAGGATAAAACGCTTAAATATGCAAAAACTCCCCACCTATTACGTCCAAATAGTCAAAAAAATCGCCGACCCTTGGACCCGCAGAACATGCGCCGATCGCAATGTACCCGTCCCTTACATTTCCCACTCTTATAATCCCATAATCTTTCCTACTTATAGTACGTGCAATACCCCACGATGACACAATAAACCAATAAAAATAATGCTAATATAAATAAACGACTTTTAAACGCGACGAGCAGGGATTTTTTTAAAAACGATTTCGTCGTTATAAATGAAAAAAGAGAACAAAATTCTTACATTATGGAAAAAAAGATATCGCTGAAAAGCATAGATTAGGGAAACACGTACGCAGCAGATGAATAACGACGAGCATTGTCATCAATGGTACACAGAAACGAACGGTATGTGACAATATGTGGACGCGCACACAACAAAACAACACTCAATAAACAAGGTCCGGGCTGAATCTGGTCTCGGTGCAAAAGGTGATAAGATCCGGGCTTAACCCATGACCATATGTAGAAGGATTAAATCCGGCCCAAGTCGAGCGACCGGCTTCACCCCTAATGGAGCCAGGTTCAATACAACTCTATGTGGTCACAGATTAAAGCCGATTCCGATCGCAACCGAGACCGATTTTAACCAATACCTTTAAGTGATACTTTCAGAAACTTTAGTGCTGCTGCAATCAAAACTCATAAAACTAAATGATCCACTAAAACACCGCTCGAGCGCGAAACGTGATAATACACACGGTATAAACCGAGCAGGTGAAATTTACTTATTTCCACAACATCATTCATACATTCAAAACCGCGACGTGTGCTCACAACCGCAACAAAACAAACAGCACCGCCCGCACCCCTCAAGTCATTGCCGTCATTTTCAATGACAACTAAGAAATACTTCAGCACGATGCCAATCCCCTCCTCCTCCCCCCCCCCCCTCCGGTCAACTCTCGCACTTCTTGAGTGGAATTATTGAGGAAATAAACCTTAAGATTTACTTCAGTGTACTCAATACCTCCTCCACCACTCCGAAAGAGGTCACAAGCTAAAACATAACTGACGAGCTACAACAAAGAAAGTCAAGTTGTTGTGAGGGGAATGATGCTAAAAGGAACCCCGAAACGAGAACATCACAGCCTAGTCAACGGACGCACCGCATTTGGCCAACGATGCACCGGCACTCACAGTGACACATGACTGACAACTGTACCACAAAAAACAAAACATCGACGTCAGAACTTCTTCTCGGGAATAAATAAGAGAGTGGCCGTAGGATGGGAGTGTTCAGCAGCACCCGCCCGTCTTCTTCTCGTTTACAGGTTGTGAACCTCCGATACGTACTGATGGACCCGTGCCAGCCTGCTGTACAGGACCCATGCGATTCTTTATTTCGGCTGCCATCGTCAAGAATGCCTGTAAAGCATCGTATATTCACAACAAAAAGGAAATAAGCGAACAGTTGAACGAAAAGTTTATTCAACCCACCAGATAAACCTGCCGCAGAAAAAACAAAAAGACAACAACATCTAATATGAGTTTCTCAAGACAGTGCCTGTTTTCGTGTAATACAACTATAACAAAACTAAACTTATAAGTCGCCGTGCCTTCAACTGCTACAAATCATTTACGTATCCATAACTCAAAGGGACGAGGCATACCCGAATAAAACTATGTCCGTGAGACCACCTTGTGGTATATTCCCTTCTTCAGCTCCGTCGCCTTAACTAGATAACTGAAGAGAGGATTGTAAACACGCGCAAAACTTATTGCCTGTAACAGTTTCCCAACTGCAAATGAGCGTTATCGCCAACATCTTACAACGACTTCAGTCCGCCTTGTAAATACTAAACAGCTTTCATGGCATTCTTCACAAGTCTTATGCTACGCCAAGATAAATTGTCCTCCATAATTTTTCAGCACTTTTGACACGACACTAACATTCTATTAGTACAGTGTGCCAATTACCTATGGCATCATCAGTTTCTATAACACACTACTGGCGACCTCACATTCTACTGCAACGCATTACTTTCTGAATTTTCATACAAGCAAGTAATTGTGAAAACTTTTGCCACAATATAACATCTTCAAAAAACTGATGCAAATCGGTCAATTCAACAAAACACTGAGTCTATGATAATCCGCCAAATATAACAGATATAATCAAAATCCGTGCTCATCGTTGAAAAAAATTTTCGTGCTCACCGAATTCGTCGCCAATAAAGCACCACTACCGACTAAATGAACGTCAATTAAATGCAAGAAACTGCAACTGGCACACTGATAAACAATGTAATGATTATGTTGGTAGAGGAAAATGAAACCATCGACCACTTTGATCGTAGTTTGGTACAAAATGATAAGTCTGCAAACATTTGGAGAGAAAAATAGGCAGACGGACACATAGACAGTCAGACAAACATCCACAACACAAACAACAACAATCATCGTTATATACGCTGGTAGCCGCCTATCAAAACTGAGGGTGTCGAACGCGTTCCAAATTGAAGTTTCATAGGAACACTTTTATGTCAACTATTTCGCTCGGAAACTGAAAGCATTCACATCTCCAGTTGTTGATTCCACAATAAAGTCAGCTCGCTATTAGATGGAACGTACTTGCATGAAACGATCGATCCACACAGATACACGATAGGCATCAGAAATGAGAGCTTATATCATAAACAGTGCTGCGGAACGTCTCTCCCCATTCCTTGAGAAATGAAACATCCAACTGACTAGCTGAATATAAAACAGCGATAAAGCAACATACCTGTTCCACATTTGTCGACGATTTCGCTGATGTTTCGAGGAATGGAATGCCCAACTGGTCAGCATATTCCTGCAAAATAACCCAACTCTCATCACAGCAACAATTTAATCACTTATAACGTCACCAACAACAAACCTCTGCTTTTCGCACAATTGATCTTACTGGAAGAGCTCGCTACGAGATAACTTCCCCATTTTCCATATATCACCAAAAGATATCCCCTCAGTGAAATATGCAAAATCATAGTACGACTAAAAAGCAAATCATGAACAAAAAAAGAAAGAAAAATCCCGACAATGGTCGCTACGCAATGTGCATTTCATGATCCAACTAGCCAAATATTTTAAATAAGTATTGATCAAAAGTTGAAAAATGCTTTATGCGCCTTTCTATTAAGCTCGTCATCGTTTAAATATTAAAGAACGCTTAGAGCGCTTTTTCAAATTTCCTCAGTTCCATGAAGTGTCTGTTACCCACTAAAAGACATTCAAACGAAGAAAAAAAAGGATTTTAAATGCGTTCTATCGGCAAAACATTCAATTTTCAGTCCTCAACGAAGCAGTCTTCTGATTCCATAATAAAAAAAGTTAGTGGGAAAACGAGCAAACAGCAGCCAGATTGAGATCGAAAGGCACACATACGCGGACATATATAAGCAATTGCAGACATATGTGCACACAAACAAACGACACAGCCGATAATGCGTCATCCGAAAAACTACAAAAAACGTCCATAAGCAATGGACATAAAAACCGGCAATGAAGAGGTCCACATATAAGTACCTAGTGGGAAGCGAATAAAGGGAAGCTGGAGAAGGAGAGGGAAAATTCTCTTATCTCTCTTCACAAGCCACAGATCAGCGTCAAAGAGGTGCATTCAGCCATCATACATGCAAAAAACTAACAGGCTATGGGCTAACGTGACTGATCCTACGACGAGCTCCAAAATGTAATTTGTATCCCTGGGAACACTCTATTCTAGATGTCCCCTAGTATGACTTTCAAGACTCTTCCTGTCCAACATCGGAATATTTATTACTATAATCATTATTCAGTAATAATCAATTTATTATTAGTCTTCAACTGTTCATTGTTTCTTAACAACCAAGTGGCAGGTATTCGTTGGAAACGAATCACAATGTTGAGATGTCAGAAACTGCGCTAAAAAAACAAAACACGGGAACCTTTTTTTTAATTTGACAGTCGGAATTTACACGGGAATTTAATTTGACAGCATGGAACACACATACACATTATAGACTTCATACAAATTGCAAAAAAACTCTTGGCTGATAAATCGCTAAACAATGTGTTTCCATTCATTAAACCCGAAGCGATGCGCCATTTTCAACACTTATGCAGAAGACTACTTCAAATGACCAACCAAATAACTAGTGAAAAAGGCAAAACACTCCAAAAAGTGCTAAAAATGACAGCATGCTTCGGTTGATATAAAGCTTAAAACAAAAAATATGTTACTTAAAAACTGAAATCCATAATCTTGCTGCCAGTTAAGTTCAAGAATAATTTTTAAAAAAATCTTATTTTTATACTTAAAAATCGATCGAAATTCATAACTTTGCTACCAACTAAGTGCGCTCGCTCAATCTAAGCGCTCAAATTGCTATCAAAATTTTCTTGAGAGATGTTAAACAACAAGCATCGGAAATGTACTTCTAAACCTCTCAATTTCTGCACAATCCGCATACCTAATATGCAAATATTTTCAACAGTAACATAGACAAGAGCGTCAACCACTTTAAACGTTTCAACAGAACTGTCCCTCGTATCTGTATATTCCAAAAATCGGAGATTTTCACATTCTGCGAGGTCATTTCTAGCAAAATTTGATGGCGATAAGAACTTTTCTAAAATTTCTTTTGGTCACCCCTCCCCCCCCCCCCAACTCCCCCTTTGGTCATCCAACGCGTTACCATACGACAGGCAGAATTCACCTATCGTGTATTTCATGCACATCATCGATGCAGTACTCCACCCCCTATAACAAATTCGTACCAAGGCACAGTTTTACCAGCGAGTCGACATCACAATGATTTCAAAACGTTCTATTCTTAAACCACTGTGCTATGTATTGCAAATGCAAATGCTCCGAGCAAATGTATCCGAACGACACCGTTCACTTTAATGGTCGTTATTTATAAAAGCGAGCGTCGCGCTCACCACCTTCAAGACCTCGGCAATAAAGCTTCACAAACTAGCCCCATCACATAAAGTGCGATGGTGCAATGTGTTGAGTTCATTGTAATCCAAATACCTACACACTATTACAAATATCTGCATATAAAGAAACCAAATTATATGCAATGCTTTTTTTTTCCTCCACACAAACAGCATCGGAAATCTCGGAACGTTAGTAAAAAGATGTGAACCAAGAATCAGATTCCAGCACGCAAAAAGTTTGGATTTCTCAGATATATATTCCCGCTGGGAATTCACTATTCGCCGGCCAAACTCATCAAATTTCTTCCGAACATTTACTAATCTTTTAGTGGTTTTGGGAAAGACCACTGAAAATTTCCAACTAGATGTGGAAGACCATGAAGAGGATGTGGCAATTTATGGCGCCATCATTACGCATACTCGAGTCTACCATCCTTCCCTTCCCTTTTATTTCAAAAAATTCTGCCACTTGTTATTTCTGACCTCAATACGCTGCTCACCATTTCAAAGTCCGCTCCCAACTAAAATGGCAAAGAACTGGGACCGAAACTTGGCTGAAATTGCAGCTCATTCAGCGTCAAATTATCATGGATGACTTCTGACACCGTAAAACTGGAAAGCCTCCGAAATAGCTCCAAATTTTGCTCTGAATGCCAAAAGTTGTTTTCAGTGGCTTTTTTTTCATGATACCTGTGCTTATACGCTGCCTCACTGCGGCTACTCTTCGAAATGATGGAATTTGTGGCTAAGTAAGCGTCTTGAATTCCCCCATCCCCTCCCCACACCACCTCTATGAGACTGGGTGTATCCACATTCAGTTATTACAGCGACTATTCTTTCACATCAGCTCGGACACACAATACGAATTTCTATATTGTTTATATACCTACAGGTGAATCATCAAGGCCGAAAGCTGCCCTATGGCGAATTCGGACTTTATAGAATGTCATCTATGGAACTAAATCACCAGTCTCTTCTTTAAACGCTCTGCAACCTCAACAGTTTCGATCAAACAACCAAAAACATCGACCGAAATTCATTCGAAAAATGTCGCCATATAAAATTCAACATCGATATTCAAATACAAATACATCCACCAGCTGTAATAACTGCAACAACCAGGTGAATTCCACTCATAAAGAGAGACATATATGCATTTATATATCGCGTTTGCCTGCTAGTCTCTGCACATGCATTTCACAATATCAGATTTCCTCAACAGTTCGTCTATTACAAATGTACCGTTGCAATATTCGCATTCCTTGATCTTATATTGCTCTATCGTGGGTGAATTCGAGCGACCCTAGTCAAGCGTCGAGCAGATGGCCACTTATGAATTTGGTAAAACCAAATTCAGTCATTAAAAATCGACTAAAATGTCCGCTTTGATAAGCGATGTCCACTGGCTGACCAGGAACAACCAGCTAAGCTCAATAACGTTTAAAGCGAGCAAAAACTTCATCAAAGCTTTCAAAATATTTCCACAACAGAATACAAAAAATTAGTTTCTAAACTATTTGGCTAAGTAATGAAATAAAAGCGCATTATCTCAAACATGTATGACAATATCTGTCGAAGTTGCTAATGAGAGGGATTAATCCGTTAGATTCGAAACGACTGCATCTCACAAACTTAGTTTTCGCCAAAGGTGGCAAGTTTTTATGCTTTTATAAATAATAAAAGACCTCAACAGAACTGATCTTTTTCTTCTATAGACCCTGTTCCCAAACATACTCAAAGAAATTTTTCTTTATCCACTCATCCCCACACTGAAGAAAGCAAACGGCCTCTCTATTTCTATCTAAACAACAGGACGAAAGCACATCTCGCGGCGCATTAAAAAACCGGTTCCAAACATTTCTCGTTCCTAAAACACGACTAAACCAGTGTTTCGTAGACGCCTTCAACGACATACGTCCATCCCTTCAACGTTGTTTTGCTCTATACGTTCATCCCTTCAACATTGTTTTGCTCTAATTATCTATGATGTCACTTGAGAGAACGATATTCGATCCCATATCCTCTTAGAAAATTTCGTTACTCGTAAGAATCGGCTCCTCGCCAATCATCTCTCTATATCCGTAAAAATGGGGGGGAAAGGGGAGAGCATGAGGTGGAGAGGCAACGAAAATGAATAAAAGCTCTAGCAATTTTGGAAACATCGCTTCAAAAAAAAATCATCCGTGAACGTAACATCCTGACATTTACAGCGCTGTCCTAATCACACTAGCGGATCATTAAAACTCATCATTTACTAATAGTTAAGATGAGATCATTTTCAGCAACTTTACTGCCACAAGTCTTATTTCCACTATAAAAATATGGCCTCGGATGTTTTGTCAATTAAGCGCCAATAAATTCCAGCCGAAAACAATCGACTGTAATTTTTAATTAGAAATAACAGCCAGGGAATCTTTTTGGCATAAACTACGAAGAAATATTATGCGTTAAGCGCCGTTACCTAATCCAAGTATACTCACGACTCACAGACGATTTCGCCAACATTTCGCTTCCATATACAGAAACTTGCAGAAGAGAATAACGCAGACCATCTATTGGTCCTCCGAATTTTTCTGAATGTTTCCTTGCTTTCCACACCAACCACATCAATAAATGAAGGTGCAGGATGAGTCAAACATTTCACTGTTCAAAAGCGTACACGCATCGTGAAAAAAAAAAAAAAAAAAAATAGGCAGCATAAAAAATCCCTAAAAATATTTTAATGACCCCTATATTCATCGGTGGGTACAAGCAAGATCATCAGGCAATTGCCGAAACGATGGACGGTAATAATCGTAAAAAGTGCATAGTCATCACATCATTCCATCAGAGGTATTCCCAAGTTCCAGGATGCGCATCAAGCCAGAATGCCACAAAAATATACTGATATACCTAGCAAGCTCTCAGTTAAACCCTTTTAGTAAATCTGGCAAGGCTATTCAATTTTAGAATCCTCGGCATATAGCGCCCTTTATATGACAACGCACATTATGAGAACAACATCGAATTATTCGAAGAGGTAAAATCGACTGTTCCGATACCTTCATCGGTCCTCATCCAAGCCATACAGTTCTCTAATGATTCCACTTCAACGAGAATAAACATTTCAGTGCACACTTTAGACCTTCTATGCTACTCGGAGGCGCAGAATGTAATCACTAGTACCAGAACATTAAACATAGAACGAATCACTAGTTCGGACTCTACGGTCAATGCGGGAAGCAGGCGCAGGATAGCAGCAAATGGAACTCGAAAGATCCGCGTCGACCGTTGGCGAATAGATGGATCGTCACGTGAATCAGGTTAATAGTGCTCAGAATTATCACCTATTTGTGCAGTGGCATGGAACGGAATAAACAGCATCTCAACACAGCAACAACTCGGGCATAAGCGAAGCGCATCTACAGGGCAACATTTGCATCATAAGTTACTCGCACATTTTCACCATACCCAATTTTTGAATTCCTGGCCCATATCAGGCATGAGATGTAATTCCGGATAAAGCCCGCCTCGGGCTTTATCCAGGATGCCACATCCCTCAACAGTATCAAATACCTTTAGCCAACAGACCGTTTTCAGTCACAACCATTTATTCGGCAGTCGTTTCCGATTCGCACTGAAGATACAGAAGTCCACTCTACTCAAATGTTCTTCGGTTAGTTTGCATGCGCGCCTGATATAAAGTCAGAACCGCACGCGATTTGCAACGCCCGTTGCAATGTGCTTCAAGATGACGCAAGCAATTCACACCATACAACTAACTTTAAACTTATTCTAGCACAATTTAATAGTCATAAAAAGAAACTAAGACTCAAACAATCAACAAAGAATCTATCGTAAGAGGGATATCGCCGAAACATTCACCTATCATTTTCCTAGTCATCAACCTAGATTAGAATCAGCGATCGTGGGAAATCCCATCACATCTGCAAGCTGAAATATGTCTCCAAACAAGCTATCAAAGCTCAATACTTTCAATCTATCCGTATAATGAATTAGCGGCTCATCCAGAGAAGTTTGGTATCGATATTTCAAAAAACTAACCAATTATATGATTACTTCAAAGGTAACCCTCCAAATGTTATACCTGACCGAAACTTGCACAGTTAATTTAGAAAGTGCAAAACGAATGCCACCTTAGCAGAATTGTATTCGACGGCCCTCTTCGACGTGAGATCGCATTTGTTGCCCACCAACAGTTTATTCACATTCTCACATGCGTATCGATCGATTTCCTGCAGCCACTGCTTCACGTTGTTGAACGATTCCTGAAGCGTAATCCCAATCAAGATCACAATAACGAACTGAGATAAAGGACGTGGTCAAACGTTTCGCAACAGACATAGAAAGACTTTTTGCACAGCACAGAGACTAACGGAACAGACATCCATAATGTACATCTCCTTCACTATTAATGTAAGGACCAACGGAGGTGAGAGGTACTTGAATTTAAACCCTCCCTCAAAATCGCTTCCCTAGGACTGCCTAATTACCTTCTTAGAAACAAATAAAAACCTAAAGAAGATTTATATTTAGTTATTCCCAATTACTCATCCGTCCCAAAATAACTAGTTAGGGCCACCTACTGTCAAAAAAACAGCACAATTAGTCATACCGACCACTGCATTATGCAGTAACAAAATTCAGTGTTTTATTACACTTATCGTCACAGAAATCAATTTAAATGAGGGAAAAGTTTCAAAAAAGCGCCAAATAATCAAGAAAAGAGATTGCAATAATTGACGAAGAAGCATTATACCTGATCAGTGATGTCATAGACAACGATGATGCCGTGCGCTCCTCGATAGTAACTCGATGTGATCGTGCGAAAACGTTCCTGACCAGCTGTGTCCCACTGCAAATCAATTTTTAGAGGCCACAATTTACCGAATAAGGACGATAACAACAGACGAGGAAATTGCCTCTGAAATAAAATTGACGGTCTGAAATAAACTAAAAACATAATCACAATTGCAATGCTTCTACGCAACGCCCTTGACTGATGTGAACCTGAGAAGACAACTGACGATAACACCCACATTTTCGAAGGTCAAAAGCTATCTCTTGGTGACTAAAACCACTCACATCGGCATAAGAAAGAAAAACCGACAAAAATGCGGTTGGTGAGCCAGCTGTCCCTCACCGGCAACCGGAAGTAAAAACTAGTGCAACATACCTTCATTAACTGCTCCATCTGAGCCCTAAATCAATAACATTGTTGTGAAGCAGCTTTCCCACGACCCGAGTGACACCAACTAACTTTCTTCACCCTCTCTCCCCCTCCCCCACAAAATATTCTCAACTGAAAATTGCTCGAAGGCAAAATAGACAATGAACAGGATGCAAAGGTTGCGTGCACAGTGCTCATTTAATGATGAGACCACCTTGCAATGCATTAATTAACGATCGAAAGACATAAAATAAAAAAAACCCTCAAATATGCTCTCAGTTCCCCTCGCTCCCCCCCCCCACCCCTTCCTTTCTACCTCTCATTCTCCAGTTGCAAAACTCATGAATTTTTCGACCGCCGAGAAAAAAGCTTGAACCTACGGAATTATGCTGCTCATATTGGCTTTTTCCCTTCTAAAATATCAGCGGTTCCTCTTACAAATCTTTTAAATATTTTAAAATAAATCACTGTCTAGAATCCACCTGGCTGCTATTATATCCAAAGATCACAAGACATTCTTGAGAAAGCATTTCACAGAGAAACTAACAAGAAGAATTTGACTTACAATTTGAAGTTTTATCGTTTTGCCGTCCAATTCGATGGTACGAATTTTCTGCAAATCAACTGAACACTCATTTAAGCAAAAAAAAAAAATGTAAAAAAAAAAAAAAAACAAAGATGAGAATATCGCAATAAAATTGAAGAAAACTGTCGTGACTATTCATCTTATATAAGTTGAAACATATAGAACATTATATGGCACACTCTCTCATATACCCCAACATAACACCAACAGCCACACTATTAAGGCAAAACACTTCGAACAAAAGGAAACAACAACGGCTCGATCTTTTTCAAGAGTAAGTTAGTAAAGAACTCATATGCGACCATCATAAATGTATCTTCAACAAAACGTGTGAAAACAAATGTTTCGCATATCACCCATTTAGTAGCGCGGCGCATCTGGCCTATTTGATGGAGCCAAAGGTTCTGATAAGTTTCTAAACCTAAGCCATCACTAAAAACACTACCAAATTCTGCCCTAAACGCATAGACGAATCGTATTTTGCATCGAAAGTAAAACCATCTTAAAAGCCATCAAGCTACGGAATGCAAACATCACAACACGAGAATTTTGATTCCACAACAACTCATGAGCCCATAAAACAGCGCAAGTGAATGCCGCATCCTAAATGTTAGAAAATTAAAACACATCTCTGAAACATCATTCCACAAATGCATTCATTAACCACACCTATTTCGAGGTTTCCGAATTTTCGACACTATTCACTACTTACTACCTGGAGATATCAACAAAGTTCAGATTCTGATGCTTGTGAACACCCGTAAAATCATCAAAAAAGACATTTTCTCAATTTTTTACGCAAAAAAAAGTTTAAATTAGTGCGACATACAAAGTCAACTCCTATCGTAGAGATGTACGATTCGGTGTAGGTATCGTCGGCGAATCGTAATAGGAGACATGACTTGCCCACTCCCGAGTCACCAATCAGAAGAAGTTTGAATAGGTAATCACTGTAAACAACAACATCTCATTCACTTCAATCACTTCTTCCTTGAAATAAAAACCAACCTTTGCACTCAGGTTTGTCTATCAACAGAAACTCGGCAAACGACGTCAGCTAATGAAGAGATACGACTCACCAATATATGACCATTTCATATAATGACGCAAAAACACCAATATGTCAATTTACATTAAAACGTTAGCGCAAAAGCATCTCCTTACGTGCAAAGTGCGAATAAAAGCTCGAGCTTTCAAGTGTAAATATTGTACTTCAACAGCACTTACTCTGAACACAGTTTTCACCAAACATTACGAACAGCGCTGCCTGACTAACCATGTAACGCTTGTGCACTACGATCATAGCGCAATTCTCACCCACAATGCAACAATTTTCGCCATTTTTGAAGCTCCGCTCACACCTCCATCCCCCCCCTCCTAGCTAACAAGTGTGCGTTAGCAGTACACATCATTCCAGGACTTCTTAGGAGTTCCTATCCTGATTTCTAAAACGGTCTTCATTCTACACACCTATCGCCAAACCCAAGTACTAATATCAAAACTAAGCATGCCGTAATAAATTCATTCGTTTTAGTTAAAAATCGATTTAAGTAAAGACTTCGTTGTCGCCAATTGAAAGCACTGAAAAAGTTAGATGTAACACTTCGTCAACCTATTACTGTTATCGCATTACGCTGAAGACAGCAGCGCTTCGTAATGCCCTCCATTAAATTTTATTTCTTGCACAAATGGTCTCGAATAAGACTATTAGCTCAAACTTTCAAACCTGCTCTGAATGGGAAATTCATGCGTTCTATCTCACCTCAACTACTGAAGGAGCTTGAATTCAAGGTCAAAGTATACTACACTTCGCTGCCAGTATACTTCAACCTTACTATCAGCAATAACAACAAGAATAACAATGTTCAGTTTTTTTTTTTAATTCAACGAAAGCCCATTCAGTTTGATAGCGGAAGATGAGAAAGGAAATAAACTGTGGATGAAGTAACACACCTTTCTGATTATATGTAAGAGTCTGGATGAAATCAAAAAGGAAGAGAGTGGGGGAGGGGGATGGGGCACTGAGAGGTTTAACAGATAAGAACGTAGTAGGACAAATTTGTAGGGAATGACGAAATCTTCCGATATGCTGATTGCAAATAGTGTCTTTTGGTAGCATGGTGTCATCTTAAGAACGCTATCAGTAGTTTCGAACGTCCCCGGAGTCTCAAAAAAAGAAGGAAAAAAATTGATATGGGAAATATAATCTGACGCTATGAAGAGTAGACTGATTGACTACTAAAAAAAATTCATGCACTACTGTTAACTTCCTATACAATAAACGAATCGTACGTCTACTACAGAAATGAGTTGAACGATTTCAACTGTCTCGTAAGTGCCGATAAAAAAGATCCAAAATTTTACAAAATTCTGGATATTAAGCTCGTCCACCTATCATATAACACGGAGGCGTCTTGACACAAATAGAACATATAACTCTGCACCTTGCCCTCTCGATCAGTCATTTTCATGCTTCACTAGTAGAAAATAAAATGCTGGACACACATTGCATATATATATATATATATATATATATATATATATATATATATATATATATATATATATATATATATATATATATATATATATATGTATATATGTATGTATATACTTTTTCAAATAAAAAAGTAACCCAACAGGAGAGGACTGCCACACCAGTGGAACAAAATAAGCCGATAAAGCACGCGAAGACAACAGCTCTGATAAATTAATTCACCCATTCCTCTGTCACAGCATTAATAAACTAGCAGTCCCAAAATACACCCACTGCATTCAACGTCTCAATCAGTACATCATACAACGGATATAACACTGAATCCTTATAACGCACTAATTTTTCTTTTCAAATTTTCGGATTGCTCCACAAATATTTCCGACTCTATTCCCCACTTCGACTACGATTCCATTCACAACAATCATCATCAAGCTTCACCCACTACGAAATAAACGACATCAGAAGCAAGGAATAATCAATACTTACTATTCGGGATTCATAATTGCCGTTATGAGGAGTGACTTCGACTTTAACCCTGAACTGAGAGGAACGATATGCGCACCTGAAATAGGTGAATGCACCACAACGTCTCACTGATAAAAAAAAAGTATCGATGACGTGGCAGAATACACAACAACATCACCCGCACGAACGCACCAACCGTCAATAAGAGCTATACGGAAATGAAAGTGCGTCGAAGACAGCCTACATA
Organism: Ascaris suum; assembly: GCA_013433145.1. NCBI lineage: Eukaryota > Metazoa > Nematoda > Chromadorea > Rhabditida > Ascarididae > Ascaris > Ascaris suum. The sequence continues at coordinate 12,071,574 of CM024174.1, forward strand.
AATGTGACGAAATCGACGACATATATATACATCAAAATCATATGCTAATTAATCCTTGCACGAATAAAAAACATTGGTAGATAAACTGAACATCTCGAAAAATTAAAAAAAAAAAAAAACTACTCACTGGCAATTGCCCAAAATCCAAACTAAAAATTAAAAACTCCACTTAGCATCAAAGTCGTTGGTCGCAGTTTAGCCTCAGCTTCAAATCCTCCTCATAAAAATCAAATAAAAATACGTTCGTTTCAGGAGCAACAAACAAAACGCATAGAACCTCATATCTTCTGCCTATTTTTTTCATTCAAATGCTCACCTTTTCACTCCCAAATTTCCATTTTTTAATCCGATTCTTAGTTTATTTTCTAAACCTCACCTTTTCCGAGTATTCATTCCTACCATCATTATATAAACCAATAAAGGATATCAAAACAACCATACATCACCGACACATTATCGGTCGTCTCACAATAATAAACGATTTGAAGCAGGTCTAAGTCCAATTATGATGCAGTGATCAGCTGACCACCGTCACCTGTTGCGCCCTTCGCCTCACTGATTCGAGCCGGATACGGCTGACGAGAGGGAGAGTGAATCAACGCATCGCATTCCCAAGGACATCCCACGGTGCAGCGAATACTCTCTAATAAAACCATCCAAGCGCTCAACTATGCACCGGAGCAATTCAACCTTGAATGGTAATTTCTGTGCAAGTTCCACCATAAATTCAACACCTTTTTGGTGGTGGCAAAATTGCTTCATGAATAACAAATGAAGCAGCAAACTAACGCAGTCCACACGAATCAAGACAAATGGGAATTTGCACCAAAGAGTTTAGCTAGCACAATATGCGCTTTTTGCCACAGCTGTCACTAATAAACATTGAACAAAGAAAGTGTTCAACAGAACGCATGAAATTGAGCCATTTTACGAAATCAAAGAATTGAGCACACAAATAAAAATTATCTGATAACGCCACCTTAATCGAACGATAAGAAAAACCCACTGTATACGTACAACATAGAAACCAGTCTGCTGCACGACAACAAAAAAAAAAAAAACAACAATGCACTTAGAAGTTTCTTAGAGGCAACTGGCATGGTGTTCAAATGCTCAAATACAAACCCGTTAAAATATTGAACATGAACGGCAGCAAACTAAGACTGGGCCAGGTAACCTTAGGATACCTTTAAAAATCAACATATCCTACACGCGATCCGATTAAAGCCAAAACCGAGTATCGTCATCTCAGTCTGTAGCATACGTCCGTGAAATTTCACCAGTTAGCCACAGGTTTTTCTATCTGCGAGTTGAAAGTCTCGGACAGACAAACAAGCAGATATCTACGCACAAACATGTTGCCGCTTCTGCAATTCTATTCATCAACTAAATTCTACAAACATTCAACAAACAAAAAAAGGGGCGATTGTATTTTAACTCAATAATCGACCATAGAAATCTGCAAAATTCTTTTTTTTTTTTTAATATGGGATCATATTTATTTATCCCATCTATAGATCACATAACCTGATCAAGACCTATTTTACATGAATATATTAAAATTTATATTGCAAAATTACAATTAAAACCTGTTTGCGAATTGCAAGACTTATGCAAATTTATCGACAAGATCAAAATATCCGCGACGTTTAAAGCTAATAGATCAATCTGAAATTGCTCTAGAGTCAACCTATCATTCAGATTATTATTCATCAAATTTCGGTTTCACGGATTCCTAAATGGAAAGAATCAGACAGACGGACGGATAGACAGACCGACAGCCCGACAAATACACGCGCACAGGAAAGACTTTATCATAATATATAAGGAAAACGCACCACACTGACAAAAGCACATAAAAATTTCTTAATCTCTCCAAAAAAAGGCGGTTTGTTCGAATGACACTTTTGCGAGAACATCATTTGACATGCAAATATCACGGTAGATCAGAAGCCAATAACCGTTAGGACTTAGCCAATTATGCAGAGAATCATCTGCCGCCTTCCATTCCCCTCCCCCATCCACCTCCCTCTCCATTATCACATGCAGATAAAATTGTTTGATTTAATTTGGATCAACAGCCCACGGCTGCCGAAACTGCTATCACGCAACATTCCTAGGACGAAAATAAATTCACTACTTACTTGTAAAGATCAACGAAGCGATCCCTTCTTCCAATCTCTTTTATTCACGAAAATTCAAACATATGTGATGAGTGTTGAGCGTGAAAGCCTCATCTTTCGTTTATAAACTGCTTCATATACCTGTCAGGTGGATTCTATCGTACCTGTGCAGGTGTCATTTCCTTTTCCAACTAAATTACGCGATGTTTTAAAGATAAATTGTCCAATCATTATTCAACTTCGTTTTTTTTTTTTGCTTTTATTTTATACACGAGAAAATCTTTTAGTAAACACCACAATGGTACGCAGATGATTTTTGAAGAAAAAAAAAAATCAATTCAATGTGAAAGGTCTGCACGGTTATCAGTAAGTGGAATGGTGAAATTCCGTAGCAAATACAACACTCAAAGCATAGATAAGTGAGGGAATATAAAACTATTTAATTTGAGTGATACAAAGTAAATCGAACAAATTTTACGGCCGCAGATATTTTTTTTTTTTTGAATAGTTCAAAAATATACAATCTCAAAGATACATAGACATTAAACATACATAAATATAGCGTTGAGATAATGCGTTTTCTCAGTTTGCAAAAAAAACGCAAAAAAAAAAGTGACATTCTCTTCGAAACTGAGAACGAAACACCGATTGAGTCATTCAAGACGAACGAAACCTTTTGCAAGAGGAGGAATTGCGTCGAACATTACGGCAACCTCTTAACGCTGGACAGCGTCTAGAAAACGAACAGCTATCTTATTCCGTACTACCGGTCATTATAATGGGATGATTCGGAAGGAGAAAATGGGCGAAGCCTTGCAATGAAAACCTTCTGGATGATGTTGAGCGTTTCAAGTAGCGATATCACAGCCTATAGGCGCTCCAAATAGGCCAGGTTGTAAGACTTCACTTGTGTTTAAAGAGGGAACGAGGTTACGCACGAGTATTTCAGCCAGGTTTATCGTCCTATTATACAATCCTATACGTGAATCGGCTAGTTTTGAACACTTTCAAGGTGGAGGATGTGAACAATTTCGGTGCCTAAATAATCCGATGGCATATACTTTACGACTGCCGTTTAGGGTGATTCTTAGAATGGAGACCCCAAATTGCTGTAACATAATAAAAACATGGTTTCGATAGAGTACAAGTAGGTAAAAAATACAGATAAATAGTGGAATGAATACAAAATGAACCTGAAGTTCGCGAACTTGCTACTCAGCACCACATCAACTCATCAATGTCGAAACACCAAGCAAGAAAGAAATCGTTATGGATACGTCCAAAATTGAATAGCGCATAAACAAAACACGGACAACCCCGCTACGACGAAGCACATCATTCCACGTGAATAAGATACCGTAATCGAGTACATATAAGAATTGCGTCTTGACACGAAAAATGAACCCATTTTAACTGGCTATTGTCCATCTGAATTTAAACCGGTGAATGACGTCATTTCCGGTAAAATCAAGCAATAATTCATTAAAAGCTTGATATTTGGTTAATTTTCCACCTATGAAAATCGTCATCGCTAAAGAAATAAGAGAAACACTGAAAGTTTTCCGATGCGTTTGAACTCCCGCGTAGAGAATACTGTAGTGCGACGCATCACGTCGCGTCGCGTTACTTCAAAATGAGTGCATATCTACCGAAGGGATTTGATCGGACGATTGATCGATGTTAAGAGGTGGTCGCTCTTTTATGCAAATTTTTCCTCGTCTATAATATGAACGTTGTTTGATTGATATTTATTTAGTAAAGATGAGGGATGATTAGATAAGGATGAAAGATAAAATGTGTCTCCGATGTTAAAAACAGATAAAGCAAATCAGGTTTAAACTTGATGAAAAAATACCATAAGAAAGCAAATTTTTCGTAAATTCGAATCACTTTTCTTAGCTATGAATATTTAGTAAAAAAATTGAGCTTCAAAAAAGTTGATTTCAGGTTGGAGAATGTATTAAGCGAAGATCCATCGTGAAGTATTTTGAAAAATCGAACTTATTTCTTTGTTAGTAAGGTACAATTTTGCAAGCAAACGAGCGAGCGTTGCTTTCTTTTCTGCGCAAAGGAAATAAACAATTGAAGAGGCGCCTAAAATAATGTGGCACGGCATGTGCTTTTTGTATTTTGTCTTATCAAGTCGGACAATTTCATAAGTTCTAAGCAAGCGATGTAATGTCTTCGTTCTAACGATGGGTTCATTTCCCGGATTATTAGTCTTTCTGTGACCCGGTCCTTTTAAGGTAAGGAGACTACCTGTACAAAATCCACACGGTGTTTTGACACTTTTGCAGGTCACTGGCTCGTTGCTTTGTAGGTGGACAACCGAAAAAGGTTGTATAGAGGCCAAGCTATAATGTCCACTGTGGCGGCCATATATCGAGTCTTAGTTCCGTAGTTGAAATTGACGGACAAGTATAGATACTGTAATATTTTCACACCACATGATATTGCCGTGATAAACGTTAGGTAAACAGAACGAAAGGTAACGACAGTAGGTGAGGTCAATGGTCATTTTCATTGCTGGTCACTCTTGCTTCAACACATGATTACTGCTTTGAAAGATGGTGGTAAGGTGTTATTCCAATCTTTGTATATTTTGTTGTTGATGTGCTTTATTGATTGGCCAGGTGTAATTGAACCCGTGCTTGATCTATTTTCGTGCTTAATTTTGTTCTATTGTTGAAGTGGCAGACGTTTTGCAACGATTTTACCTCTACATTAAAGGCGGAAGTTGCTCAATAGCAACGTTTCAGATTGTGCCTAGAGCTATAGATTGGTAAATAAATGAATCGATTGTGATGGAATGGGTGCGGCGAATAGCTCGCAATTGAAAGGTTCAAGTTCACCGAGTCAACTTGATTGGATAGCGCCATGTTCATCACGTAGAACACCCTCCACAAAGAATCGTTTCACCGCACTCATACTTCGTAAATATGTCGCCGGTAGATTCTCGAGATTTCACTCACGTAGAAAGGTTTCAATTTTTATTTTTATTTCATTTTATTTACTTATTTATTTATTTGTTTATTTTTAATTAATTACTTTTTTTTGGTAGTCTAATGAGTGTATATTTCTAAGGCATATAAGTTTTGATGCGGTTGATAAAGCGATGGTCATAATAATGAATGGTTGTTGGCATATCAAATTTAGAGATTATATATGAGCTCTCCAGAAAGTGATGAATTTCTCCCGATATCGCCTCAAGCATTCATATCGTTGATCTTTGCTTTCATTTTATTTCTAATGAATTGCGCTTTAGTTTTATTAATAGTATATATATATATAATGAATTAATGAATAAGCAACATAAAATAGTATAAACAAAATATTATATATATATATATATATATATATATATATATATATATATATATATATATATATATATATATATATATATATATATATATATATATATATAACGGCTAAGATTTTAGCAATGTTATGAATACTTCGAGTTCGATTCTTTACTTCTTCATAGGGTTTATCCAGCACCTTCATAGGACGTTCAGAAATGCATGCGGCTCTTTTTTTTGACTTAATTGTTATACGTATCGTTGAAGTTAGTGGTTCATTGTGGAATATAGTATAGGAGGTGATTATTGCGCGTTATAATCAATGAACTCCAGCTTTAGTGCTCCGGAGTTGGAACTCCGGAGTCCATCGTCAAAATGTGTATATTTAGAGGATATATGTAAATAATAAAAGAGGATAAGAAGGTCATTTATTTCAAAATTTTTGCATTATATATAGATATTTGAATATTGCGTAGAATTTCTTGCATAAAACAGTCAGTGCAATATTTAGGAAAGCAACGTTTCAAAACATAAGGGGAGCTTTTTCTGCTCGTTTGCAGAGTCGACCAGTCTCACGCGATACACAACATGCATTCCGTGATCTCATCAGCTCATGGTCATGCTCAGAGTTGGCGGCATTATGTGCCGAAATGGAAAGTGCATGTGCGGTAAGGGAGTTGGTGTTGATCGCTGAAAGTGCCAGATCGGCTGTCTCGTCACTTTCGAGGGATCTCCTAAACGCTTTTCAAAACTGCATTGCAACAGATTGTTTCGTTCTATTCAAGGTAGACGTTTATTTGTGTGTGTGTGTGTGTGGTTTTTTTTTTTTTTTTGAACTTATGGATCACCTATATGAGACGAAATTAGGTGTTTCGCGATTGATTTACGGAAGTTTTAGAATGCGGGAAATTTATCGCTCATGTTTCTCATTATCATTGATTGCGTCATAATGCAATCTGTCAATTGCAAATGAAGAAGAAATTGATGCAATGATCGGCTTAAATGATAATAAAACCGTGCAAGTCGCTGATACATAGATTTTTTAGACCATGAAAAGTTTTTCAACAACTCATTGCTTCGATTTGCATTCGCTAAATAAGTGTTCTGTATGGATTTTTCTGTACAAATGCTATGAATGTTTCATAGAATCTCCTAATACAATACAACACATTCAATCATCATATTCATAACCTATTTGTGATATTTAATTGGTGAAAATGAATGTTATTAGTTGAATTTGAGCGTTCTCAACAACATTAGGTCTTGTCATTCCTTGAAAACTATGATCTCAAGAAGGTGAAAGGAAAAGTTTTATTTATTTACTTATTTTTTTGTTTATTTGTTCGCTCGTCTATTTAAATAGTCGTTTCTTTACTCATTTGCATATTTAACGTCCTATACAAGGAGGATATATGTATAGATATATATGGGAAGCATGGGACGGTTACTGAGAAGCGATAGAAAAGAGGGAAAAAAATTGCACGAAGAAATTCAAGGCTGGAAGCAGAAAAGCAAATCGTGGGACGACCATCACCTGAATGTAAGCTAGGTGGAATTAGAGTTGTAAGCTTGCAAGTAGTAGAAAGACATACGTGAACTGAATACCTGCCTGTGTTAAGTTTCATTCGACTATATGGCGTTGTCATTATGAAACCTTGAGGTATTTTACAGGATGGGCGCTATGCGGCGCATCTGGCAGTATTATGTGCTCGATCACGATATTTTGCCGATTTGTGGAATAGTTTAGAAGAAAGTACGTCAAGTGCAACTCCAATGCTGAGGTTTATTGACGATGGTGTCCCACATGAATTGTTTATTGCATCACTTCAGTGCATTTACTCTGGTGATATGCCATCTTCGGTTCCACTCACCGAACGGCATAAAGTGAATCATCTCTTGTTCAGGTAGTTTTTTATTTATTTTTATTTGCTTTTTTTGGATGTGGGAATTTGTGAAGACTCGAGTTTTAGGATTCACTCGGAGTGCTTTATGATGTAATCGCTTAAGAAATTGAACCATCCTGGATTTAGTCACAAATCAGCACTCTTCCTCTCTCTTCCGCCTCCCTCACCCCTCCTCCCATCACCATCACCTTCTCCTGAATTCTCGGATTTCCTGCTAGTTGAATTCTGACACAAACGAGTAAGTGATAAAATTTTCAGTGACAATATCTCGACAGTGCAAAGTTTTGCAGAGAAATTGATGCCCGTTTCTGAACGTTTTTAGCGCAACCCCGATCACGAGGTGACAAACTAGTTGTCCTATTGATTGAAGTAATAAAAGAAGCGGTCATCTTCTCCTAATTGCACTTGTATTCGGGAAACATTTCCATCATAGAGGAAAGAACGGGCATAGAAACACAATTTGTATTATTTTTCTCAATACGTCAGATTCTTTTTTTTTTTTTTTGCTATTCAAGTTACACGTTGAAAAATGCGTCAAATTTATGAGTGGAGTATCTAATCGCTTCCTTTTTTGCTTATAGTTGGAATCGAAATTTTTTGTCACTTTTATCTTGTTTCTACAAGATGGAAAGATTTGTACATCTTTCAATCCAGAGCTGAAACGTTGCAATCGTCGCTCAATCGTGAAAATTTCTTTGCGAAGCTTTACGTTCTAATTGTTATGATTCGTACCATTTTCATTGGAATTGCATTGATCATTTTATAAGAAATTGCTTATTGAGACTTTTCTTGCAAGTTGCATTTGGACTTCTTGACTTGAAGATTAACTCAGAAAAAAGCTTAGTATGGAAAATTTTCGACCATTGTTGCATTGTTCGATGTGGATCCATATGGGCGAAATGCATTTCTTGGAATCGACTCATCACGATTTGAAGTTTTCGGATTACCCCGCAGTTGGTGATTCGTTGTAGTGAATCGGTTGATTTTGCCCACCGAAACTGTCTGCTTCACTTAGTGACTGGTCTTTCACCCGGAAACGTTCCTGCTTCGCTTGAAGCGGCTGCATTGTTTTATTCAGCTTATCGAGGAATGAAACCACGAAGTCCTTCTGTAGTTCTTGATTCCAATAGGATGTTATCTACATGCAAGAGGATGCTCATAGCCCCTAGCTGTTAGATTTATTTCGATCCGCTATTACAACCAGAGGTTTTTCTAATATAGAGGCACCGGATATGGAGTTTTTATGAGTTTCCTTCATGAGGTCTCTTCATGAAGTGATCAATTTTTTTTTGACTATTTGATGATATCTGAATCAAGAGTATTAATCGCTCAATCCAATTCATAATTCAGAATTTTCGAGTATGGAGATATGGATTTTGATGTATTCATGAAACTAGACTTTGGTAGAACGCTTTTCTGCGCGCTGCAGAATATTACTTTAGTGAGTGCGGATCGCCATCAAACTTTATGTGTTGGGGTCTTCATATATGATGGCGTCAAGTACAACGTTTTCTTTTAAAAAGAAGGTCAAGGTGGAAGGTTTTCTACCCCATCACAGTTTAAGGTTTTGGGAAAGTGAGATGCCGAATATCGTGCTTTGCTTAAACTAGACAACAAAGGGAGGTTTTTAAACCTGCTATAAGACCTTGATCTGGGAATGTTTACGTCTTTGCGAGAGCTCCGGAACTTTGACTTCCCGATTGGGGATACTGATTACGTTATTTTCGTGGTCTTTTGTGGGGAGGGTTTTAGACCTCCGTCAGGTGCTGCTGAAAGGTCGCCGTAAAAGTGGGGCGTTTACAGATAACAGTCGGAATCATAGGGATGCCGAATTATGCTTTGTTTCGTTTTTTTTTTTTGCCGTTGGCGGTTTATAAGACTACCTGAGCAGGTGAATGGAAATGGGAGAAGGCAGCAAGTGATGTTTTTTGAATGTGAGTGATTGTTAGTCAAGAAAAAACAATTGCTATCAAACAAAGTAGCTATATTCTTTGTGTCCATATAAAAAGATTTCGTCGGACAAAGCCTTCTAATCGTCGGAAATTCTAAAATTCCATTCCATTCGGATTCAACTTGTTTGGTGAGGTTTGTTGATTCATGTCCTGTTTCGTTGGCCTGGTTTGATGAAGTTGCTTCGGGAGCAAATTCTAGGATGGTATATTTTTGTGTAATTGGGTTGAGTGATGCCTTAAAGGATGTATTAGAGATATGGTATTTGCATCCTTCTAGCCCATTGCTTAATGCGAAATAGTTACCAGTTTAGTCACTAACAACTCTTGTGATGATAGCTGTGCATATGAGTGATTAAATTAGGCATTGTTCTTATTATAGTACTTGTTATTGGCTATTGTGATTTATTCACGCCTATTATCGTTTAATTAGAATAATATGTGAGATTGGCTTATGACGTTGGTTACCTATAAGAGGAGTTGAACTTTACAGACTTGGATGTGTAAGATCACTGCACGATGACCTCGCAGACTATGACTTTGCAACGAAAGGGGATTGTACTCTAATTTTTACAACAAATGCGAACGGCACTTCATCAGGTTTGTTTTTTTTTTTAATATTTTGATGAAATATTTAAGGCTCTTTGCAATATTAATTCAAAGGATATTTTAATAAGTGAATCGTATAAAGTGTGAAGCTTAAAATTCGGGGCCTATATGGATGATTTAAAGAAATGAAGTGGAAGAAAGGCTGAAATGCATCATGTTCAAAATGATTTTTAATTGATAGTGAATATAAATTTACGTGTCAAAATGCTCGAGATTAAGTGGAATTCCTTGGTATAGAGCAGAAGTTCATATCAAATCTGATGGATGATTTAGTCGTGATCGGCTACTCAATTTTTCAAGAACGCAAACTAAGAATGTTATTTGAATCAGTAAAAAGATATAAATGAGCTCTGATGAAAGGGGTGATAGGGTGTAAGAGATATAGAGAGAGAAATAAATCAAATAAGCAAGGAAGAGAAGAGTTGGTAAGAAAAAGATGAATGATGATATGGAGGGTTTTTATAGCAAAGGAGTTCAAGTCGGACAAGAAGTCCTTGGGAGGCGTTTTCTACGTTGAACGTAGAATTGCTATTGCTACGTGTGCATGGGGGAAGAGGGAGGGGAAGGTGCCTCAAGAATGATTCCTGAGCAGTTCGGGCAAGATTTATCCTAATTGTTAACTAAGGCATGCTTTTTATGTGGGGCTATGCAATTCAAGCAAATAAGGCTATCCAATTATTGCTGGTTGAATTATGTAAGTATTAATTACTTGTGTAATTTTATGTCGATATGAAACGCATTTACTTGATAATTGGAAAATATCCAACACATGAAAATAATATTCAATAATTAATATATCCAAAGAAAAATAGTATAACCAGGTAGTTGAAGAGTAATCGAATTTGCTGCCAGCTATTCTTTCCTTATTTTCCGCCTTTCCGGAAAAATTCAACGAGATATGCAGCAGATTCGGAGCTGTTCTGCAAATACCATCGTAAGATGTATTTATTTTCCTAAAATATTTTAGGCTTATGTTGAAATTTATGTGGGGAATTGCGTGAAAATTTTCTAGATGAAAGTTGTATTCGTCGTATCGATACGTTGGAATATAGGATTCGTTGCTCATCGGCAATTGTGGCCGCAAGATCGGATTTCTTACGTTCACTTATTGAAAGGAAACGATTTCGTGGTGAACGGTTGAATATTGTCATCGATGAGCAGCTGATCCCAAGGATCTATGCACCGGTCGTGCTTTACGCCGTTTACACTGACCGACTTGATCTTTCAAAAGTAAGTCCCACTTCAATTTTCGTCTCCTAGTTGATCTAGTTTATTGCACAAATATACTGACCAGCATCTAATAAGTGCATTAGCAGATTGGAAGCTGAGATTTGATGTTGAGTTTGAGCTGCATTATCGGTTGCGTTTGGTGCCTCGTCTTCTGTTCGGTATCGTTATGCGCATCGCCGGTTGCAGATACATTGGAATTTGATTCCTTTCGTAATGAGTGTTGTAAAAGTTGAACGATGAAATGTTATCTTGCGGAAAACGATATGCATGTTGTAACGTTTATAATGGTATGAGAAATAAGTGAAGAAAATTAGCTATAAATTCGAACTAATTTGCGAGTAATTTCTGTGCGTCTTGGGATTTATATGCTCGAGTATACTTGATGCGTATGAACTGTTTCAGATGTCGTCAGTAGCACAGACGGGGAGATAGAATGGCGCATCTTTATCTATTTTTCGCATCTTTCAATTTTTTTTTCCACGTGTGATTTCTGCGAATTGATCAGTTGACCTAGAAAAAAAATAGGATTATTATTAAATCATTTCATTTCCACTTAGTTATTTCTCTTGCTATTTGTAAGATTGGAAAATACGTGGGAAGAGGGGATATGGAGATATGGTGTTTTATTTATGTGGAATTGGGAGTTGATGGAATACTCTGCTCGCATATTTCATGCGCGTTTTGAGATTTTTCTAATTCTCTCTTGTTCAGTCGCCAAACTTTCTGGCTAATTTTTCGATAATTCAACGAAATGGATTCGATGGTTTAGAGTTGTTTATGTTTTAGGTATTGGACGGTTGTCAAGTATCGACGAGTAGCTTGAATGAGGTGCAGGCGATCGCTTCTGGACGACGTCAGAAGACACCACTACGTCATGCGATCGACATATTTCATATTGCGCAGTTTCTAAATCTACATCATCTGGCGCATTGTTAGAATTTTTAAATAAAAGTTGTTATTTTAATTTGGAACGAGTGTGAAGGTGGAAGCTGTTATTGAGTTTTTCGTAATTTTTGGGATTTATGATGGTTGACTTTGAAAATCATTTCGAATTCCCGGAGGTTACCCGTAGGCTGGAATGGTTCGTTTTAGTTCCTCCCAAAAATAGATCCGGAAGATTGTTGTCTTCTTTTGATAATAAAACTTGTGGTGCATATTGAATTTTCTTCGTAAGTCATTTGTATCGGTCGTGTCGGTTGTGTATTTGTGCGAGAGTACTTTTAATATTTGCTCTTTGATTTGACAAAGGGGAGGGGATTAAAATTGAAAAATGCGCATAATCAGTGTTTTTTGGTATTTTGCCGTAGAGTATTTAATACTAATTAGTGGTTCTAACAAGTTAAAATAGAAGACGAGTAATCGCAATCATTATTTTTTAATAAAAATTTCTGCTCATTCATATCATATCAAGGAGCAATTTCTATGGATTGTTGATCCGGAACTCCTTTTCACCACTGTCTTTTTAATCTGAAGCTGAAGAGATTTTCAGATAATCCATACAGAGTTGGGGAAAATTTGCAGCAAATTTTTTTTCAGCTTGCGAGGAAGTAATGGTGTCCGAGTTGTCGATTGATACAGTGGGCAGTCTGTGGGAATGGGCATCAGAGGCTGGTGGATCGGCATATGTGCGTCGGCAATGTGTTGCTTATTTGCGCAACGAGTTTTCAAGAATATGCTCATCGCATGTACTCTTTGAATTGGATGAGGAACTTCTTCATGACTGTCTTCTTTCCGATTACGTTGAGGTAGCCGTTTATTTCATCTGGAAACATTTGGAGGTAGGCATCATCGAGGAACATATGGAAACCTTGACTTTTAATGCTCATATCGTTGAGCGAAGAGTAGAAAATCAATGTGCCGTTTACGTTGTTCTCAAAAATTCAATAAATCTGAAGCCATAGTCGCATGACATGTTTCGTTGATATCATTCAACAATTTTTGAAGAAAGGGTCTTGAAAGTATTGGTTAATACCAAATTTCACTCAATTATTTTTTTACTGAGCTGTTGCAAAAGGTGCCTCACTTTATGCTCATTTTTTATTTGCGCTCTACTCTCTTTGCCCATTCCCCTTCATCCCCTTCTCTCTCTGTCTTCTTTCATTAATTCCCTCTTCCCCGTTCCCATCCCCCTCCCTTGCTTCTTCTACCTCTCCCTCTTTGCTAGTCCGGTAGTTAGCCACAGAATTTGCAGTGAAATTTGCCGGATTTAGTGCGCATTCCCGTTGATCCCAAATCTTTTATGCTGACGAACTTAAAAGAGTTACAAAGTCTCTATGTTGAATGGATATTAACAATGAGTTTTTTATGGGCCTCCGCGGGTTTTAATCTATAAATTGCATTGTGACATTATTGGCTATAGGAATGCGTCCGTATGATGGATTTTCTGCTAGTACTAACTCTGAATCCGATGAAATGGAGTTATGAAGTTAATGGGTTTTATGCAAAATAGAATAGCATTTTCCTTAACATTATTTCGCGTTGATTTATCAATTTATATGAATATTAAGATTTATACAGTATTTTTTTTTGTTGTTGTTGTTAAATGAACTTGATTGATGAGTTTGATGGAGTGATGGAGTGGACATCGTGTCAGCTGCTCTAATTTACTTCGAAATTTATCTTCTTTTGCCGTCTTGATCAGATTATTTTGTCCGATGCAGTTGTCAATGTGAGGGTGTAGTTTTTTTTTATTGGCGATCTTTAAAATCGATTTATCGATTAGATTAATGGTGATTAATTGTTTGTCTTTTCGTTTTTATTTTTTGAAAATTTACATAGTTGGCTAATCTAGTGAATATTTAATAGCAGAAGACGATAAGGCATGACAGAGGAGATATCTGTCTTTGTTGTTCCGCTCACTTGGCGATCTAGATTTATCGATTTACCATTCAGCGGTCTCGAAAAATTGTTACCGTGGGCAAGACGAGTTGCCTTATGGCGATCCGTCTTCTCTAAGGCGCTTCATGCTTCTTCTGAGTGGTGATAAGTTGGTATTGTTGGTTGATATGATAAGTTAGTAAAGAACGATTTTACAGTGTTAGAGAAAGAAGTGCTTATCATTTTCGCTTCGATAAATTCTTAGCAAAAATATTTTCTCATTAAATGTAGTCAAATTCACCTCTAAAGCTTTCATTTTGGAATCTCGAAAACTAACTTAGTGAATTAATAGGGAATTTGTTATTATGAGGCGCCGTTTTATAGCGGATGTGATAATAGATGCAAAGGGGCTTACTTGCATCTTTCTCTGAACATTATCGACAAACCCGTTTCTAGTTTCTCCGAGTTTTTTCGTTGATTTTTAATTAAAAAATGTCGCATGCGGTTCTTATTCGTTGTTTTTCCTTTGCGTATCGCTATTTGAAAATTTTGACTGTTTGAGAAAAGTTCTATTGTCCGTTTCAGTCCATTTATTCCTTTGATATTTGCATCATTTTAGGATATTTGATTTATTTGTTGTTGAAGTAAACTGTTGTTATAAAAGATCAAGGAAATAAAAAATGGGCAGAATAAAATTACCCTTAGGTCTTGTAGTTTATCGGTTACCAGAGCAATGGATTATGTCTTATAGTCACACGAATTTGTCTGGTTGTATTGTTGAGGTGTCAAGAGGGAAAGTGAGGTAGTCGCGCCGTTGGAATCGGGGAACCCTGATTGAGGTTTTCCGGTTTCAGTTGGCACGTTCACAAGTTTTCCTTCTTGTATTGAGAAATTACCTGAAATTTTTCCTCATTCCTGCATTTGGCGTCTACTAGTGGACTTTCTTTGCAAAACGAAATAATATCTCTCCTTCGTCTCCCAAAAGTTGTCCCGCTGAATTCCCCCTCAGATATCATGACCTATATTCACCTTTCCCTCACCTGGAAATACCGAGTGGGTTGTAACATCATATAATCTCGGATAGTCACTAAGCTTGCTTATTCTTGTCATTTCAGTGTTCGGAAGTAGAAATCTTGGAGAGCGTGGTCCGTTGGGGAGAGCACGAGTTGGTGAGGCGCATGGAGGAGAGGGAGCCAAATCTTGTGGCCAGCACAACCCACAGTATTAGTCGAAGAGGAGTGCGCAGATCAGAGTTGGATGACGTCGAGTTGAAGAACATACTTGGCTCCCTGCTACCGCTTGTCCGTATTGACTACATTCTTCCACCATTCCATCAGGTCACATTTGTTTAATTACTTCATCAGGTCACATTTTTCTAGTTCCGAAGAGCAGCCGCAGGTCGGTGTTCAGGTCGAGTTTCGACGATGCTGACATCGGAGACATCCGATTCGTTGCTTCTGTTTGTCCGCATGGATTACATTCGCGGATCACTTCAACAGCTTACATTTCTGCAGTTAGGTTTGCTTGCACAATATAGCTTTGGTCGCATCGTCCCGCATAGGTGGTGGAGGGCTAGGCGACATGGAGTTGGGGAGCATAACCGGACCTGCGTTGTTGCTTGCATGCCGTGACTATATGCATTCGCCATCATATGTTTCTTCTGAACTGTGGCCGGTAGTGAATAATTTTGTCTTGTTGGGCTGTGGCCTAACAAAGAGAATTGTTTATTAATTTATCGTCAGATTGTGTTATTTTTCGATTTTCACAGGTAGACATTTCCATAGGTAAGCAAGGTGAGCAGAAGGAAGTATGAACAGCTGAAAATGAACGGCTTATGATAGTGCTTGTAGATGACACTCTGAAAAGAGCTTACAATTTAGACTGTGTTCTGTATGAAACGCAGATAGGCAGTTCAAGCGCTCAGTCATATATGAAATCTTCGACGCACAGTGTGGAATTGCCTCCTAAGTACGGATTTGATTGATGAGTATTTCCAGAGTTTGAATAGTGCATATAAACGTGGCCTGTTGGATCGTTCGCCGAATGCCGACTTGCTGGGCCAACGCTATCCAGATAGTCGTTCTCCAGACGTGAGTCCAGATGCACATTGGTTTGATCATAGTGTGCCAAGACGGCATCCTGCGGGACCAAGATTGCTGCTGCCATATATTACGGTAATTATATCAGAATAACACAACTACTGTTTCTTCATATCATCAGCTGAGGTGGAAAGGTTGCTGAAAATAAAGAGCGCAGTAACGAGGTATTGAAAGGATTTCTCGGTGTTGATTTCTTCGATTAGTGGATAAATGCATGTGATCGGAAAAATACTGGGTGCATCCTGTTTTAGACTTTCTTTTTTTTGAAATATCCGCGAATAACATTCGTGTTCGGCGATTATAACCGAGGAGTCGTCCATATCTAAAATATTAGAAGGGCCGCGAACTTAGATCAGGTTGGGCTGCAACTGTATTCTAAAAATTGTTTGTTGTGTAGCCGCGATTTTTTTATTGGGGCTTGGTGGGCGTTGCATTTTGCCCGCTCCTGAGTTCTTCAAGTTCTTTATGCTTTCTTTTTATTCACGCATCATAAAAAGTGATACTAATTGCGAGAGAATCCAAAATTTCATAATAAATGGTTAACTGAGGGCATCACCTGCCAAAATGCTTCCGACAAAGATTACATCTTGTGGAACTAAACCTTGTTGTAAAATAGCTTCGGTAATCCTTGATGTTAGATCTGATCCGATACCCGTGTCGTACTATTTGAGGAGGCACGTTCTCAACTGCGGCGCCTATGTGGAAGCGGAGCGGATGTATTGGCCGAATATAGGCGGGGTGTTGTGAGCGATCGTATGCGTATCGCTCTGGAGTCTACATGGGCTCATGTTGTTAATCTCACTCCTGAAGTGGTATCCGAACAGATGAGAGCGTTGGTTGGTTATATTTTTTTGTCAATGAAGTCAGCCGTATGGTCCAAATTTCCGTTTGTTGGGGAAGGACTACCGGAAGTGTTAAATGCTCGTAGATATGAACGAAAAGAATGCATGCTCATTTGTTTGGGAATTTTGAATCAGGACGGCAATAAACAGGTGTGATGTGAACTTCACTCGGTTTACTGAATATGAGACGAAACAGTGTTTTTCAACCGTTGTAATGAACAGCTAATTGATATTCTTTACAGACATGAGATATTGTACGATATGAGAGCGTATATTTCTTTAAAACTTCAGTTTGTATGGCTTTAGGAAGAACACTTGTTTTCCGGAAGGTCAATGGATAACCATCTTTTTGTGGATATTATATTGAGGTACTTAGCTTCGTTTACCATATGCTGGTTTGCTCTCCTGAACGTTGCTATTGTGCCGAAAGCCATGAAGGGCAGAAAAGTACTCCTTTCATTGTTGGATGTGAAATATTTCGGTGCTCATTTTCCGAGATTATGCACTTCGTAGGTGGAAAGGAGGATCGTGGAGACACTACGAACGAGTGAGCTCATCAAAAAAGCATTCTCATGTGGATGCGCACATCATCGAGATCTTGCTGTTGAGCAGGTATGTGAATTATTTCTTTATTTTTTACTCACTTGGGGTTTATGCTTTATCGAAGCTAAATAATCTTGCAATATTAGATGAGATAGATGTAATCAACGTTACTTTTTCGTGTCATGATTGATTCAGTGATACTTTGATGCATGATTTATTCTAAAATCTGGTCTCCGGTCCAACAAGAAACTACTTCCTCTTTGCCTCAAGCATTACTTTTATAGAGTTTTAGGGGAAATAGCAACTCGTTTCACAACAAAATTTCTGTTTACTACTTTCAGCTGTCCTATCATTACTCTTTTTCACGAGCTCGGAGCATCAGATGCTGCAATTATACCTTCACCACTTTTTGGTAACAAGAATAACTTCCGACTCAGTAGAAAATTTCTTCCAACGAAGGTATCGTGAAATTCTTCGAAGATGTTTGGTTCGTGGAGGTTTCAGTTGATTTGATACGTTCAGTAAGTAATATTGGGGTTTCACGCCTCTAAGAATGTTGAAATATGAAAATTTCTTAAGGTTCGGCTTCGAGTGCTACGTGAATTGAATCTTGATGACAATTGCATGGAGGTGCTCCTTCCAGTGCCAAACTCAGCGGTCAGGGACTCGTATATGCCGAGACATTACAGTAGTCAGCCGGCACTTACCGTAATGTCTGTTTGGCCCGATCTTACCAACAGTACTTATATTTCCAGACCTGACTCTCCGCAATCTGAATACGGTAAGGTCTACATGGGCACTTATTTCTTTTGAATCATGGAACTGTAATAGTTATAGATTGATTACTTTAGTAGGCCAGCGTGATTTCATCAAGGTTGTGTGACTGCACATAAGATATATTAATGGGAGTGTTGTTAACATATTTGATAGGCTGGAAGGAATTTCGAACGTTTCGCGTTTGCATAAATTCCTTGCTTCGATCAGCGTTTCTATGCTTGCAAATTTGCGTAACGTTATTTCGACCTGTTAAGCTGTTAGGGAGTGACAATTCAAGATTCGCTGAGGTTAGAGTTATGGAATTGTAAGCGTCTTTACCGGCTCCGAGCGGTGGTGGGAAAGTTGATGTGAGATTCCTCTGAAATTTGTTTGCATAGATGATTGGAACTGAACCCGTTGTTTGCTCCTCGTTTACCACAATTGAGATACATGTTACGACCGAGCGGACTCGAAGTGATCCGGTCTAATGCAAATTATGGGACCCCCTTACTGCTTTCAGATTCTTTTCCAGAAACTTTTGATGGAGCTGTAGAAATTTGTTATGCCTAATATTCTATGTATCTCTTGTAACTGATCGTGTCTGTAAACTGTTCTTTAGTAAAAGGTTTGAGTAACCACTTCAGTTAAAATGCGCGTTTGGTAATTTTACCTCCCAGTTGCGCCTGTTTTAATTATTTGTGGACAATTTATGACCTGCAAAGCAAAATAGAGAAGCGGCTTTTTTATAGCTTTTGCGTTATGTTGTGGAATAATGGCGAGTTGCTTAGTTGTGTTTGCTGGCCCTCACAAATAAAATGAACAATGCCTCTTATTGGTATCGTACCTTCCCAGCGTCGCCCAGTGGGTCACTCGAGAAGTCTCCATCCTTCTAGGTATTGAGCAGTATCGTTGAATCATCACAGGAAGGGACGTCTTCGGCGGTCACATATCAGCAAAGTTGTACTTTAGGTAGAAAAGGCTATATAAGAGTTCTTTTGCTTCTATTTGGTTTAGGAGTATTAATACATAATTGAAAGCTAATATACTATCACCAAAGGTGGTGATTGTCTTTATAGTTGTCGGGGCTCATTTAACAAGATTGTTTCAGACAACGAAAATGGCGGAGAGTATCCACCAGATATATTGCGCATTGAATCGATGATTTAACGCATAATTGGCAAGCGCTATATTTACTCTACGTGTCGCATAGTACGGATATGTCGATTTATTTTATTTACAGAGTTATTGTTTTCGTTATATTTATTCGATTAGCTTCTCACTTAAATATTTATATTTGCTTAGTGATTTATTATTTGATTAATCAGTGTGATTCATTCAAAGAATAGAGATGGATTGTTTGCATATTCATAGATGTATTTTAAAATGTATATAAACATACATATATTTGCATTTGTTATTAATTATTATTCGTCATACTGCCTGTAAACTATGAAATCGGAAGCAATTGAAGTTGATAATTATGCCGGTTTTTGGTCTCTTTTTTTGTTGTTTTTCGAGGATTGTTTAATTAAAATTTCAGTAACATATCAGTCGAGTTTGTTGCGGGCAATGGGGGATGGGGAGGGGGGATATTGGCTTATGTATATAACGATCATTTACAGACAGTACTTTTTTATATCATTGTCATATTCTGTGATCATTTTGCTCTTTTTTTTTGATATTTTTCTATCTTTGAACAGTACATTATGATAGTAGGATGTATATATTGCTAAGAAATTGAAAAATTTTTCTGAGAGGTGTTTAATTTTAAGTCATACATAAATTCTTATGTATTAAGTCATATATAAATTCATAGACGCATAAAAGGGAGGGGATGCATATCAAGGATTAAATTTTTTTTATGTGAAGTTCACTTATTTAATATATTTTTTTAAATTAATATCACTTGAAATTTTGAGAAGATTTTAGATATTTTCTTAATTTGAGATTTTTTAAATTTTCTTCATGCTTATTTCTTATTCCATAAACGATTGTTTAGTATATATAGATGGTCGAGAAAATGGAAAATTTCGATGAAATATTTAATTGCTTAACTAGTGTAAAGTTGAATGATTTTGCACCTCCCCTCCTCTCCCTCCCCCCCCCCCCCCTTATATGGCGCTTTATTCAGCTATTTAGCTATATAATTTTCTGAGAGATTTTTTTTAACGTCACAATTAAATGTACAAATTTCATTGCCTCACATTTTGTACTTTATTAGTTGTAGGTAAAATGATTTTTTTTTTTTTTAAATCATTGAGAAATAATGCCGAATGGTAGAAAATTAAACAGAATGTGAGGTAATTAAAGATACCTGTAAGGTACAAATCAGTGTACAAATGCTTGAATGTATTTGTGTTTGTTTTTTTTTTTTTTTTTTTGAATAGAATTCCTTAAATTCAGCACCACTTTGCTGTTTCAAGGTGTAAATTGTCCACAATTATAGCTTGAAAAGAGTGTTGATAGATTGCAGCTTAATGAAAAGAGGATAGAGAACGGAATTGTGCTGAATCGCGTCGATCGCCGTCGAATTGCAGTTGCATTAAACACCTTTTTCGGTGATCCAATGATCGTATAAATAGGCTTCTCTCTCTCTCTTAATATTACACAATTAAGAGGCGTTTTATTAATCTCTTATGTAGTAAATAATTGTGTATTAAATATCAAATAATTAACTCAAATAGGTATTACCTTTTATGGGCTCATTGAAATGTATATATTTATAATAAACGTTATTTATTTGTTCATTTTCTTTCATTTATGTTTTTGGTAAATTTCTTAGCAAAAATTTTCGAGGAAAATTTATTATTCTGTATGATTTTTGCAAATATTTGCATATTAATTTCATATAACTATAAAAAAATAAAAGTATGAAAATGATTAAATTTTATTATTATTATTATCTATTGATAAGATTAAGTTCTACGATTAAAGAATATGGAAATGAGGCAATTTCGAATACAATAATAAACTTCAAAAGAAAAATATAACGACGAATCTGCTTCGGGTGGAAAATTTGAAAACTTTTTCAAGCGTGTATTTTTTTTTCAATCTTTTCTAAGTGCTTTTTTTGTGCGGGAAAGAGTTTAATTACCTCTTCGATGATTTGGGTAGAGATTTGAAGTTCACCTGTTTATATGAATAATAGCTTCGTTGAATATAAACCTAGCTGAGCATAATATAAGAATTTGGAGGCCATTTCGTATGACATATTGCCATTTTCGTTTTATAAGCTCCTGTGGTAGGGGTAAAAAAAACGTTGAGTGTGCTTTATAAAAACAGAGATATCATAGATTGCCATGTGATGTTAGTGCATTATGGGCAAGTTCTTCGTAACTTCATAAGCACATATGCAAAAGTGAATAAGTAAGCAATAAACGAAGAGAAAAAGCGGCATTCCTATAAGCAATACGATCAGAAACTTTTGAAAGTAGAGACTTCTCTTGGCAATTCTTTGCAAGCAAAAATGATGCTTCGTTAAACATATTGGTCAGAACTTTAATAGAGAACAAATAGTACACAAGCTATATGCTAATGAGTGAACCACCATTGAGTCACATAAATATCGCAGGTTAATTAAGGTGAGGTCGATAGAGGTGAGGCTAATTAGGGCTTCGAAGAACAGCTGCGGGTTTTGCTGATTCAATCCTTAAATTAGTTGGCACAAGTAATCACATTATGGCGAAAGCGAACCAGTCGGCTGTTTTCATATGAGAGTGGAGAGTGCAGTTATACGATGTGTATGGTTGCTATTTTCGAAATAGAAATGCATGAAATGCTCGAGGGAGATCAGTCGACGACTAACGCGTCTAAGGTCACAAACATTAATTAACATAAGCCGTTGCGTTAATATCGTACAATATGCAAAAATTAATCGCATTTCACGTTCTTCGATATGCATAACGCTCATAATTGCGCTTTCCGCATCCAACTTACTTTGCTTTTTGCTATTGTAATTTTTTATTTGATAGTTATTTCTAGAAATTTATAGGCGCTCTCAACCTAGAGATGGTGAAATGAATGAAAAAAACCTAGATGACTATCTGCTATGGACAAATATATGGACAAATACGGACAAATATATGGACAAATACGGACAAATATATGGACAAATACGGACAAATAAATAGTGTATAGAGAATAAATTTACAAATGAAAAAAAAAAGTTAATTGAAAAAAGTTAATGAGCTTTTGTGAAAATTAATAAAAAGCGATCATTTATTGGGATACAATTCGCATTAAATAATATCGATAGTTGTATTAGTGATATTATTTGTATTCCATTATTAGTGCTATTATTGTATAGTATGAGTAACAATGATTGTACTAGTGTAAATGTTTGCTGGTACTAATCCAAATTTTAACAATATTAGCTGATGGTATTACTATATGCATCGTTATATAGTAATACCATCATATGCAGCACTACTATTGATTGCAGCACTACTATTGATTAGTACTGATAGTAATGGTATTTAGGTACAAAATGCCAATCGTAGAAAGTGCTGCTTGATAGTGACGTCATTAAAACTATTCATCAATAATACGATAGATTTGTTGGTGATATTTGTTGTATTTATTACTTACTCTTTACTATCATCAATAGTATAAGTTATTTACAATAATCAATGTAATGACCGCATCCTATTGTATAGCAATCTGAAAAAGATTTGTGGATCAAGTTGAAGCAATACGCGTCCGGGGAAATTTGAGATACCTGGAAATGGGACTTTCAGCCTGCGATAAGGGAGTTCTTTTTTTTTTTTTTTTTTTTTTTGCAGAATAACGGATGTGAACAACAAATTTGGCATAGCAAATTCTTCTTTCTACGAAGTAAAGAGATAAGCTGAGCGAATGAGCGCAAAAAAAAAAATATAATATATATATATATATATTTATATATATATATATATATATATATATATATATATATATATATATATATATATATATATATATATATATATTTTTAGTGATGATTATATCCATTAGAAAAGCTCATTAGAAATGCTCTCTATGTGAAATCTATTCATTGATTGAATTATATTTTCAACAATTTCGAGGAAAATTTTCCTCACTAAATTGTTGAAAATTTTTTTCAATGTAAAATTTTTAAACGATAATCGAAGCATTTTATTGATTTTATTAAACCGTATACTTAGTCTTTTGAATATACTTACTAGTATCTTAGGGTTACTTTTTTTATGATTTATTGGAGTTAATTTTTATGGCAGCAATAATCTTTAGATGAGGCATAAATAATCTATCTTTTAATCTTTTTTTCATTTAATGCAATTGATGTTGTTGTGCTAAATATATGAATGACATATTGATGAATACATCAAAAAGCGAATAAACGCGATCACTATTTACAAGGAAAAAATAAACGCATAATAATGAACATTCGATTGGCTGATGAAAAAAAAAATCAATAAGTAAACGAAACGATGAAATAGTTATGGAGCGAAAATTCGTGGGAATATTGCGAAAATTTTGAACGAATTGACGATTAATGCATAATTTTGGGAAACGAAAAGAAATGGGATGGATATTTTTTAAGAGGGGAAAGAGAGAGAGAGAGAGAGAGAGAGGGAGAGGGAGAGAGAAAGAAAGAGAAAGAGAGAGAGAGATGATCAACATTGTTGTTAATAGATACACTCTCTAATGTATAATGCTATTTATCATAAATCAATAATTAATATTAATATAGGAAAATCAATAAAATATTCGAAGAAAATATTTCCAGAATTTTGAAAAAAGCATTCTGAATGGAAAAAAAAAATCACTTGAAAACAATTTTGAACGTATAATATGAATAATCTTATTTAAAATAATGTTTCTTCTCATCATCTCACTCTTATGTTCATAAAATTCGTAAATAACGAAGAGGATTATAAAGTGAAATATCGATTAGAAAATGAGCAATTAGGGAAACCCGAAATGAGAAACGAGAAAGAACCATCTCTCCATAGAAAAGAAAACAACGCCTCTATTGAACTCATCATACAAAAATCATAAAATAAAATATTTTTGTTTTCAATATTTCTCCTATTGTCAATTTTTTGTTGGTTGTTAAATGTTTTTTTTTTTGAAAATTTCTCATTGATTTTAATTAACGATCAATAATTAATTAACGAAAATCTACAAAATGCGATAGGAAACGTCGATTTAAGCTTGATACGGCTCTATAGCGCGCTAGTTAAATAAAAATAGAAGAAAAAGAGATTACGTCGAATTGATGTGATTTGACAATTTCTATTGCATTTGAAGTTTTTATTTGCACGATATTAGTGCACGATAATTATTCTCATTTCGATGATTGTCAATCTCTAATAGTCGACGATTGCAAAACTGTCGAAAACGTTTTAATTTTCAAATCTTCGATGAGGGAATTGAAATTCTTTGACCCTACCAGCGGTATGAAGTTCGCTTTGGCGATGGCGAAACATCGCCATGTTCGAGCTTGCCTAATCCCATGGGGCAAACGTTGCCAGCAGTGCATATGCTGCAAACTTCGCATTTTTTCTTTCAGCAGAGTGGTCAGTGTGATCATTCCACAATAGTTGTACTCTATAGGCTTATGTCATAATTTACAGGTTGATGTGGCAAGTTGTATAAGTTTTAAAGATTGATATTATAATATGAAACAATGCAAAGTGCAAACATCAGATATCTGGTCCTTAATGGTCAGCGACTGAACATTCCAAAAATAAAATTGCAGGATGGTCGGCTTTGCACAAAATTTAAGCCATATAAATCGATGCCGAAAAAAAAACACTACTAATAAGCTTAACATAAATAAAGATAAAAATAATACAAATAAAGAAAAAAAAGAAAAAATACAAATTTTTTATTCTTATATTTGAACTAGACGTATTGAATAAAAATGGCATAATTTTTAAAAATTTTCAACAAATATTTCTAAACTATGGAATACATCATAGTAATTTCTATTGTTCGGAACGGAAATGCCGAAAAAAAATTGACCAAACCGGAAAAATAAAACCAATAAAACTGTAAATATTGTAACGTTCAAATAAAAAAAAAAGAATTTTGCTTTAAAAAAAAATCACACCATTCTTAAATTCAACAAATTAGTCGTTTCAAGTGTACAAAATTTAGTGAAAGAATGTAAAAATATCACTTTTAGCGCACTTTTACCGCTTGAATTATGATGTAATTCGCTAATTTAAAGTGACATGATGATTTTCATCACGCAATTTCTTTCGAAGTGGATTTTTTTTGCTTCGAATTTTTTTTCCGTACTGAATTTAAAAATTTTTTAAAATTTTTTTCAAAAAATTCGGTGTAATTTATGAAATTTAAAATTCAACTTTAAATCATTTGCAGCTGCTCATATGTTTGCTGTCAATTAACGTAGAAAGCGGCTAATCGCAAATCATGTTTCTTAGTGCTAATTGTACGATAATAACCGATAGGCGGCTTAACAATTGAACGTTCTTTGAGAATGGATTTTGCTTATATTTATTCTAATTAATGTTATTTTACTATAATATTGTTATTCTATTCAGAGTATTCTAAATATTGCGTTAGCTTGTTTTTGTTGAATATCGCTTTTATTCGACTATATCTAAACTATAGTGTTATGGTATAGAACTGTTTGCATAATAATGCAATATTATGTTGTAGAATTGTTCGCAGACAAATGCAATGTTATTGTACATGATTGATTGCATATTAATGCAAAATTCAACGCTTAGCTGAATGCATAACTTCACATAATGTTTTAATTTAATTAACAATCAAAACAACATTGCGTAAAAAATTTCCATCTTTGTAATATAGCGTAAAGATATTGATCGAGTATTTTCTATTATTTTATAGATCAAAGATCATCGAAAAGAAATGTTGAGGCATTAGCTCTTTTGCATTTTGCATTGTTGACATTTGATTGCATTAGCTCTCAGAGTCGACGCTCATTTTCCGCATTCTAATTTGATGGCACATAACGAGTTTTCGGGCTAATTTTCCTCTCTTATTTGGCTTTAATTTAAACGTTGCATTCATTTTATTTGCTTCATTCCGTCTTTACTTCTTCACCTTTCTTATATTTCGATTTAAATTTTTATTAAAATAATTGCAATATTTCGGTAGTAAATAAATTCTCTATTAAAGAATTAATAAAAGAGAGCCTAGAAGAATAACTATCAATAGCTAAACGTATTTATATGCTATATATTAATATATGAATATTGCATTTTTTTTTTTAATATGCAATTCTATTAATAAATCAATTTTGATGCATTATATTAGATCTATACTCATTGTATAAATGCAAAAAGTAATATATCAACTCTTTTATATTGATAAATATTGCCGTATCACAAAGTGAAACGATATGAAATGCAAATTTAGTATACCTAATGATGGATATATTCTTAATGATTCCTCAAATATATGAATTCCGATTGTTTTTTCTAGATTTATTTCATGAAATTAAAAAAAAAAAGAAAGAATTTGAATGAAATAATCTAATTTCAAATATCGCTGTTGTGCTTCTCAATATGATAATCTCCAAGTTCGCGTTTTACGAAATTCGAATCTGCTTTCTGCTAATATTTTTGATGTACTCGCTCCTCATGCTTTTAAGCTGCGGCTAAGTTGTCGCGATCTACACAATGTTGCTGCTTCAACGTATTTTAAATGTCTATTTGCCTAATTTATACCATTGTGAATTTGTTGTTCATGCTTACATAATTTCTTAAGTTTTCCCACCTCGAGACGTTAAAATAAAATAAAATAAAGCAAAGCAAAATAAAACAAATAAATAAATAAATAAATAAACAAATAAATGAGTAATTAAATAAGCATATAAATAAATAAATAAATAAATGCTTATAAATCTATACAATCAATACTTGCATCTAATAAATTTTTTATGAAATAATCGTAATTAACATATTGTGTGATTAATTTTTTAATAAGAAATAACGAATTTTATTCGATTTTTTAAATAGTACTCGATGCTATTCATAGTTCGACATGTTACTTTCACTACGTCGATATGATGCTCCAATGCTTTCCAAAATGCCATCTCTTTGGTATTTATTTGCTTTCATATATCGCTCTTATGCTGTTTTTTTTTTTGTTCTTATTTGAATTTATCTCGTGCAAAAATTCATTTCAATGCCTATGTTGATCAGTGGTACCTAGTACCAAACTTATGTAAATATATCGCATACTGTTATTTCTATTTCTATACCGCTGCAACCTTTTTTTTTTTTCGTCCTTGTGGTGTGAGTTGTGAGAATGTAATAGAGATGAATATTGACGAAATAAAGCGATTATTTAAGTGACCTTAACGTTTTCATCATAGTACTATAACTTATAATTTCTAAAAGTATTAGTTATTCATAAATTTGATGTAACCATAATGAGTGAAGAAAACGGAGAAGTCGGATAATTACAAGTGATTCCAACATTTCCCTTGACGATGAGAGTATCATCAAAGAATGCAACGTAATTCCATCGTTAAACCTTGCATAAAGAATGCTAATAAAAAAGCTATATTGTTAAATGTTCTAGAATTTGCTTTAAAGTCCAGTTTTTTTTGGAAAAATTAAGCACATCAGGCTAAAATTTTCAAGAGTTCAGGTAATATTTGGTGCAGCAATATATGAATATAAATAAATAAATAAATAAATAAATAAATAAATATATATATATATAATATATATATATATATATATATATATATATATATATATATATATATATATATATATATATATATATATATATATATATATATATATATATATATATATATATATATATATATATATATATATATATATATATATATATATATATATATATATATATATATATATATATATATATATATGAGTTTATTGTGCAATTTTAGTTTCACAGTTGGCGTTTGCCATGCCAAGATAAGAAACGTAGAAGCTGATAACGACGCATTTGTACTTAGGTTTCGAAAAGGCTACATTCTATCATGTGTGGCAAATGCTCGCGATAGTATTTAATATTGGCCGAATAATGTTTTCATATTGTTGTACACAGATGCTGTGCTACTTTTGGTGTTTCTGCAAGGACTTATTTTATTTATTTATTTTTTTTGTGCAGGTAGAGCTGGGAACTTTGAAAAAGGGGGGGGGGTGAGGAAGGGAGGGAAGAAGGAAGATCGAGAATAGAGAAGATTCGTTCAAGTGTGGGAGGGATAGCAAACATGGTAATACGGTGTCGTTATTTCTTAATATAACCCTCTCCCCTCTCCACCGCAGCCATCCTTCAGCAGCTCTGTTAGTAAACGCTTAACGAAAACATTGCAATGAATATACTTCTGTGCTGCTGGTAAACATTCATTTTTTTTTTAAACCGCAATATAATATGTAATTTATGAAGATATGATATTTTCACCATACGAATATTAACGATGAAATTCTTTGACAATTAAACAAAATTTCTTTATTTGAAATTTCTCGCATTTATTAAATTCAAAGAATCAATTCTCTTTTATTAAAAAAAAAAACACAAATATTTTAGGGTCATATTTCCACTATGATGAAGAAAATTAAAAAAGGATTTATAAATGAATACACTTTAGTGTTCTAGAAAAATTGATACTAAAATATAGTTTATTATTCGAGTTGATATTGCAGTATTTCAGTAAATTTTGAATAAATTATATATTATTGAAAAGCGATTACTCTAATTCATCGCAATGATGAGCGTAATTTTTAAGGCATTTCTTCTATTTCTTAGCAAATATTCCATGCAGCTCTTCTCATCTAATATTAATTTCCTTTTTTTTTCATAGTCAAATATCTCGAACACATTTCGAACACTCATACTATCAGTAGGGAGCCCAGTGGTAATTCCGGATTGCGTTCCGAGATTTCGAAATTCTAGCCGATTTAGAAATTTCGACTCTTACGATAGTTTTAAAGTTCGGTTTGTGTTAAGACTGTGCCTGAACACAGATGTTGTTCCGGAAAAAGGAAATTCTCTTGTTCGGGATCTAGCTCAGAATCTTGAAAGCTCTGCTCATTTATTGCCTCATTACAGATTAACTAAAAGAAATAAGCAGTTTTATACTGAATTTGTGGGGAAAATCTCAGGGTATCTCAATAATCGCTGAATTAACGAACAATAAACAACGAAACAACGAACCCTTTTTTAAAGCGTGTTGTCAAATATTTCTTATTGCATCTCATTGTAAAATATGAATAAATAACGATTTTTTAATTATTATCATATTATGATTTTAATTCTAATACGTGTTATTTTTTTATTTATATATGCCCAAGTTGGAATATTTTCTATAAAAGGAAGAAATTGCAAATAAGTTATGAATATGTGAATAGCGATTTGAATGGAATCATTCGACAGGTGTCGTTTCGTTGCTTTCATTGTGAATATCGTACTAAAAATGGCACTCTTTTTTTGCTTGGAAGCACTAACAGATGTGTATGGTGTAATATAAGCATAGTGAATCAGCGGATCCTTTTGTCGTGTTGTCGCCTTATACTCATCGTTGCTCACTTCCTGACTCATTGCATCGTTTTATGGCATTCAACACCATCTCCCCACCATTAATACCGCTTCGCATTTTTGCTTCTTCTCTCCTTCTCACTTTTCGTTCAATTTTTCTTTTTATTTCCGTTGTCTTCAGAGAAGTTTTTTCAATTTACGATATTCTTCACAGGTTTGACATCTTTGTGAATATCTTGCGTCAAATTCACATTGAAATAGACAATCGACACTCGCTACTGATTAACAAGTGTATTGGTCTTGTAGGCGTGCTCTTCAACTCTTAGCATGGTGAGCAGAAGGAATACAAATTTTTGCATTACCAGTAAGGAGAACAAACATCAGAAGAAATAGAACGAATTTTTAGATAATATTATATATATATATATATATATATATATATATATATATATATATATATATATATATATATATATATATATATATATATATATATATATATATATCTGTTCAGTTGTTAATGAATTACTAATAGCTGCATCTCGATATATGAATATCACGACAATTTCCAAGTAGTGGTGAAGGAAATGGAGGAACATGATGAGTCACAAGCGATTAAGGAGAAGCTATTTTGATCAATTATACTATAAAAGCGGCGAATTCATTCACTCGTGTTGAATCGGAAAGAAAAGATTGGAGCAGGAAATTTAGACTCCACCTGAGAATTAGTTCTTCGACAACGACTGCATTATCCTCAGCGGTATATTTCCTCCATCTCCTTCTAGATCTCTTTTTTTTCCAGTTGGAGGCATTTTTGACAACGATACGTTCTCTTCATTCATTTCCTTTTCTTATTTCTCTCCTAAGTGTTCCATATAGCGCAGATAGCTATATCATGCATAACCTCCGTTTATATGAGCGGCGCATTTCGAGTGATAACGAATGATAACAACTGATAAGTTAGAGAGCTAAAACAGTATGGATATGTGCTAATAATGTACTTCTGCTTTAAACCTTTACTAAGCTTTCGTAATTATGAACTTAAAATGATTCTTTGTAACGCTAACGAGGGATCAATGTTGTACGCAAACAAAAGAGTAAAAAGTAGAAGGAAAAAGAGGGTAAAATGTAGTTGGGGGGTATGGATGGAAAAGAAGAGGTGCAGAGGGAGAGGGAAGAATTTCTGAGGCAATCGTAGAATTTGTCTCAAAAATCGTCTTTTAATTCGGCTAATTTAATTCATTGAAGAGCGCTATTTTTTTTTCACAGAGAAAAAGTCCGAATTGTCTGTGTCTATGTAAATATGCACACATTACTGTCGGCACGAAACCTCATTTGAAAAAAAAAAGTAGACGCTTAGTCATTTTCCATCCTCCATCCGCATGAATTGCCTTTTCAGCAGCTCACATTCCCATTCAATGTGCGTCATTTCTACATCCTGTCTATGTAGCTGTGCATTTGCTATCTGTACCATTGCACACATCTCCACTTTCCCCCTCCCTACTTCTCTCCTCCCTTCTCCCTCCCCCTCCCCGTCCAGCCCTCCGTCTATGCTATATTAATGGTCCCTAAGAAGCTTTTATAAAAAATGATAGGTAAAGGAGGAACAAACATGCAGTGGGGTTAACCTCATCCAAAATGTTTGGATTAATTTCAGAGTGTAAGAATATTAGTTGGTAATCATTTGGAGATTTGAAGTATTCGTTCAGAAAGTACTGCTAGTGGCATAACAAGTTTTGTCGGTGAAATCATCACTACGAAACAACAAATGACACGAACAATTGTGATGTGCAGATTTGTCCCCTCATTGATCGTTTCTAATACCTTCATAATTGTAGTGGTTTAAATCTCCAATCAGCGAGTAGTTGCGATCGCTTTTTTTCTTTTCTTTTTTTTCACTCGATCAAACAATTTTTCGTCCATATTTTTCTTTTCTTCTATTGATCACCAATATTTTTATTCTAATGGTATGGAGATTTTCACGAAAAAGCATTCGGTATTTTCTCGCACTTGCAGTTATCGGTTTTCGTCTCGTTTTCCTATCTCAATTCAGTGATGGTGTCTACGAATTTTGCAAAGATCCTATGCGTTAGAAAAATAGTTCGCCCATTCAAGCAATGTTGAAGTTCATATATATATATATATATATATATATATATATATATATATATATATATATATATATATATATATATATATATATATATATATATATATATATATATATATATATATATATATATATATATATATATATATATATATATATATATATATATATATATATATATATATATATATATATATATATATATATATATATATATCACATTACCATATAAGCGCCTCATCATGTACATATTGTTACCTAGGGCTAAGAAATAAACTCTCGTTAAACTTCTTTCCCTCAAATTAATGCCTTCCTTCGAAATGTATGCAAAAAACTCTGGAGTTCCTTTAGAACGATTCAAACTTTATATGATGAAATGTAAGCGCATAATATTATCAAATTGGCCATCACAAGTGCGCCTTTGATTTTGCTTCGAATGCGTCTTCCTCTCTATTCTCAATTCCACCTTTTACAGCCAATCAACAAGTACAGTTATCCTATAGAGTTATCTCAATGATAACACAAAACTCATCAATAAACAACCGTTAAAAAATTAAATCTAATTATTTGTTGCCTAAAAAATGCTATCTTTTATGCACTAAAAAATGATTTGGCCATCACTTTTATTGGCAATTTCCATGTGGCAATTCGAGTTTTTCAATTTTAGTTTTTTTTTTCTCAAGCAGCTAATATTCAATAATGGGGAAATTTTATGCATGAATGTTCATAAATATTTCAAACATTTTTTCCAATAATGCAGCACTATGTTTTAATGAATTGTTTTTGACCAGAACTTATAGCTGTGCTGTTTAATTATTATTGATTTTTAAAACAATATGCAAATATCTTTTTCATAAACAAATATGCAAATTATCTTTAAGCATCATCATTGAATATTCCTCCAGTTACTGCATTTTAAAGAGTTGCTGCTCTGGTGTAATTTATCGGGCATGATCACTAGGCATATATTTATTGATCTGAATAGCGTAGCGTTCCAAAAATACCTCAATTTGATCGCTCGTACGTATTGTCGAAATTATTACGCATCAATTATCTAAATGCCGTAAATAAAGCGACGAACCACGAAATATCGAAAACAGCTTTTCACCTATTCGTATGGATTTAATTTCTTATTACTTACTAAACGAGGTCTTTTTTCACTATGAAAATCTTACTGTTAGGAAAAGAAGTAATTTTGCATAAAAATTTTCATTAAAAAATTTAATTGCCTTAAATTATATTCACTAAATTATATTCAGTGGAATTATATTCACTTAAAGCATGCTCGCGAATACTTCTAGTAAGAAATGAAAAACTTATTTACACACTTTTTGCGCCATTTTTACGCAAATTTACGCAAATTTATCCCTCTAAGTCTATTTTTCCTACTAACTGAATTTTTTAATCAAGCATCTTATTCATATTCGTGAGATTTATATTTTATTAGTAGGAGTTTTTATTAAAATTAGCGATATATAATTAGTTGTGCACTCTTCAAAGCATAAAAGCGAAAAGCAAAATGAAGAAGATAAAATAGAAAATTTCTATGAGAGAATTTTCTCCTCTAGCGATTGCTTATTGCAAGAAGCGTCAATAAGGTGGCGATTTAATTTAACGGCATTTTTTTTTAAATAATGAGAGAGGAGTGGGGTGGTAGAAGGGGGTGGCGAATATATATATGTATTATTCTGCATATTTTTAAAATTCTTGAGCATTGAGCGATATGTGAAAGTGCATTTCGTGCCAGCCGTTCTGGCACGTTTCTCTATTTCTTTCGAGAATCTCTATCATCGACATCTCGGCACTTCGAAATCTTAGAGAGATAGTCTTTCTTTTATAATCGAAACCTCTAACATATTGCATTTAGCACAAATCCTCTAGCGTTTCATAGAATTTCGCACCGCAACTAATCAAATAGATTTATTGAACTTTATTAATTTTTTCTTATTATTAAATTTAAATTGCAAAAAATTTCGACGTTCTCAAAATTTATTAGAACTAATTTATTTTCATCCGATCCATGCATAACATCTTTTTTTTTGGAAAACGCTAACCAATGTATTAGTTCTTATGAGTTTTAGTGAGCGTCGTTTATTTGCAAATTAAATTAGATAAATACATTTGAATAGAAAGATTTTACACGATTAAATGTAGAAAGGGAAAAATAGTTGGATAAGTTTGCAAAAAAAATTGCAACAAATGCATTATATGGTGATTTAGAATTTATTGTTTATTGCAAATTGAGTTGTAAAGGTTGGGCGATCAGTGATTAGAGGAAAGGAGATTGAGCCGAGTGCTTTGATTATCGTCAAACTTTATTATTGAAATTTTCAAGCATAGAAATATCACATATAATGTTTTTGTTAAAGCGAGATTATTGAAGAAGACTATAGTCATGATCGAGATTCCAAGATATCATGTTTCGGCACTTAGCGTTTCTTTACCTCATTCCTAAACGAATTCCTCATGATTACTTCATGTAACGTTTCAAATGCACCAGTGAAGTTACCTCTCCATGGCACATTTTTATTATACATCATGGATCTTTATGTCGTTGTATTTTGCGGCTATTGACTTTATAACTACAGCAATGTGGTAAAACATAATTGAAATTTTTTCATCGAAGATTTGATGTCAATTTTCCGCAGTAATTAAGCTTCAAGCGAATATTTATGGAGACTTTGCACTCTCTCATAATATGTGAGGCTTCAAAATAAATTAAGTGAAGTTTCATGCAGTAAATATTTGTCAGCTGTAATCCAATAAATATCACATGGCTTCTATGGTTCCGACAACTCGATGGTATATTTTCGAAAGTTGCTGGACGATTGGTTTTGATATTTGGAGCAGCGATAAAGTGATCACATATCGTTTTCAGGCGCAACACTATTTGAGTTAACCTTTAGTTTTATTGGCTACTTTCTATATCACTTAATTGTCTGATAATAAGATTATCCATATGAATGAAGTTAGTATAGAGTATTCCTGAAGCGGATTCTCGCGAGAGTTTTCTAGAAGGACCTTCTGTTTATTACAAGTATGACTGTTGAAGAGGAAGGCTAGAAGCGCAGGGACAGAGAGAACAATAGCGAGCACCTCTTGAAAGAATATTAGGAACATGATGAGATGAAATTCTTTGGAGAAATTTACGATGGTGATGGAAGAATAATTGAAAAAGCCTAAAAATCCGGATAGCAAATCCTTAACAATTATAGGATGCGGTGAACTAAACTGAGCATATTTTTGAAAAAAATAAGAAAAAATATTTAATAGAGTAATAAAATTCCTAATAGATGATTTTTATAAAAGGATGGTAAGGAGGAGAATATCAAAGACGGACAAAAAAGGATTATTGTTAGTGATGAATTTAATGGATGTATCAGTGAAGAATGTTCGACGCGTAAAGCATTTTTTTCTGCTCATTGTTGATTCAAGAGAGATTATATAAAAACTAGGTAAATTACACATCTCATCACAACGCTTTTGGATTGCCCCGGATTTCAAGGTAGTTGTATGGGGATTTTTTTTTTATTGCGATGATGAGCTACTGCTGATTTTTTGTAGGATTTGGGGCTTGGAGTTTTTTGTGTTCGAGGATTTTTGAGAGATACAAATATGCTAAGCCCCCCCCCCCCCCCCCCCCTTCCCTATCCACTCGCTGTCCTTTCCACTCTCATCAACTTTCTCGCTAATCGATGATCAATTAACTCATGCAGTATACAAGCATCATATACCCATTCAGATAAATTATAACTGGATCGAAGCGATTATCCGAGATGAAGATTATGAGATGAAACTTAAACTGCTTACTGTAAAAGGTGAGACAAATAAAACAAATGCATTGTTTATGACTAACATTATGTCATACAACAAAATAAAGCATATATTTTCATCAATGATTTGTCGAATTATCTATACAATATTGTATTTTACAACTTAAAAAATTATAGTGGAATTATTTGGCCAGGTAAAACTTACATTTATACTTTTAATTGTCGTGCTGAATTTTTTATGCGATGCTAATAAAAAAAGTTTTTGATGAGAGGAAATTCGTTCCATGAATTTCACCTGTAGAAAAATCTAAATTGCACGTAGAATGCGCATTCCAATTGCGGAAAAAAAAAGTGGGCATCCATTGATTGATTATATGCTTGCAATTTGATTTATTGCACTTTTATGGCATTAATCTTGCATTATACGATTCACATATGAATCAATCCTTCCGGATGTGAATATTCTTCGAGAGAGTTTTTTTTTTTTTTTTTGGCAAAAAGAATATAATTAAATATTCGAATATTATAGCTGATAGTAATTTTTGTTATTAGTTAAGTAAGAGAATTTATGCAAAATTTATGATATAATGTATAATAATTTCTATGTAACGAGTAGCACTTCGTTAATAATTTCCATCCTTCTAATGCATTCTATCTCCTCCATTATCTTTACACTTCCATTTCCTAAATTTTACAGTTATTCTTTATAAAAGAATATCGTTTTTTTTCACTACTATTAAAAATTGTTTATGATAGTTTTTTTTTTCAAAACCTTAAGATTAATTGCGATCGTACCGAAATTAAAGATGCATCGTCCGGAGATATTACTCTATTCTTTTCGATTCTTATATTCATTTCGAATAGAAATCTATCGATTACTAGAAGAGCGAAAACCCTCGAGAAACTGCGACATTTTTGAAGTATCACTAAATATCGAAGTATTACTAAAATTTTTTTCCATATATTTTGCAAATTTTTCATTTCTTTTTTTCATTAGAAGATTACATAAAAAATCTTCAATTAATAAGCCAATTATTGAGTTGTACTCTATAAGACATTTAAATTACAGACACAACTTGATAAACGATAAGTTGATTTGTGTATAATAGGTATATTTTTGAATGTCCAATTCTTTCTAAGTTTAATAAATACACCTTTTCTATTGTTAATTTATAAAAGTATTCTCTTGCATTA
This sequence comes from Ascaris suum, assembly GCA_013433145.1. NCBI lineage: Eukaryota > Metazoa > Nematoda > Chromadorea > Rhabditida > Ascarididae > Ascaris > Ascaris suum. Next base: position 12,108,306 of record CM024174.1, read on the forward strand.
GGAAATTTTATCGGGTTTTTTCTTTCAGTCTAAAAATCATACACTAATTTCACTGAAAACGCCAGATAAATAAGTGTCTATTTTGGAGAAATAGTTACTGATGTAAGGAAAAATTTCACCACGATTTATTCTGCCTGATGCTCTCATTCTCACTCGTTATTTATAAATATTTTAAGCTATATGAGGGGATTCTTTATTGATTACCTATTTTTAAACTTACATTCCAATTATATTTGCATATTTTTAACACGTGTCCATAATATTAGTTTGTATTTATGTGCATGTGATCTAGACAATTTTGAAGATATAGAAGCATTGAAGAATCTGAAATATTTTGCAATTGATGGCGAAAATTGCTTTGAGAGGGACAAATTTATTCAGCACGAGACAATGAGCGCATTTTTTCGTAAGTCCTCAGAAATGAGATTCCGAAAATTTTATCGTCATCGAAATATTTTATGCCTCAAAGAATAAATAGAGTATTTTCTGCAGCTTTCAAAACAAATTGCCATCATTTTTTCTGCATAAAAGTTTGAAAATTTCTTTGCAAATTTCTCAAGTTTTGTAAAGACAGTTTTATTAATTTTATATATATATATATATATATATATATATATATATATATATATATATATATATATATATATATATATATATATATATATATATATATATATATATATATATATATATATATATATAATTTGCATTTCATATAGTTTAGCAGTCTAGTTCAAAAGTGATTCTTTTCTGAGGTATTTGTAGGAATGATTTCCATCTAAAAAAATGAGTGTTGTAATTGCGTATGTTTCATTAAGTGCTGATTAATTATGGAGTTGACTGGCGGTAGAAGAAAAATCGCATCTGTAAACCTCAAATTGCAGCATTTGTGGGTCAATTTGCGATGCAGATTATGGATTTAAACCTTGCGATTCTATGTCGAAATGTCGAATTCTTAGAAAATTTCGTACAAAAGTTTTTTCAATACATTTCTGAACGTATCATTTGAGATTATTTTTAGAATGTTTAGTTTTTTTGTTGAAAGTTAGATAGATGAGGAAAGTTTTCACTAAAGAATTCGATGAAATGATTGCATTTTATTGGTTTGCTTTTAACTCGGAAAGGTTTTGTGCGCATTTTATTCGCCTATAGGCGATACGAATAAATTTGGTGAAGCGACAAAGCTTCTAGTGATAAGCAATTACAGTGAAAACGCTTTTTTTTTAGTTTTTCCATTGCAAATATTTTTGAAAAATGAACATTTTTAAAGTATTTCAAAGAATTTTTTACAACGAATAAAAAAGTGTATCAAAGGGCTAATAGAATTTACGCTTTTGTATTGTTGCACTTGCGTGACCAATCAATTCCATAACTCAGCAATAAATAATAGAATATGCGAAATATTGCATTTGTATTTTTTATTTTTTATTTTTTTTGCTTATCCGCTTGTTCGTGAAAACTTTTCGACAAAAATCCGTGACCTTTTGATTCGTGAAATTAAAATAAAAATGTGATCGGTTGCAAATTATGTGCGAAATGGAATAACCTTAGTAGTATGGCACAGGAAATATGGTACCGAGTGAATTCCATAGTTTGTTTACAGTTGAAACTACACAGACAGACAAACAAATAAACACACATGATTTTTCTGTGATACGTATGAAGATTCAAGGATCATTATGTACAAATAAATTTAATATGGAGATTTTTCATTCAAACTTCATTAGAAGATAAATTATACTCTCAGCGCTACTCTATGAAAAATTCCATTGTTCCGATAGCGAGACGAAAACTCAGCTTTGGTTTTTTTTTAGAGTCGGCGTCGCTTCTTTGAATTTTCCGTTGAGTTACCTCTTCGGGTTGCAGTTTTTCTCGAAATTCAAAAATTTCAAATGAAAAAACGAAAAATTCTCAGAGTATTTCTATTAAAATTCTTCCAAAATTTGAAAATAAAATTTTTTTTTCGGGAAAATCCGTCAAAAAAAAAACGTATTTTCGAGCTCAAAACTAGCTGAAATAAACTGTATTTTCATTCGAGACGAGGAAAAAATTTCACTTTTATCGGCTGACGAATGTAATTCGAAATGCATAAAACTAGAAGCACTCAGCTAGTTTACGTGTGTAAACATTTCAACTCGAAATGAGCTTATTGTGCTATGTTATCGGATTGCGCTATCGACGCGTTGCGTAAACGTTTCGAAAGTTACTTACTGCATCATGTGTATGCGTTATTTATTTGCATTAGTCGGCCTAGGCCACATACAAATAATAGATATTAAAAAAAAGATTTAAAAAACCCACATATTCAAGAAGATAAGGCGTGCGTTTTTTAATGACAGGTCCGGGTAGTAGATCTATGCGCATAAAATTCCTCACATGAATGATCAAAATGAATTCATTACAAGTTATTACAAGAATAAATGATCAAAATTAGTGAATTCATTACAAGAATAAATGAAGATTTTATAATCAAACGCGCAAAAGGCAAAAGATCAGGATCGATATGTTTACTCAGCGGGAATACTTGCACCCATTGATGTACTCGCCGCTTAGTTGTTACTCGCACATGGCTATGAGCTATTGGTGAAGTTGAGCGTAAGGCGGTCGGTCTCTTCAACGGGCGCCCGCTTAGCCCATCTAACGTTTAGTCAACATTTTCTTTTATGTTCCTCTATTTTGCTCATTCGTTATATCCTTTTCGCTTATTTCATAGAATTTCTGCATGATTTTTGCAAATAATTTTTCTTTATCAAATGTTTGCTGCATGAATATCGTTTTAAAAAAAGTTTTACGAGTGCTTCAATTAACAGTCATTAAATGTTTAGCTGTAATTTGCAATATGCGTTAATGCCTTCAAAAAGTTTATTGTAACCATAATCCAATGATAGACTTATGATTATATCATGAAAAAAAAATTCATTGCATAGAAAAAAAATCAAATTCTAATTTTTTATATTTTCAATTGCACAGATATTTTTGTATCATCAAAATTTTTGGAGAAAAACCGCTAGATAAATGTGCTAATTAAATTCAGAAATCAGTGAAATCTAAGCGTAAGAAAAAGAAAAGAAAAGCGAAGAATTGTTGCTTTCGCTCATTAGATGCCTCGTCGCCAAATTTTGATTTACGCTAAACTGCTTATATTGACCTCTTATAATGTACCCAACAGTTTTGTATTTCTTGACTTGGAGAATGAATTTTACGCGCAACAAGGAATCCTAAGTATGCCGAAGTGAAATCAAATGCTACGCACATTTTATAGTTTATTCGTAAACATATGCTCATATGTTCGGGTTATATTTCCCATTCGATTTTCCTCATCCCTCCGTATCCTTCCCTTTTCTGCTTCCTTAAGGGAAAGATGATCATTTCCTCCTTCGTAACTAATCGTTTTTGCTCATTACCAAGCAAGGTGCCCTTTTGCTCAATTTCACTCACCTAGAGGTGTAACTAAACCTCTATTGCCTTAACTCATCGCTAAGAGCAAGACAAATATCTGTCTGAAAGTATTTGCACATTAGAGGAAAAACTGTCGAAAACCGAGACGAAAACTGCAGAAAGAAGACTGTCACTTCTTTTGTCGGTAAGAAAAGGTAAGGAAGATGATGGAAAACGTCCCATGCTCGTTCATTATTCTCCACATTATTTCCCTCTGCACTGTGTCACTTCTATTCCTGCGCATACCATAACGGTCTTATTTAGCACTGATAGTGTACACGAGAAATGTCCTCATGAGCAGGCACTTCTCTTATGATTTTTAAAGCTAATTAAAGGTTACATTTCCTTCCGGCTTATCTTATTCGAACAGCTATTTTACATAGCTTTCTCATATGCTTGCTGGTTTATGAAGGATTTTTCATTTTTCACTGCACTGAAGGGCGATGACCACTTTCCATATGTTCCTTGCGGAGATGAGAGAAATTTTAGGCTCCCAAAGACTCATATGTCGTGGTAGAAGAAGACTTGCATCCTGAAGATCCCTAGAAGGCGAGGTTTTTGGAATGCGGTGGTTTCACGACGAAGCCCACAAACGGGAGGGAAGAGCTAAACTGCAAATATAAAGCTATCGGTGAACACGGACGCTGTTCTAGGTGCAATAAGAGTGTGACTTCAACGGATCCTAGATGAGCGACGTTCAACGTCTCAAAAAAACCTTTTAGGGTTTGGTGAGGAATTCTTTAAACAAGCACCATTACCAGTTGCAGAATGACGTCATTTCCCCTCTGGCACTTCATTAAGGATGAATTTGTTATCGTCTCATATGACCTCATCTGATGATATCGATTGTAAAACAAGATCGCATGAAGCACCAGCGCGCTTTGTGTAAGATGAAGCTTAAATCTGAAGAGATAGAATCCACAAAAAAATAAAATAACTTGAAAATTTAATTATCATTCAATTGAGGCAATTCGCTACTAAAGGCATCTTTTCTAAAATCGCTATAATTAATTCTACTTCGGCAAAAGTGGTATCACTTGTTTATAAAAGTTAGAAAAGAAAATTCATTTGTCGAAAATTTTCATCTAATTCAAGGTCAAAATATTGACATCATTGACCAGGTGGAGAGAAAGAGAAACAAAATGAGGCCACCGTGTTCGTCATTGGCTCTGAGTCAGATGCGCATCGGAAAATTTGTTCTGATCAAGTTTACTCATACGCTGCTGAGGCCAGACTTCCCTTCTTAGGCCACATTTTCGTTACAGAAAAAAAAAGAAAAATATTACTCTTGACAAGTTTCGTTTGCCATTGCTGTTGAGATTTCGATTGCCACCAATCTATTGCAATATTTGCGATTTTTATTGCATTATTATTATCGATATTGATGCATTAGCCATCTAAGTTATCATTTATGCCTATAGTATGGAAAAAAATATTCCCTGACTATTCGGCATTGAGAGCAATTTGTTGACTCTATGCAGCGCAGCACTCAATGCTTCCTTCTATGTGATTCACCTACTTTGATAACATTTATATTCTGTGCATTGTTAGTGCAATTTTGTGCTTCAAATAGTACTGGAATGCTTCAAGTTTTTTTTTAAAGAAAAGCGCTAATGGTTTAAACTTTACGAGCATTTTCACTGAAAGAGATTGTTGCATTTATAAATACGCATTTTCAACTTAAAAGAACTTTAGGCAGATCGTAACTTTAAAGTGACACTTGGAGAAGAAGTACCCGAACGATTTACCTGTGAATGTTCTGCTAAGCGCAGCGACGATCCTTACAAAGGAAAATAATCGGCGCGTGGGTAAAAAAAATTGTGTAACAAATGAGTTGGACACCATTTCTAATAATATTTATTGTACTCGCATGTATTCTAATTATTGCGATCATCGTCGTCGCAGTCGTATATTTCCGTATCGATCAAAAACGATCCAAGATGCTCAAAGGTTGGTATTTTATTTCAGACTTAGACATTACTTTGGGCACATAGAAAATATGAGGGAAGGAAAAGTATGCTTGAGTGTTGAAATTTTTTCTATTGTTGCTTGTTCGAACGAGAAATTTTGAGGTACTTTTGCTATGGATTTGTTTTTTCTAATTATTAAAAAAAAATTGCACGAAATCTATCTTAATTGTAGATTTATAACAAAAGATTTTCATTCTTATCACGAAAATTCTGTCATTTTTTGTTTCGATTTCTTTCTCGCTAATTTTTTTCCCGTTACAATTAGTGAGCGACTTCTAATTCTAAAATTTCAAACGTACTATATGCGCCTCCCTCAATAATGCTCTGTTAGATGATGATAAAATTTCTATTCAACAGCTCTTCGCAGTGTTCATTTTTAATCATCCTCTAATGCATTTTCATTTATTAGATATTGATTGCACAACATTTCAATCATAAGCGATAATGAGCTTAAGCATTCGAATGAAAGCAGTTCAAAGGAAGTTGGAAACTAGAGCAAATGAGCCGGCACGATATGTGTTTTGCAGTTTCATCGACCACACCAAAAAGTTCCCCACTTTGCGAACAAATGATATATAATGCATAATGATGCTTATATATTTCAACCGAATCGATTGCTCGCATAAATCTTTTGAAAACTTTAGCCCCTTGGTTCAACTGATTGCAAAATTATGATTTGATCATTGAGAGATACTGATCGATCGATACTTAATAGCGTACAAATTTTTGCGCATTTTGTGCAAAACTTTGCATTCATTTGATGATCTGGTAGGCGTGTAATTAATTATTATGCTCATCTAATTCCGTTATTATAGCCTTATCCAGCTTTAATGCGTCTTTAGTTGAAACTAGACGACAAACACATACACGCACAGACAGACATACACATGCAGACACACACAAGTACACACAGATATATATCGATTGCAACTAAATGTAGGAAACATACGAAGCCAAGAAATTTTTTTGTTTGTTGGGCAGATTGAAAAGAATTTTCAAAGGATATAGAAGTGTAAATTGAATTCGAGTTATCTGCCACCGTTGTATTATATATATATATATATATATATATATATATATATATATATATATATATATATATATATATATATATATATATATATATATATATATATATATATATATATATATATATATATATATATATATATATATATATATATATATATATATATATATATATATATATATAAGGAATAATAAGCGCTAATATCGCTTACTATTCGCTCACTGAACGCAAAAGTATCGTCGACTAATTTCAGAGAATTATCCGCCTCCTCGACAAGTGTAAACGAAATTCAAAAATATCAACGAAGTCGACTGAAGTGCTCAACTGTGATTATTGATGTATAGCTGTGATATGTTGCAATGTTGCCTATGTATTGATATTGTATAATAAAAGTTATTTTCGAAGTAAATTTTTATAACGTTCAGTTGACATGAAAATTAATATTTTTGTGTGCAAAATTTGACGATGAAATCAGGCGGAAATGCTGCACAACTCAATATGTATTTATATGTAGACGGCAGTCGATTTTAACAATGGTTTTCATTTCTGCAGTTGAAACTTTGACTTTTTCTTCTCTTCGCTCAATCACATTTGGCTTATCCGAAGGGGGGGGGGGGGAGAGGGAGGGGAAGAGGACAGCGGGAAGGGAGATGATAAATATCCCAACAGGAACAATAGCAACATAGCGGAGCTAGAAACCTGCTCTTCTTTTTGCACATTCTTACAGCACGAATTAATTAAATGTTAAGAAAATGAATAAATTTATATATAATTCGGCTGCGAAAAACATCTCGTTTGTGTAATGGATCGGTGAAGGAAAATAAAGATAAGCTTCCTCATTCACTAAGCACAGCTTTCAGTTATAATTCAATGCTTGGCACGTCTATTGCAGCATTGTCGATCTACTGCTTCGTAGATAGTAATTATTTTTTCTTAGAAACAGTCGAAACGTTGAACTAAATACGTCAGTTTTTTGTCGTATAAATATGAATGTAAATTAAATAAAAATAAATAAACAAGATATTTTATATATATATATATATATAGGGTTGTTCCATGACCGATATCTTTATTTCACTTTCGCGTCATCAGTTTTCAAGAAGGAATTTGTTTTATCAGGCGCACATTACTAAAACTTATTTTCATGGTGAAGTTTCATTTCAAATATGAGAACTTTGCCGAAATTGCCGGGGGTGGCCTTGGCGTTTCTCTAGGCCACTGCCGGACTCCTGAGTGATCAAGACCGCTCTCATTAATTTTGAAAAGTGAGGTACTATTGGGGATATACATCGCAGCGAACAGTTGCAGTCCAATAAATCAGAAGAAGAAACCCCAAATTTTAAGTACCATTGACCGCAGCCCAGAAAAATTAGCCAATCGGCTGACCTTAGAAATGGGAGCCCTGAGAAGCAGTGTCGAGCGTATTCTTCATGAAGAAGGCCTCTAGCCCTATCAGGCTGTTTGACGGAAGACGAATTCACTATAAGAGATGAATATTATGAGACTTTTCTGGGTAAGATGAAACAACGATGTCACCATGAAGAAACAACGTCACTTTTAAGAAATAGTGGAATCTTATATCCGTGCATGATGGCGTTTCGGCTGACTATGCAGGCTCTTCTTAGGTGAAAATGCTCCTCATTTTCGGATTAGAACGAGAGAAACTACCGAATGGCTACCGAAAAGGGCGTGTGCAATGCAATGCCAAAAAAAAAAAACGCTGAAAAAATGCATTTATACTCGAAGAGATTCAAATGGAATTGCGTCGATCAATGTTTCTTATAATATTTATTTATTGCGACTATCATCAAATAAAAAATTTTTTGAAGAATTTTTCAGGAAAGTTTAAAATCCGCAAATGTAATTACAATTTCAACTAAGAGTAATGATGGAAATTGCTAAGAGTAATCATTACCGTTCACAGTTTTTCGAACTCGTTTTACCTTTAAGTGACCATTTTTTGAAAATAATTTGCAAAAAAAAAAATTATGAAGCCGTCAAGTTTTATATGGTTATTGCCCATCTCAGTAGTTCAGCTCTTGCACTTTTACCAACAGATATCTAATATGGCTCCTTAGGGATCAAGCGATATGTTTTGTGTCTTTTGTTCTTGTTCAAGCATACTTTTTTCTCTAACTACATTGATTCAGCCAAGTCTCACTCTACTTTATACCAACATAAGACTCTTGCTAATAATTACCTGTCATATTCGTAATGATTCTTTTATATGTGGGAGACAAGGAATTTGTTAGGCGTCGCCCTTGATATGATGTTTCGCTAGCGAAATGATCGGATCTTGTCGTCCTGAAGATCTATGGCATCTAATAGATATTGTCATTGCGTATTGCGTTCCAACAGTAAAACTAATCCTGTGGCAATTTTCCACGAATCGAAACGAACACACACAAACATATCCTCGTTCTGCATACAAAGGCTGATTTCCGCTTTTGGAGTGATTGTTGTGCTAATTTAGGTTTTTATCTGTGTTCTTTTGAAAGGGTCCAATGTGTTGGGATGTTCCGTGGAATTACAATGCCTCATGATATTTGGATAGGTTCGAGATGATTTTATTGATTTTCACATTACTAGCGTTGTGTCGCGTTCAAATGCGTTCAGATGTAAGGAAGACTCGAATTCGGCATCTTTTACAAACGAGGGCTCAGAGAACGATCTTTCTAATCTGGAATGGAAGTACTGCTGAAGATAACACAAGGAAAATGATTCGATCTCTGGCGACGACAACGAGAACGCACATGAATCACACCCAACACATAGTAACGCATAGAACACGCTTTTAAAAATGGCCGAGTCTTGCATGCAAATGCTTCACAGCTTTTTGCCTAAGCTTGCAACATAAGTAACACACGGAAAAGAGGCATCAAATGACGTGACTAAATCTGTGGAAAACGATGAAATTGATGCACTCTTCTTGTTCGTTCGATAAGGATATGCTGGTACATCAACACTCAACGATCCTATGCACATCTCCATCTACTAGCTGGCATGCAAGTAAGTATTAACGACGAGAAGATGAAAAGAAAACGATGTGCCGTTGAGTGATTTACAGTTTGTCTCGATGCTGTGAAGGGCACTATTGGTTGTCTATTGATTGTCTATAAGTTGACCGGCATTCATGGATGTCATTATGAATCTCTCCACGTAGAATGGACACGATGTCCTGAAGATCAATATTAAGTGCATCTTTCGGCCGCATTCAGTTCGCGAAAAGCCGGAGATTGTCGGTTTTATCCTGCGCATCCGTGGTTGCATTTCGCGCATTTTTTCAGTACTTGCTATGCTTGTTTTCTGTTCAGTCTGTCTTATTTGAGTACATATTGGCACTTGCTTCGAGGAATATCTATGTTGGTTCGTGTATGCGATAAGATTTTCGAAGAGATTGATGCAGTGAGAGACAGTCACTACTGACCGAGATGAATTTACTTATGAAACGGGCGCACCCACTTAAAATGTTAAATAGGCAACGGGGAATCATTGCATTCGCATCATGAGCATAGGTGTATACACTTCAAACAGGGAATGCGGGAGAGGACGGGAGGCAGGAAGTTAACAAGGAAAGAAGGGAATGGGAACAAATGAAAAGAGAGGAAAAAAAGAGTAATGAAATATGGTTAGAGCAAATTAAATAGTTATGGAAGAGGAAACCATACATTGGTTTTGATGTGGTGTAGAGAAATATAAAAGAGAGCTGCACCATTAAAGGAGTGAACAAACGAAAACGCATGAAAGCAGTTCATGAGCATCGACGCGAATGTATCCTATCCAAATACCATGTATCGGATAGAATTACAGATGCTATGGAACTCATGCGGCATACAGACCTATGCGCATGCAAAAAGTTTGAGTGAAATAAGTGAGCAATTGATGAGAAGGCAAATATAAGGAAGGACGAGGAAGAGGTGAATGAACACACATTAGAGAGAGTAAGGCGAATCGCTAGGTGAGATTTGATGCAAATCAAAAATGCAAAGAAAGCTGAATTCGTTGTCGAGGAAGATGATGATATGGGTATGATGTTCGCATTTCATATGAAATACATGCGACCCTTGAAATTTTCGGTGACTGAAACAAACTCTTGTAATGCTGCATCATTGCCGCTTACGGTCGAATGGGTTGGATCATCCTGAAATAGCACGAGTAGAGTTCGATATTTAAACCGTTACGAAAAAACGGAGATGGATGTTATGTAGATGAAATAGACTAAACATGCAAATATAGTGATGTCATAACTGAGAATATAATAGCGCGCATTAGCAAACACTGCCATTGTCATATGCGGAGGTAAGTCATCCACTAAAGACGAGTATGCTGGCGAAAAGTTTTAGTTCGAGGACTCTGCACTATGGGAGCAACAAGTGATATATGTGTGACGAAGAACGCCTACTTTTTTTTTTTTAAATGGAACAATATGCCTATTACATTCTCTTATGCGAAAAGATTTAAGCGCTATATATGTAGCGATGATGCTCTCTTTTCCATACCAATAGGAATTTTATGCATACAAAATTATAACCTTTATACTTTCGCCATCGGAGTTCTCTTTGTTGTCGACGATGCCACGCATATCGGCAATTCTACCAGCAGAAATTAGGGAGGCGAGTGATGAAGAAATCATCGATGCCGCATCCGATGTGCCATCCGATTCATGAACTCCCCTAAAAGAAGCCAGTACTCTCATTGCATCCACACGAGCGTCTTCCAAGAAACCAAGAACATAAAAACAAAATAGGTCATAGGTTATATGCTAGAGTGTTTTTTAAACGACACCTTCAAAAGTTCAGTCACTTTACATTTGATTGCAAAACCAAGAAGTATGCATCTATACAAGTCCCCATCCGATCAACTAGAATGCTTTCGGACATTTTTGCACGCCACGAAATAAAACAACAACTCATTAAAAATCCTTGCATCAAGGGAGTTAATTTATTTTATGAGTGAAACAATGCGAGGGCCGACCACTTGCATATTTTCGCGTATGTTTAACACTTTGATAAATAAGAATTGAATAAATTAAGTAACATTTTGCGTTTAAGATGGCATCTAGCTCTTGTGGCGACAAGATCGGCATAGTAGACCGGCGCTGGAATGGAAACTGAACGCGCACATCGACCATACATATGGCACATGCTGAACGTGATCGCTTGTAGCTCGTCAGATGTGAATTTCGAATCATCCCATAGAACGTGATAGCGAGTCGGTCGCGACGTGCCCTGCAGATTATATTATCAAATTCGATGCAGTTCAGAATCTCATTGAACAATTAGCAATCTCCGACAGTTCCATAATGGGACAGCTAACCCATAGCAGGACACAACGCGAGGTGGAAAAGCTTGCCTTCGTGGACACTATGTCCTGCTATTTTCTCTCTAGTGACTTGCGAAGCGAATATATAGTTTACGACCGTTCACGGTTAGAAGACGTCCAGAAGATTTTGTTTTTAAAGATTGTCGTAACCTACATTCACATCCTCCTTTCACATTTTCCATTATTCCGATGCTTTGCTCGCATTCCGCCTAATATAAGCGAAAGAATCGTTCATTTTAGGCAGCTTATTATTCACATAAACTGTGGACAGAAATGCAGGCAGGAATACTTCTTTAGAAATGAGGGCTGCAAAGGACACGGAATCCTTTACACGTATCTGGACGAGAAAATAATTTTCAAAAAGCTGAGGAATCTATGCCTTTCATTCAGGATTTTATCGGCAAAATTTCCTCGTTTACAATTCTTTGTCCGCAGTGTGTGATCAATTTAGAAATTCTCCGCCCAGAAATACCGGAGACCCAGGAAAAGTTTTTGCCAGACACATTGGCAATCACTGCTAACGTCGGGCATAGGAAGTCTCCAGGTCCCAACAAACATGACAGCAACAACCAAAAGGTCACTGAAAGCGTCAGTTGTATACCTGGATTCCGAAATGTGAGCAGAGATAGAAGTCGAAGCCCTCGGGCGAAACGATGCCTGTATCAACAATTGTGCCCGGTGGGATATTCTTCGCTCTGCCGACAGCATCGCGGGCATACTTGCAAAACATCCTTGCGTGATGGCGCTTCTGCACAACGATATATGTAATCGGTGGACGGTAATCAGCTGAGAGCATCAGACATGCCGTACGAATGCCTTGCATTTCCTCGCGAAGAACCTGGATAGTATCAAACCATCATTTGCTTTTCTCGGAAAGGTTTTGTGCTGCAGCGAACATTGCGAAGCAGTTGCATATCTCAACGAGAAAGCATAGCTTTGGAGCAGCACAACGGTACCGTACTACTCTCCGAATGCTATATTTCTGCGAAATTTGTGAACAGACTTCTGCGAAATCCAGGAGGGTTATTTTCTTCTATTTCTCGCTGTTCGGTGAGTAAGTACTGGTCTTCTGAAAGAATCACTAGGTGGATTATCCCTGAAACACCATCAAATAAGGTATGGGATGTCTGTGTAGCAATACAGCAGTACCATTAAATTTATGGTGTTTTGCAGTACAGTTGGGACATCTCGCGAAAGGCATCCGGTAACGGAGAGAGTTGCATATAAATCAAATGAAGGACGCGACAGCTAGATAGAAGAGGAAGGCGCCGAGCATATATTACCGAGTATATGGCATCAGGTAATTATCAAGGTTGAAAGTGCATTGCTTGGAGATTTGATTCTAATGCTAAAAGGACTGTTTTTGGATGTTTCTGCGTAGATCGAGTTTCTTTGTCCTTTATGTTTGGTACCGGCAACGTCGCAGCTTTGAAAGATGTTACGCAGCTTTGAAAGATGTTACACCTTTTTTTCGCAGCTTTGAAAGATGTTACACCTTTTTTTCGCAGCTTTGAAAGATGTTTCACCTATTTTCCCTCATCTCTAAAAACTATCTTCCTCCCTTCATTGCATTCCACATTGGAATCATTTTGCAAAAGAATGGGAGTGCTCAATCAAAACTGTTATGGTATAAAATCACTATCGGGAGCAATGCATACAACAGGAAGGAGCCTTCTGTCAGGTAGGAGAACACCGGTATTAAGAGGATATAGTTGGGCAGTTCGTAAGGCAATGGTCTCATGACTCGAGAATGAAGAGTGATTGCAACAAAGGCCAATATATTCGAAGGATCTTCGCGAGAAACGCGAAAGAGTGATTAACTATAAAGCAAACCTCAAGTGATAAGTGATTAACCGGCAATAAGTGATTAACTATACTAAGGCAAACCTCAGCGAACTGTCCCTCGGAAACGCCGTCCCTATAGACGATAATACGGCTCGGCTTAAGATGTGTTTCTTTATAGAAGCTGACAAGACGTTCGCGGACCGCATCCAATAAATAAACCACTGATTCACGACATTTACGTTGGATTTTCACATTTGCGCCATAAGATTGCGGATACAAATCCAAATTGGCAACTATCTGCAGCAACTTCCAGTCTTCTCAAATAGCAAAACCTCTGCATTGATTAGCAAAACCGCTTCGAGGTTTATGACACGAGACGATACATAGGGCTATGGTCATCATTTTATGCATAACTCTTCTGTGATATGGACAACCCTTTATGCATAAATAGGTGCATCCGGTCTACGAAATGAACGGTCACTTCGCGACATGGTCACTTGAATAACTGACGTTAAGTGGTTTATATATCAGTTTCCTGAAGAGCACTCTTCTGTTTTATGCACGTCAATGAATATATTGAGCTTGATCGCCAACGAGTGAGGAAAAAGAAGAATTCTCCCCGTTCTCATGGACGTGCGTCCAGCAGTCTCTGACGAAGAAGTTTTTACATGCAACTTTGATCAATCAAAAGCACAATGATTTCCTTCGCGAGACACTATCTCGCATTGTCATACCTAAGTTCATTCTTATTCTCCACTTAAAAGAAAATCTGACTTCGCCCTCCGACACTGCGTTAATGGTAAAAGCAAAGTGGAACATACGGCGGCCACTGAGGGTATATTCTGTCGCTCTTCCTGTTGTGTTGGGTGGGTGACGTCCACGCCAATCACGAGTGTTGGTACATCAATAAGATACTTTTGCGTGATGGAGTCGGCGACAACTCGTGAGTTGATACCACCCAACTTCATGTTGATCTTGAGAACAATGTTCGCACAGGTAGCCGTTGATATACGAGAAACGTTCTTCATCAGCACACATTGCGACATTATGCCGTGAACCATGTCACTACATTCCTTCACGGTCACTGCAAATCCACTAGTTGCATCCAAGAAATTTAAGGTAAATTATTAATTAAATTGGATTTTCTATGTGGCAAAATCGGTTGAAGGAAAGTGTTGTTCCAAGAACGCGAATCGGTGGGAGAAGGGAGAAAGCGGACAGGAAGAGTCTTCGAATGCGTTAAATATGGAACATGATTTTGACTGGAGAAGGTCATCGGCTCTGATGCCCTCAGTTAAAGAAGAGTGGCGGTCGAAAAACGAGGTTTTGAAGAAGTATGACACTTAGGGCTTTTCAGCAAAGAGGAAAATAATTTGCGAAGATAAGAAACTTTTAGCTGTGAAAACCGACCTGTGACAAAAACTACTGCATAACGTTTTCCATCCTTTGATATTAGCAGAATCCACCTTAGGCAGTGTTTTTATATGACAGTGAAATGGCTTACTGTATACGTCTGAATTTTTCGAGGGAAGTATGACGAGGACGAGATCGCAGGTAGTGCCTGTCTGACGATACTCGGTTGACACTTCGTTAAATAGCAGAACGATATCGTCCTTCGTTCTGGCATACTTCAGCAGGTCTGGCCATGGAGGGAATCCCATGCCCATTTGTGTTGCCTTATGGTGCAGTGCATGACAAAACGTTCTGAAAACGCCTGAGGATTACGTCAGACGTACAACCCTTCAGAGATATGCACAGATCTTCCATCTTCGAGTGTTCTAGGAAGGAAAAGCGGAGGGAGAGATGAAGAAAAAGCAAAAAGAAGAATATGTTGGTTGCACACTTATGGGTGGGGATGGTTACGCAACAGGAAATATAAAATGCATCAAAAAAAATCACTCGTTTGAATTTTAGGCGGAGTTGAACTTAAAACCAGTCTTCCGCTTCGTCTAAGGCACTGATTTGTATGTGCAAGAAACGTTCATTGAGCCTGGTGCAGCAGTTTACTTCTCTTTGGTCGGTCAATGAATTCATTCATCGACGTTACATTTTCATGGACGAATTCTGTTGAATGAGGCAACCTCGATGGAACGACATTTTACGGAAAGGATGTCACAATCAAAGCAGTGCAAAAGGCGATGTCAGGAAACTCGGTAAGCGAAAAACTCACTCAAGAGTGTGCTGTTCAAGTGGATTCACCATCGCTATCAATGAATAGCTGCGACATATCGCTGGCAAATAAAGTCTTTGATTGTCCAACGACCAGGCGCCATCTTTTGGAACTACAACTGGGTCCTGAACAAAATGTAGCACTTCACTCAAAAGGTGTGACATGGAGATAAGGAAAATTTTTGATGCTTTATTCGCTTGGCATTGCCTTATTCATTTTTCTTTATCGCTGAAGGCAGAGCGAGCGACAACTACGATTGTTCTTATTTTAGGTCTTCGTTAGATCAACCACTAGTAACTATCAAACTATAGACGAAAGGCTCACTGAATATCGGTTCTTTTCTCCGAAAAGGATACGTGGCGGATTGAGTACTCGCGCTGTCGTTTCGCACATTTTTGGATTAATGTGCAAGCCGAACTCTTTAAGGAATGGATCCTTCTGGAAGGCAGCTTGTTCGCATAAGGCTGATATGCGCTGCTCACGAGAGGTCGCGTCCACCGCTGCGGCCTGAAACATCTGATGAAATAAATTTTTGTAGATCGACAACAAATAAGTTGAGTGCTAAACTCGAAGAATAGCATCATTTCTCTTTTTCACATAATCCGTTCTACTATAAAATGTCGTTATTTACTGCCCTCTTACTCAGTTGTTACTTCTTCCAGCAGTAAAACGCTGGATTTCGAAATCCAGGCATCAGTCGTCATCTCAATTTCAAATTATGTCGAAGCCAGATGTGCCGTTCCTTTAAAATTTTTCCGGTGAAATGCCTGACGGCAAAGAAATACCACGCTGATAGCATAAATTTTAAGGCATTCAAATCCAAAGAAAACACGCATTCAAAACATTGAGTTCGAGCTCGATCTGTAGTTACATCTCAGTTGCAAGATAGCATTAAAAGATTCAAAAAATTTGCAATCGTCGAAACACAAACTCTGATGATGGCCGAAGTTTGCTTCTCAGTCAGCTTTTTGTTGTACTTCTGTGGCGTATCAAGCATACACACTTCCAATGGGAAGTAAATGTTGCGCGTAATTGGACCAACATGTAGACATGGTAGTTTAGGATATTTTAGCTCGCCGTATCGCTCTCCAAAATAAGCAGCCACCGTCATGCGACGTTCATTGCCATCTTCATCTTTTCCTTGGAACCTCAAAACATGCATCTCATCTTCTACTCTTCTTTATCCTGACAATGAAAATGGCCATTCCATTAAGCATAGGCCACAGAAATCTTAGTAAAATTGATAAAGTAAGCAATACATCTTGGAATTTCGATTGGATGAGAGGACTTTGTATATTCTCCTATGGTAAAGAGCGATAGTCCTGACCTCTTTTGCTCATTTATGAAAAAGAGGGTGGGATTTCTTTTCCTTGTAGCGATATTTTCTTAAACAGCTCCACAAAACTGAAAACGTCCTACTGGTTAACTATGCTACTATGCTACTGATGAAGGTATCCACCAAAGTAACCACTTTTAAAAGACCGATAATTATTCGCGATAGTGGTTTTCATGAGCAGAGTTGTGTTCAATTTTGTTGCAAAAGACTCGGACGTCATAGTCACCTATTACCATATGTACTGCTTCGTTGTGCTCGCAGTTCGTCAAGCTCAGTGAGACCATTATCCGTAACAATAACTAGAATGCGTTTCATCTTTTCTCCTTGTCGTACCATCTAATAGGACAGGTACATTAATATGAAAGTGCACAATATGCAGCTGCAGCTAATAATAAGCAAACATATCAGTTTGATCTGTGCTAAATGGTGTCTTTATGGCATTTCTATAATGATCTATTATAAAGCGGAGATTGAAAGAGAGCAACTGTAAGATTGAGTAAGGTACCATACCATAGTTGGTCAGCAGGTAATTGAAGGCTGTTAACGCGATAAACACGCACAACACCAGCACGATGGCATGTACGTACTTTGATTCCTTTGACTGCTTCACCAAATACTTTCGTTTCATGGCTGCTAAGCGAAAAACTCTTATAAAGTCTTTCCGGCTGAAATAACTTCATAATGAACCGCAATTGGAATTCAACATATGTCCATCTCTAGGATGTACCTGTAGTTTCTCATCAGTGATCATTGATTAGCACCCAAAAATGCGCCTACCGATAAATAGCGGGGAGCCAAAAATAAAACACAAAACACTTCTCGAAGCATGAAAATTATATGTCGTATGATACGGTAATAGCACTCAATTGGAAATACAACAAAATTGCATTTTTTTGATAAAAAGCGAAAAAATTGCACCGCTGCAAATTCATAAGCATCTGTTCCTGAATTAAATATCCATTTATGGGAGTACAAACATTGTGGAATCTTCTTGGACAGTTCATTCATAGGCGCTTATCGCACCATTCAATAAACCTTATTAATGAATTTTGGGATGTTGCGATCCGTAGTCACAACAACTGAATTGATATCATTTAGGAACTTTTAGTAGAACTATAATACTGCATGCTATATTCTATACTTAGCACTATACATAGCTGAATTTCTTGATAAGCAGAGGAATTAATCTGCAATAATATGATATGGACAATTAAGGTATTAGAACCACTCAGACGATGGTCCAATAATCTTTCTAGAAACGTTATATCAAGTTCCGCTCGAGGCAGTAAGCTGAATCTAAGTTCTTTGCAACGTCGGACTATTAAAATGAAAAGCAGACTTTTGAAGATGCTCCACAAAAGCCGCATGTCATCTCCACAAAAGATGGTCTCTGAAAAGTGAGACGAGACATTTTTTCTGCTATAGGTGCCAAATCCCATGCGAATCGTCTAATTGCGCGGTAAATAATATAATGTGTAGTTGTATAATTATAATTTTGCAACAAATTCGGAGGGATTTCAATTTGCTGGTCTCATTTGATGTGAATGATCGAAACGAACCGAAAGTGCACCGGAATTGGAGTCATAAGAATTATATTCGCGACGCTGCCTGATATGTCTATTGAATCCACTTGAGTAACTATCACGCGCTCCACTAAGACCACCAGTCGAATTGTGATATACTGAATAGTTTCGATCATCTCTTGAATTTGTCGAGCGTGAATTGTGTCCCGATCGTTCGTTGAGCACCTCACACATGAATTCAACCATAGAAATGTGTGGCTTATAGAATACCGTATGGGTCACTGAAAAAGTATTCGTCATTTTACGCCTGTTGCGCTTTATTAAGTAAAGCAGTATGAATCGAAGATTATTAGTCCAAAATAATCACATTCGCTTTTCGAAAATCAATGAGCAGCGGTCATCGGAGAAATCACTTCCCGATTTGAATCGCCGTAAAAAGCCAACGAGTACTTTGCTGAAGTAATAGTGAGGGAAAAGGGAAGGAGAAAAAGAATTAGAAATTGGCTTTCTTTATCTACATTTGTGAAATATGCACAAACAATATCGCAACAACTTATACTAGACAAGGCTATCCGGCGCTCTCATCCATGAAGTATTTCCGGAATTGTAACGTGCCAAAACCTTGCAGCTCTGATTAAAAGCTGACCATCAATATTAAGTAGCGGTTTCCAGCCAGCAGCGACATGAGCGGACGAAAAGAACCCCGTCCACATCTCCTTGCCACCTTCTAAATCGAGAGCCATCGCTCCATTTACCGGTAGCCGATAGCATGACGACTTGAAAGCGCAAAAATTCGCTGCATTTCTGCAAAGCAAAATGCTCTAAGGAGAAAGCAAAGTAACTCCAACGATTCCTACTCGTTCATGATACCAGAAAGGATATTGACAGAACTAAAGTCTCCTCAGCTTTTAACGTCGAAGGGAACATTTTCAGGTTATCGTGTTTTTCAAAAAAATTTTCGAACCGATTTTGACAAAGACGCACAAAAAATATCCTGTTCTTATTAGTGGACTTTCTCCTAAGATTTCACATGTCCTCACAGGTGTTCCATCCATTGGAACACAGTCATCTCAAGCGGTCAGTACTGATCTAATAATTATGAAGTCCCGTGTCCATCACTGCTTTCACTTCAGCCTTTTGAATTAATCAATGTAAATCCACTACTTATTGTTTTATGCAAAAACGTGCAGCATGCAGATTATAAAACCTAATTAAGCCACTGTAGTACCGGTGATGCGATTTTCTTTGAGGCAATAACATCGCCGAAGAAAGATATGCCAAAAGAGGTAAAGAAAAAGCCAAGGAGAGGAAGTCGGAGGATGCACCGCCGTCGAGATCATCGGCGGAGATGTTCTAGGGAGGCAGAGTACAGCAGCACGCCAATGCAAACTACATCAGACCTAAGGTGGTGAAATTCCCCGAACAGCGAGAAAGAAACGAACTCGACAAAAGGGCACGTGAGAGACTGCCGAAAAAGGATGTCGATAATCTGAATAGGAGTGAGGATCCTTTCGTCCAGGTTGTTGGTTCGTGTACGGCGAAGGTCGATTAGCACTGGGCCGACACATTGCAGTGAGACTGCGCAATGTGTCCGCTCTCGAGAGTCCTTCGCTAACGACACGTCACTCTCAAGCCTTATCTGCCAAATCATCATTTTCATCGGGCGTGCAACAAACTGAGTATTGCCTTAATTACATCTCGCATACAAACATCCTGACACAAAGCGCATCTTGATGACGCTTATCCATGATCATCCATAAAGCAGAAACGTTTAGGATAGGAAAGTCTTTATGCTCAAAATTTCTTATTGCTGCAAATTTTAATAAGCAAACGTCATTAACAATAAGAAGTTCTTAAAGAATCTACCACTTCATTCAACTAACTGGTATTTTCAAGAAGAGTGAACTGCACAACATATGCACACAATCCACAGACAAATATATCGAAATATCAACGAATAAGCATAAATAGAAACTACGTATCAGAATCAACAACATAGTTCGTTACTTGATTACTGCTGCTTCAGAAGAGTCCTATCGAAAAAAAAAGCAGATGGTAATCGCTTCATCTGCTATCAACCAATTTTTGCTATCAATTTTACGAGTGAAAACTCAAGAAGATTAATGTGATAATTTCACGGAGCGAATCTAATAAATATGCAGGCTTAATCTCCTTAAATGAGAAATAAAAAAGTTTTACTTGAATAGAAAATTAAGAATAATTCCATCTTATGCGAAATAGTATTTCCCAATCTTTATCCTATACATTTGAGTGAAATATGTCCTATCCAATACGTGGAAAGCATACCGATTGGCGTCCATCGGGCAAATCGATCGTAGCCGGAGTGTACATTTGATGAGCGCCATCATACGCTACAGCAAACTTATTTGGGAAAAACTGTTTGTGCTCCATAACGACCTTCCAGAATACCGCTCTATTCTCGTCTCTAAATTTCATAGTGGCTACTTCGTCTGATACAATGAAGTATAAGGGCGATTGCGAGTCCAGTATCCTCATTGCCCATGTATTCCTTTCGGAAAGCGACAGCAGTTGCCTCATAACTTACTATAGCCTACTTACAGCAAAATACAGGTCAGTTGAAACGTCGTGAAACAAACAGAAGTACATATTAAGTTTCAATCTATTTGATCATTCAATCGTTCAAGCAAGCGCCTAATAGCCACTCATGACATAAAGCCCCGGTTTAAGAAAGTCGCTAGGTAGCATTCAGCTGGTCGCAGAGGTTTTATGGCGTGTTGGAAATTTCATTGTGCAATGACATCCAAATTTTGTAGTGCAATGATATGAAAATTTTGTAGCGCACTGGACTGCAGATGACGCATAGCAAAGAAGGAGCTCAACCGTTCATCGATTTTGAGTACGTAAAATTTAAGCTGGATGCATGCATACCTGTCAAGCCTTCTAGAACCAGGATGGTGAACGTCGACATGGTATTGTATCACCATCATGCCACGATTAGCGACGCTCACCTCAAAGAAATTCGACCGCACTGGAATGGGCCTACCCGCATGTCCGATATCAGGTCGAGAAGCCAATTCACGGAGATTCATACATGCCAGCTCCTAAACTGTCAAACTCTTTGAGAGTATATAGATTTATCACCATCCTTCTTACCCGTAGACACCACCTCTCCAATATTGTTTTCTATATCAGCGACCGCCGACGACACGAACGACGTTTGCACCGCTAGAATTTAGGAACAACTAGAGGGGAGGGGGAAAAGATGATATCCACTAACCATGAGGAATCATAATGTCATTATAAAGCAATTGTGGGATATAAGATTGTAAGAGTGAACCTTCCTAACTAACTTAAAATGAGAACAAAATAAATAAACGATCCACCCTATAACAGCTCGTCTAGCAAATAAAAGAGCCGAGTTTTATTTTCATTTTCTTCTCAAAGCAAAACGCGACCTCCAGAAATATCCAATGAAAATAGGGGGCATATTTTTGAGAAATTTGGCAAACTGCCTATTTCGTAATGTTGGACAAATTTCTAAGATGTGTAGGTTGTTGGATATTGGATACATTTGGACACACAATACTGGACGATGAAGAAAAAAACAGACGACAAAAAAACCGAGAGATGGAAAGAAATATTGGACACATTTCAAGCGACCAGCAAGCGCAAACTAGATTCTGCATCTTACTTGAGAAGCACCCAGTAAAATTACAGTTTATTGAAAAATTTAAAGACGAATACAGGTTGCTCGTGTTGAAAAATACGAGCAAGCCGATTTTTGGAGAATCATAATAACCTGTGAAGTGAAGCAGCAAGCATGTTGGTGCGAATGCCTAGGCGTTTTTGTGGCAAGAATAGATTAGGTAAAAAGAAACTTCCCGTACAGCGTGACAAAGCCGAAAATTCAAAAGCGTAAAGGTGAATCCTAGACAATCTGCATGCCTGAAGCAGTGGTGGCGAAAGATCGCGAGGAGAACCGGTGAGACCTGAACCACATCTAGACCCAGAGGACGGCGAACTTTTACGATCAGAAGTTGAACCTGAGAGATGTTCGGCCGAGTTGATGCCTATAACAGTAAATATTGGTTTACAAAAGCAAAAATATAGGCAAACATGATCTCTAATGGTGCTTTCTTATCATCTGTGCACCCAAAAAAAAAACTCCATTCAACACGTCCTTGAACAATTATGGTAGCACACTTTGCCAAGTGCAACAAACTTTACAGGATAGAAATAGTATATAAGATCTCGCATAACGATGCGTTTTCTCACTTTAATTGTCGATGACTAGCATGAATCCATCTTGAAGAAAGGACCATTGTCGAGTCCCCAGACAGCTTTTCTGACATTCCTTCTGATCCTATATTTTTGTGCGCTTCGTTTGCAGGTTAATTCAGTCAACATATCTAAAGGACCTTCTCTTCCCGGCATTAACCGGAATGCTGTGCTCAGTTAAGATTAATTTCATGAATCTGAAAAAGATTTTATGGATTTTTAGGAGCGGGTGGTCAAGTGCCAATTGCGATCGATAGGTGGAATTAGTGGTCACAAAATTTGACAGAGTGTACGTCTTCTATTCACAATTTTCCCAGTATTGCTGCTTTCTATTTTCATATACACGCTTATCGTAGCACTATACATTCTATATCCTTTGAAGTTTCCGAAAACGTTGACTATTACACACCACCAGTTATGCTTATTTTTTGTAAAATGACTGTTATATGATCGATTTCGCCTGTAATCTTCATAACTAGGCCGTTTGCAGCGGTTTCACTCTGAAATCCTCCATTTTCAAGCATCAAATCTGTGAAAGCGACAGTGAGCCATAATACAACGTTTTTGTATTAATGTTGACGCATGTTGATTCCCATCGCGACCGCATTGCACTTCCGATCACGGTCGCAAACTTATTTATTACGACAGCAAAAATCGCGCGATCATTTTCCACTCGTGGCACTTCTGTAGATTGGTGGCGTCAACGTTGCCGCATGTCACCAGTTTCGGCACTGTGCAACAAATAGTGGACAACTACAAACGTCTGGCGAAGTATCCTCACCTCGCATCGTCCCCTCTCCCTTTCAATCTTTCACTCCCTTCCAATGCATACATCTTTCGTAGAGAGCATGCATATGGAGGAGCCATATTTGGCAGCAGATAATCGCCACATTAAAATTGTACGCCATAACTATAAGTAATTTTCCAATCTTTTATAGGTTTCCCCTTCTCATTTGCTTATGCTAAGTATATTAGAGAGAGCGATCAAAATGCGGTTACTGCTTCTTTTTAGGAACGGTACAACCTTGTTATATGAATATATTTGGATGAAGTATTTGAAGAATCTACGTTTGCCTCAGCTATGTACATCCTTTTTCATCTCATTGTCTATAACCGACAATGATAACGACGATATATCACTGATCTAAAGTGACGAACTCGTCATGACGATCGCTTCTATTGTTGCCACGTTAACCGAAAATATTAGCTGTTGTTGTGCAATCTAGGCAGCATGTAAAGAATATCGTGAAGGTCTATATAAAGCAGATTTTCATGCGCTACTACAATTAGTCATCAGTCATAACCATGAACGTACAGGTGTATAAAATCTGCGAATAAACTGCACTCAATGCTTCGCATATGATGAGACGAGGAAAACATACAGTTCTTTCGGACATGGGCGTTTCTAAACAATCGCTGAGTGAAAAGTTAATGCGACCAAATGCTGTTTCATCTTCTGATGTTGTGGGAAAGCGCGCCTCACCCCACAATCAAGATGTATATGGGCGGCGACTGGTTCATTGTTAGGGAGCACCGTCAACAGTGCCTAGAAAATAAATGAAGCAGGGAAGGAGCTATGAGCGAATTCTACAACTATCTAACCGTTAAGTACGCTTCATAACATCGAAATGATTGGCCTGTGTCACAATCACTGCTTTTGTTTGTTCAATGTTGCGCAAAAATAGCAACACTCGGTAAACTTTTCTTTCTTGTGGAGACTTATTTAATACCCTCATCCTTCATGAGATCTACATCAGCTGACTTCTTTTTGAGGTTGGTAGTAACGCTGATGCTGCATATCCCATAGGATATGTTTTTCTCCACATTCTGTCACCTTTTCCATGGACTGATGACGAACGTGCAAAGTGAAACTTTAATAGGGATGAACAATATTACGAGGTATCTCAAAAGTCTGCGCAGTAGAGTCCGTGTGCCCGCTGCAACATCGGTCTATATCGCCGCGCACGGACTTTTCAGGCATCACATATTCTAGTCCGCTGATGGCAACACAACTGTGCCACTATCTTCTGATGCACATCTTCGCCAAACGTGCTACTGCATCAACATAAATTTCGCCACAATGCGTCTAAGAAATCCAACAACTATCGCCCAACTTCACCTACTAAGCTCTTAGTACGATGGTGAAACATTGCCACACCGGTGTCTTAGCGCTAACATTGACTACAACCATCGCTTAATGAGATATCGTCAAAGGCGCAATGCTTAGCCGAAGTGGGTAAAAGGCGTTCAGCCTTGACTAGGTAAGTT
Organism: Ascaris suum; assembly: GCA_013433145.1. Lineage (NCBI taxonomy): Eukaryota > Metazoa > Nematoda > Chromadorea > Rhabditida > Ascarididae > Ascaris > Ascaris suum. The sequence goes on from CM024174.1 coordinate 12,133,408, forward strand.
AGGAAGGAATGTCCGACTTCTTTTCCGATTTCAACTGCCCAACATCGAACATAAATTTGAACGAGAATCCGACCAGAGTCATCGATCTCCCTCTCGCATTTCCCCATTGCGAACAATCCGATAAAACAATCAACCGAGCAACAACACGCTTAACCAACGACAATGAGCGCATTTTCGTGTGGGAAACATGAAGAAAATATATGCAAATTTATGTTTGCTAAAATATATGCAAATTACGACATATTTTGAATGTTTGCTAGATTCTCAAATATTTCTTTCTTCCTATTATCATTAAAAAATTAGCATTCCTTAACGTCGCTCTTCCTAATAAATTCATATAAGAGAAGGAAGAATGCTAACTGGGATAAATATTGTGATTTTGCCATCTACATGTTTACCACTGCTTTTTCAAAAAATTTGAATATTTCGCTCACGCATCTTGCTCGTTTCTGCTGCAAAATTTTGCAGTCTCAAAAATTTTAAAATCTCAATGATGCAATTGCAAAATTTCACAAACATCCTTATGAGTATAGACATTGTTGTGCAAATATAATAAAGCATACTCTCTAGCGCTATTATCTGTTCAGCAGTGCGCAATACATCAAGCCAGGTTGACGGTTTAAAGCATGGAAACATACATAAAAACGCATTTTTTTGCGTCTATAAACTCAAATCCTATGAAGTAAGAGAATTCACCACAAATTTGCTGAGTGAAAATGCATGCACCATATATATATATATATATATATATATATATATATATATATATATATATATATATATATATATATATATATATATATATATATATATATATATATATATATATATATATATATATATATATATATATATATATATATATATATATATATATATATATATATATATATATATATATATATATATATATATATATATATATATATATATATATATATATATATATATAGATGCGATGCCAAATAGATACAGTAGTCGGAAATTAACGAAGCTAGAGTGTTAAATTGAAGATTTTGCATCATCGTAATGTTTCAGTTCAAACTGGTTGAAGCTAGCAGAAGCACACAGAAGGTTATTTCGACAAAGGCTTTTTTCACTTGTCTTAAATTTTTGCCAGGAAAAGAAGGAAAACGGCGAACGAAGTGACTTCATAGAATCTGTGAAATTTAATCTCCGTTCAGCTGTGCCGACAAATGCGAAACAAAGGAATAGATTACGAAATGCCAGAAAAGTATTAAAGTTCTATGTTGCAATCATATCATAATCCTAAACTTCTCCGCGAAGTTCGAAAGGTGCGAACCCGAATCGTCGGCCTCGTCGTTGGAATATCCCATGCCGAAGAAGCACTAAAAGAATGAAGCGGTTCCGAATGACACACACAGTAACAATACGTTATTCGAAATGATAAAAGCACATAATAAGGTGGGATATGCGGAAAATTTAACTGCTTTCTTGTAAAATGCACGTTGAAAAGACGAAGCTTTCGCAATCGCCAATGCAAAACTCACTCAAAAAAGTCCTTCATAGATGAAATTGCCAAAAAAGTTATTCATACTGTCGTAGTTGTTTGCATAGAAACCCCTGCCAAAACGTCATTTTTTAAAGCCTTATTTTCGAAAATGTTTGCTCTCCAAGAGCCTTCCCAAGCAACCGTTTAGATACACACTCTAAACAGTGGACTGCATCTTCCACTTTTTATTGATAACTAGTAAGACTGGTTCTTCAGGTGAGTAAGAAACGCAGATTGCATGGCGTATATGTTCTTCTGATATGCTTCGCAAAATTTCTTGGCCTGAATGAAGTAAAGTAGGAAAAAATATCGGCGAATAATGCATTCAAGTTTACGGCATTTTGATAGTCACAGTTCTTCCTGAAGTCAACTGTATAGGATAGCAGTCTCCGATGTACAATATAAACAACCTTATCCTTAATACACCTTCGTAACAACCTCAGAGAAACCGCCGCATAAACAAACCTATGTGGTATTACTTAACAAAGAAAATGATGCGTTCATAATGCGCTTTATGAATTTAGATTTACGAATGCGCACAATGAGCATTTGGTATTAATCGTGGTGTTATCATGACGAAAGGTCTTTCATATCTGAGCACCGGAAGAGGTCGTGTTCTTCTATCAGAGCAGAATTCTTTCGCAAATTCTAGAGAAGGTCCTATTCTTCGCAAATTCATCTTCCCGTTTACTTCAAAGTGAGGTTGTTATTAGTAATATTTTCAAAATTTTTCTGTAAATTGTTCATCAACAAATTAATCTCACATTTGAAAATCTCTGATGAATGATTGTGAATAAAATCCATCATTTATCATTTCACATTGGTTTCTGCATAATTGTCATATACGTTGAAGTGAAAATGCAAATTGTATATTCACGGCATTGTTCGTCTATAGTGTAACATTTTCGCATTCTTTTCAAGAAAAAAAAAACGAAAAGAAAATATTCTTTTCTATATTTGCTCTTAACTTCACAAAAATTGTGCACAACTACAAAATATCATATCATCATCATATGACTGCTGATATGTCTCTTAATCCTTTAAGACGTTTCGTATAGGTTATCACTGTGTTGTTTAGCCATTGCCATCACCAAAATCTTCCCATCATGATGAATTTTAGGATTGCTAAGTTCATTTATATTCGATTTAAATATCCTCAGAAACTGGTAATTTGGAAAATTTTATTCATGCGTCTTCAACTCTCATATTCCTTTACTATTATATTAGACGAAAAAAATCGCAGCGCGCATTTCGTTATGAATAGGATATAGGCAATTCATTGAAATTTCTATGCTTCTATACGCTTAAATTGAGCAGTAATCGTCAACTCTCAAAGTGTTCTAATTCTACAAGCTAATAAGTTTAAAAAAAAAGAAATAAAATTATCATCTATATGCACTTCAATCATGATGCAATTAAGGTGGAGACTTCTTTTGGGGCACTTTCTTATCGTTTTTTCCATATCAATAAACTAATTAAACCTATATCAGCTAAAGTACAATGAATCATAGATGAATAAATAAAAGTTAGTGATTTCTAGTCGATTTTTGCGAAATCACATGAGGAATTTTGGTATAAAATCCCTCCGCGTTGAATTTTCAACAAACGTTGATATTTTGAAAATTATTTCTAGGTTTTATTATTGGTAATTATTGTAGTTTTTTTTTTTTTCAGCGGGGATCACTCTCTCTCTATCATCCCGAATTAGCCATCTTAGTAAATAACAACCGATACGATAGAATTCTGTTTTGGTAATTTTTTGTGTAAGATGCAATAACCGCTGTGGAACACGTTAGAAAAATGTATCATTTTCAAAATATATTTGGGAAAGGGACGAGAGGGGGAGGATGACAAAGAGCTTGAGTGGGAGTGGGAGGGGGAGGGGGAAGGGAGGGGAAGCCGGCGGATAGGGCGACAATATTTTGAGTTTTGAGTGGAAATAGGATTTGCCAGCCGTATCTGCACTTCAGTTATTTCCAATCTTGAGTGGTTCGATTTAAAATGCATTTTGAAATTTTTTGTTCATGAAAAATGTTCAAGTTCCTCTGACTAATACATCGAGTTCAAGAAGTGCGTGATGTGATATGAGCATATTTAACTAAGATCCTCAATTTCGAGAACTTCAACTGGTATTACTAACTTTCAACAAGAAATACGTATGTCGATTGAACGCAAACTGTTGCGCGTGTGTGTATGTCTAACAAAGACGATAGGCAATAAGCATTGAGATCAACACGAGAGCATTACTCATCGAGTGTGAACGTTTCCCACTCAGCTCTTCCCATCATTTCATACAACATCGAACGCCGGATTCAATCGGACGTTTTCGTTGGTGGAAACGATCGTATTGAATCTTCGATATAATTTTACTGCTATCCATTGGAAATGATACTTAAACAAGGAGCTATTTATAAATATAATACAAAGGTAAGATTTCTCTGATGATAATATACAGTATCTGACTACTGTAACAATAATATACTGTATTTTTAAAAGATATACTGTTTTATAAAAGTGATATATTATGGACATTATTTGATATTGTTTGCGACAGGTATGTTTGCATCGATTTTAAGCGATGGATGGTTACCGTTGAAATAGATCTCAAATCTTACTTTACGGTTATTATATTTTTGAACATCTGTTCACGCATATCCTATAGATCTATGGTTCTCCGAAAAAAAGAGCTATGGATTTCGTATAGGAATGTGCGATGTTTAAAAAGTGCTCTAGAAGATCTATTTCGAAGTTGCCAAAATGACCACAATATATCGACGGATGCTTTGAATCGGCGATATTACTATCAAAATATGATCCGTTCAAGCGGGTACGTTCAAAGCTGCTCTCCCCTCCACACTTCATTAATAGGGCGATCGATGGTCAGGCGCTTAACAGAGAATATTTCTGGCTATTGTATATCCACCAGCCCTTAGGTGAATCAACTAATTGACTGAAAGTTCAATGGTTGAACGCTTTCGATTAGTCGGATACCTGGCAACTTTATTATTAAGTGTTGATACTTTGAATTTGAATTCAGTGATGCCGCATCGCTCTTACACGGCCTATAGACATTTACCATCAAAAGATTCTAATCTTCTGTAATGTTTTGAATTTCTCTCTTCAAATATCTTTCACTTTTCATCTCAAGCAAAGTGATGCTACATCAGTTTCGGCGATCGATAGCGCTTTTGTTGATTGTTGAGTTTTCGTTCATCATCCTACCATCGAGATTGAGCAATATTCCTCAATTTCTTAACTATATTATACTTGATAGTTTCTGTAAATCCTATCGCAAATACATTTGCATAACAAAATTACATAAATTTTCTTGCATGCACTGATTCGAGTTCAATGATTCAATTAAAAAGGTTTGGAAATATATTTGCGAGAATCTTATTGATTATGTTTAATTTACATGATGCTTAATTATATTTATTATATCTAATTGCATTTAATTTACTATGCATATACATTCCAATAGTGTCAGCGTTGTTTAGTTCTGAAATAACTCAAACTACTCTAAAATAATATTTCAGTTTCAGTAAGAATTCCTTTAAAAAACGAATCACAATTAAACGATCGCATACTCGACTGGCATCAAATTAAATATGCAAATCTGCTTGCTCACCTATTCTATAGATTCATCAGCCACTGTATGAAGTTTATGAAAACTAGCGAATACGCAGATTCGATTGGCCAAGAATTTACGAGCAATTTGATCGGTTGTATGCTAATTCAAGACGGAAAGTGTAGCCTGTATTAAAATTAGTACTTGTTCTTGGAATTTTACTGACTGTTAAGTTAAAATCAAAATCAGCTCGCTCGCATTGCTATACTTTTCTGAAAAGAGGAAGCTTTGATAGCAGTAAACATTTCGATCTCCCAGAAATATCAGAAAATCGTTTTCTCAGGGAGGATCTAATATTCAATTGCAAATTCGTTCTCACTATGCCGTTCGCTGTTAAAATCTTCTGGTTATCGATGTTCGACATCGAATACTCTTGTTGTATTTTGAGCACTTTCCTTCAGCAAAAATTTTCAAGAAACACTACACAGCAATTTTATCTGCAAATATATATATATATATATATATATATATATATATATATATATATATATATATATATATATATATATATATATATATATATATATATATATATATATATATAAATTGGATATTTCAAGTTTTAAACCGAAAATTGTTGACAGATACTGATAAGATATTGATGACGGTAATAGTTTCTGAGAAAAATTCTTGAAACCAAAATCGTAAAAATGTTGGAATGGATAAACAAATTGTTGATGAATCAATATGCAAACAAGAAGTTCAGTGAAAATCACCGCTCTATTACACTGAGGAATCGATTTTTATCTGTATATATTTAGCTCATTCATTTGTGGCAAATGGAATAAAATAGAAAAAGGTACACAATATTAAAAGATTAACGATTTTACTGCTGAGGAATTTAATGCGCTTCCGAATATATTTGCCGAATTTCTTTTTCTAAACTTCGTATTATTTAAATAAATGTTTTTCCAATTTTTTCCAACTATTTTTCTCAGCTATTCTTTTCAATAATTTTTATGATATTCAGAAATATTTAAAAACGTTTGAGAGCCATCGAAGAAATGAAATTAAATGAAAGGAAAAATTCAGAATGTTGCCAATACCTTAAGCAAATATCCGTCTTATATCTGAAAGGTAAATTGCTTATTTGCATTCGAGTATGTTTGTTTTTCTTCAGCCTAAGAAAACAATGTCTTGAAACGAATAATTCCATATTTTTATGACGATTCACTTTCGACTATTCGCGCTTTCGTTGATATACGCTTCACATATATTTAAAGTTTATTATGAGAGTACCGTTTTTTTTTTCTCAGCATTATAATCGACATTCAACTCGTTTCTGCTTTCATAAATCGACAAAATAATTTAGGCTTTTATGGGAATTCTCTAAATTTATTAGAGACGGTTTAATGGACGATTCACTCGAAAATCCTTTCAATCATCCGATTTAAAATAGCATCAGAAAAAGAGTATTTGTTTCATTGAGGAAAATAAACTATTCTTCGTTATTATAAAATTGGTCAATTTGTTTTTTTTTTTTTTTTTTGATCGTCAAAATGCTATTTTTCGACGAATACTATACCCGTTAGACATTTGAAGTTTTTAATTCATTCACATAGGTGATTGTGATGTTCGATGAGCACCGAAATTTTCTTTCAGTGGTTGTCAATTGAAATTCAGCGCCTACAAATTGCCGGTGTGCACCGAAATTCGATAGTCATTGAAGTGATTTTAAATAGATGCCATCCGCCAGCATGTCACCTTTAGCCTTCGGTCAATTCGGCCAGTGGCCACTGAGTTTCGATGGCCATGAGTTTTCTGGAGCGATTTCTACGGCTATCAAAGCTATCTAGTTAGATGATCGCAGGCATACATAGATTGGCACCGAAAATTGGCATTCAAAAGAACCATTGAGCTTGCGGCGCGCCATTGGTGAACTCACCGAAATTGCTTGACTAGTGACGCGCCTTTTGGTCGACATATTCTTTCGGTAACCAATAGCTTCATTCCATTGTTGCATCACATCGGCATTTGCGTATGTCAATCCCATCGTCGCCTGCTTAAGTTCCTGCTTGATGGGAACGCGTCTATTATTCAAAGCTGATCATGCAAAAGAATGAATTTTACTCAACTGGAACGTGGTAAAGCAATATCTGCACTTCATTACCATAAGGCAGACAAACAGCCAAGTATAAAATATGCGGCAGAGAGCGTAGCTCTGTCTACACTTTAATGGCACTTACCAAGTAAAACTTATCGGGCAAATATCCGTATCATCAGGTAAAGCTTATCAATTTATTAGATAAAACAACTTTAATATACTGCTTGCAAACATCGAAACCTTGCATTAACAATGAAATACCCGCATTTTGGTTGATCTGATCGCTCATGAAAATTTTCCATGGGAAATTCGTTTCCCTAGTGGAATTTTTGAAAAACTGAATGCATAATTAATCCGCCAAAAACTTTTCTTTGGAGTTGTTAGGTCGACTAGGAAAATCAGGTGCTGTGGATTAGAGCCATCGAATTTGATGACTTTGGGTTTAATGGCTTTGAGCTGAAACTAGTCGACGTACAGGAAGCATGCACATGTAAACATATGCTCAGATACACTGTCGCAATAGTGCGATTTGCAAAACTGGCTTGGCTAAAGGTCGCAAAAAGAATAAGGAGCGGTAAAACCGACCTGTGATTTGCAACCCTTGACGAAACTGCTTCAGGTAGACACGTCATAGAGCGTAGAAGAAAGAGTGAGCAGAGAAAGAACTCACAACGATGTTCTTTTATTTCTTTGAAGGCCGGAATGTGCAATGTACACTCACCTGTAGAAGATAATGCTCACTTGCGCATTTCTATAAACAAGAATGTTGCAAAAAAAAAAAGAACATGAGGCATAGAGCTAGATTTATGAGCACATTGTGCAATTGCATAGTTGCATTTTCACATCAATAGATAAATATATATAGAAAAATCCAAAGGTAATTTTTACTATGTTATATTATCATATTTTGCTGTAAATTTATTTTCGTTTCTATTAGACGACTAAATTGAATGAAAAGAAATCTCAAATTGTTCAATATGTTTTTGTTCATGAAAACAATTATTTCTCGTCGCGAATTTTCATTATGCATTATCAACATAGAAGTCACAATTTTTCAAATTGCCACTAAAACAACGTATTCGTCTCAAAAGTTCGTTTCTAATTTATGCGAGGATAAGCGATGAAGGTGAAATTTAAGGCGCAAAAAAAAAGCTATCGAAATCAAATAGAACGTATCAAAAAGAATGCAAATTAATCTATCGAATTCTTAAGATTTGATACAAACATATACGAATTCAAAAACATCGAACATGCAAAAGTTGTGAGCATCAAACAGTATGTTCATATCTACAGAATCTACAGAATGTTGCTCCACGTCGTTTTTTTTTCAAAATCACCATCACGTATTTTAATGTTTTTAAAAATTCGGCTAGTCAATTTTGCATATCAAAAACGATGTTTAATGTAGAAAATTTTAGAATTTGCTATGTTTGTCTTTCGACGAGGAAAATGAAAACTGCCTCATTTTTAAAAATTATTCCACACATATATTTCGTTTTTTTTTTGCCTACAATTTGTGCCCGAGAAAGGACGTTCGATTTTTCCTCCCTTTCTGATTCCATATGTTGCAGTGCAATTGACTTCCAATCTGATTCAAACTGATAAGAGTCCATTGTTTTATACCCACAAAATCCCCATATTATTTTATACTTGTGGTCAGCTAAGGTCTTTGATAGTACGGTCACCGAAGCCGAAAATAAAGTTCACGTGAGAACATTTCCTCAAATTTCCCTATTCATACCCTAATCATTGAAAAATCACAATTTCGCAGGTTGTTCACCTTGAGTCATAGTCATCAAAGAAGTCAATCAAATTGGTGTTAGAATGTTATCGACAGTTTATTAGAAATATATGCTGTAGCAGCGTCCAATCTCTAACGAGAACCAAGATTCATGGTACTAAAATTCACAAAAATCACCGCTTTATCACGCTGCTGCATCTGCATGCCCCATGCTCTCCCAGCCAGCTTCGGTCTTTAGACAGCGTTTTCGTTAACATACAAATGTCGATAAGCTCCATTCCAGACGCTATTATAAACGAAATGATTAAAATATCAATAAATTTTATCTTCTTTCACAAGAGACGATCGGCTAAAAGAAATGATTTTTCGATGACACAATGACAGACTTATACTAAGTAAACAAAATATTCAAAGATTGAACAAAGATTCTGCAAAGATCCAGAAATAGCGACCGAAATTATAAATTATTTAGCTGAGAGAAACAATCAAAAGCTTTATAATCATGTATGTTATTGATAATATGATTCATTTCTTTCTGTTGGGAAATAATTTGCCTTCGATGCGTTTAATAAGTCGACACCTTTAAAAGTAATTCTTGCAGGGTAAATGGAGCGATGCATGGTATATATATTCGCACGATGAAGATGGACCACGTTTCGCACTCTACAAAGATTCAACAGCAAAGAAAGGTTCCGAAGTAAGGTCGGAGTTTCTGACATGTTTCTTGACTTTAATAAGAGCTCATACGCAAAAGAATTTGATGAGTGTTGAAGGGAGGGAGGGAGAAGGGACAGAAAGCAATAGGAGCCTCAGTCTCTTTACTTCATACCATAAAGTAGATGGATGGGAAATTCTCCTTTAAATGTTAGACAAAAAATAGTCCATGCAGTGCCATGCAGCTCCGAAGTCATAGTCAGCGCTAAATTCATTTACATCTTCAATTCGTGATCGTTCGTAAGACGCATTCGAGTACTGAGAAAACGATGAGTGACCGATCAACTATATTCCCGATTAACTATTCCATTTGAAACAAAACGACATTGGAGATGCTTATCATTAGCACTATGCAATTTCTTCTTTTAAATTCTTAAAAATTCTCAAAATCATGCGATTAGATTGCTGCTTCTGATCGGAGAATTATCGATAGATGTGGTCAAAAAATCGACTACCGAAATTGAGGTCACTCGATTAGCCGAAACCTAAAATATATTCATCGAGTGAATTTTTGGAGAGTTACAACTGCCCCTGTTAATAGTGTATCATAAGAATGTTCGCTATCCACCTCTACCTTCTTTGCGCTGAATAAAAAAACGATGCTCATCTGATATGATAATGAAAAACATTTTCGCTAGTGGCTTTGGAACTGGAGTATAGTAGATGAAAAGCGATTGATGTCTTGCATTAAACTCCATCATTTAGCTTAGCATGTGATCATACATACGGTGTATTGTATCAGGATTCTTTATGAAGCAAAAGCAACTAACGCACTAAATTTGAATTTTAGTCGCGAAATAGTCTATTTCGCTCAAGATTATGAGAATAAGTAACTATGAGTTGGAAGACTTGAGGTCATAAATGAGGCTCTTGTGCAGGACTTCACCGAGTCGGTTTTCCCTCGCCTGCAAATTCAAAAGGGGAGGCGGGATATTCGAGAGGAAAGCTTAGGGTTCATTTGAGATTTTAACGCACGCTGAAAGAAGATTTTGAACTATTACAGACGAAAGTAATAGCGCAGGTGAGATAAGATCAATTCTAGTAGTAGTTTTAAAATCAATCACTTAAATCTTTTAGCCAAACGATGAAATGGAGGATATGCAGATTTGCATTTCTCTTATTTGACTAAGTCGTTTCATAACCTACCAACAATTATAAATATATGGAATAATTTTTTCATGCATTAATTATTCCGTTCACTCATCTAAAGTGCTGCAAAAAATATTTATTTTCGTTTTAATCGCTCAAAAAATATTCGTTTTAATCATTTAATCACTCAAAAAAACAATGCAATTACTATGGATGAAGAAAAGACGGATGTTAAATCTATGCGAACTTTGTTTGCAGCTTCAAGTTCTCATAGATGTTCACATATGCGCACCTGCACAAAACGGAGAGATCAACGCTTAACTATTCATTTGCAATGCAAATTTGCAAAAAAAAAGTTGTGGGCATCGTTTAAACTGCAATATACAACGTAAATATCTATTGATGTCAAGATTCTCTAAGACCTAAATCAGCCCAGAATATTGAACTCGCCAATTCTCGACCTTCAAACATCAAAATGAAGATGAACTGAATTTAATTAGACACCTTTTTATTAAAATCATTCATCGCTTTTTCACTAGATATATTTTTTGATTAAATCTTCAATAAAATATCCAGCGAGCTTGATAAAAGCTTGCGGTTAGCTCGACGATTCATAGTGTGTCTTAAAATTTACTTCTGCTAATAATCGGTTTTTATTTACGTGTCATCTCATCAACAAATGCAAAATTTATTTGTGTTTTAGTTGACTTATTAGAAATATTCTATTTGCATTCTCCAAATTGTTATTATTCTGCTTTGTATTTGGCAATGCTTATCTCCGTGTTTTGTGCATTCGTTTTGTCCAATTTCGCCCTTTAACCTACTTATTATAAAGTTAAATAAAGGTTATTATAAATGCACGTTATCATATACTGTTTCATTTTCTTTTTTCAAACGATTTCTTCTCTTTTAACGAATGTTTGCTTATTTTCTCCTCTTTTTTTTTTTGCAACTATCTTCGCATATCTTGACGTTTTCCCGGATCACCTTCAACATTTTCCCAATATTTCCGATCGAAAACCTATTATTTTTCAATATTTTTCTCGATATCGATTGTGCCAATTCACACTTTTCTGCGAGGTCTTCATAGTTTTCAAAGCTTCGAGTTTTCCGAAGCTTCCCACTCTGGGGAAAATCCAATCGTGTTTCAATTTTATAACTTTAAAATGGCGAGTCATATGGAAACGAATGAATGAGGACCTAATCATTGAAAATTGCTCCTGTGCTCCAGGGAGGTATCGTACGAATGTTCCAGACAAGTATCAGGTTTCATAGTTTTAAAAGAATTTACTATTTCTAAAATATTTGTTCTCAGATGGTTGATAAGATTTTCTTTTCTTCACTTATTTATCCGATATTTGTGTTGAATTCTCCAATAATCTACTCTAGATGTGATCAATTTTGAGTTGTAAAACAATGAGCAAATAAGCATCTTTAAATATGATAATTAATTATAGTGAAATTTTAGCGTTAATATAGCGGCAATAGCGAACGATATACGTTTCGGCCGTACATCGTATCGTATCGTCAATCGTCCAAACTCATCGTCGAAAGACTCTCGTATACATGATAGTTGTTTTATGTCGATTCCACTTGAGAAATCCTCAAAGAAAACCATCAAACGAGAGGTATTATGGCTATGCACGCTAAGTGTTCTAGAACTATATGATCTCGTTAAGGTTTGCGTTCTCGAATTCTTGCTCTTTTGCATTCTTATTATAAGCGTTGAAATTGTTAGTGCATTACTTCCCTAAACGCTTTGTTTGCTCATCTGAACTAGAGGATGAATACGTTGTGTTGTTCTTAGGGTCTTAGTTTTAGCATATGTACCATTGGAAACATATCATCAATATGTGTTACACTTGAGAATTGTACGCGTAAAGTTGCATTTTTGCAAGCTTCTATATCTCAAGATGCATATGTCGCAGTATTTATAGTGTTAAAAATATGATGTTGCTTTCGAAAAAAAAAATTTCAAGCTGATATTTAGATTTAGCTCTCCGTCATAAGTTTTTCGTTGATTTCTATAGCCATGTCAATGGGAGACAAATGAAATTTATGCTTTTCTCATACGTATAATATTGTGAAACTTATCGCCTAAAGGGAATTCCTTTCAACTTTAGATTATTATTACAGTTGGTTTCGTATAGTCTAGCCGTTATGAAAATTCAACCACCGGAGTATAACCACGAGGATAGTGCGAATTCGATTTATTCGTTGCATCGCTATAAACCGATGGCTTTCATCGCCGAAACAACTTGGGAAAGGTTGGCTATGAAATGTTGGGAATCGATTATTAAAACATATCTGACTAAGTTTAAGAGTGTACCAAAAGAGCCGGCGCGATATGCGCACTTGCTGTTCCGTTTATTGGATCTTCCAATTTCACAAATTGATCAACAATCAACCAGATATGCGGAATAATGCATTACAATTCAACCGCACCGTCGGGCAGCTGGTGCAAACCTACTGCGGAAAAATTCGTACTTTTCACGTTTGTTGCGCGCTGACCGGTCCCCGAATCGGTGATGGCAACTGATAGAAATTTATTTCAATCGGTAGTTCCTCGACGAATTTATCCCACACAATCAAAATTCACTTGCAGCGGGGAAAGATTTTAAGAATTTTTCTCCGTTGCCGATCGGAAGACAATTGATAAGAACTGAACTCTCCTTAGAACAGGAAAAGAATCGCCGACTGACATTCTTCGCTGTGTGAAGAGCGATTGATATGCCGGTTTCCAACCAAACTTATGTTAAAACACATCTTTCAGAAGTATAGCGTAGAGCTCAGTTTGCTCAAATACATTCACACTTCTTTAAAGTTTATCTCAACGGCGACAACAAATAGACAACAAATTGGGAGCACTCAGCGTAGATGCAAACAAAATAAAATAGACAACAGCTTCCTGGCCTCTGCCATAATGGAGTATTAACAGAGTTGTGTAGAAATGGAAGACGGCTCTCTTTTTTTTCGAATGGGCAAAATAGAAAGGAAAGCTTGGAAATAATACTTAAAAGAAACGATGGAATGAGGAAGCCATGGATTATTCTATGGAGCATTTTCTCGCAGTGAAAAATATAATGTAGATGTTATAAATGAATCCAGCATAGGGATGAAAATAGACTAAGGCATCGGCTCGAATAACTGACCAGATTTTGCGGAGAAAAACTATCATAGATGCAGAAACAAGAAGCTTTATGCTCAAATTAAGCACAAAGCTTTGTCCCGTGCAAACGAGACAATCGATAACCAGCCTGAAAGCTCTAAGTTAGCAACAGTCGGTTTTCCACTATAATCGAATGAATTGAAAAATGTCATTCCGCCACCGAGAAAAGGTTGATTCGTAAGAATCGAACTACGGTGCTACGAGTGGAGAAAAAAAAACGAAAAGAAGTCGGAGCCGAATTTGGGCCGCTAAAGCTGATCGAAATTCTCGGCTTCAGTAGAACTTTGATCAGTCGGTTGTCATCATTTATGTCCAATTCGATCTAACAAAAGTATGCTGAAATCTGAACGAGAGGTAGTACTGAAAGAAGAGCTTAATATGAATAAGCCGAAGTAATTCGTCAGATATATCCAAAAAAATCCATAACTATGTTGATGTTTTGTTTTATATGAGCATTTTGAGGTATCATTTTATGTGAGCAGTTTTCCAAGAGATACAGTTTTTGATAAAATACATTGTTCCCACCATCTGAAATAGCGAATTAAAAGGTTGCAGGTATGAAGTTAAGCTGAGAAAGATACTTTTAAACCGAAGATAGCCAAATTGGGCAGAATGTGAAAGTTTGATTGTGAGAGAAATTGAAAAATTGCATATAGCAACGTATCGTTTTTCAAACAACGTGGAACGTTGAAATACCGAAAGATATTGATGAAGAATTGAATTGCTATATATATGAAATTGAGATGATAAAATTATCGTTTTTAAGTGCTGAACGTTGAAAAATTTCACTTCGGAACGATGAAATATCTCACGGGAAATTTCAGGTTCTACGATTGCCCTCCACAGCAACCATTACTTGTGCAATCAGAGAATTCACAAATGAATAGGTTAGCATTCCTAACTCTTCTTTCACATGCTTTATATGCATGAATCGTGAATGGCTTATTCAGTGTCAAAAATTGCATCGAATTTCGCAGAGAGAAAATTAGAAATCATTGAGGCAAAATGAAATTTTCACGAAAACCATGAATAATCCTCGATGTATTCATTAATGTCGACAATCTGAGACGAAATAAAAGTTTCATGCTTCTTACTGAAATGTGAAACCCAAATATTTAGTGCTAAAAGGAAGAATCTCCAGTGAGAATGAAAACAGGTTTTTCCACAAAAAGTGAAACGACTACTTCTTTCATTAATTTCTTTTTCTTTCAATGATCCAATATGTTCATTACAGAAGCAGCAGCATGATGGCATTGACGGAGAAAAAGACATCGAAGGCATTAAAAGGGAAAGCTCTAAAAAACGAGCAAAAGGAAGCATCGAAAAGCTTGAACACACTCAATGAGCTTCCGTATCACGAATACGATGAAGTACCTGAAGTATCTGAGGAGAAACAAAACGGAAAACTACCTGAGGAGACTCTCGATGATGAGTCTAAGAAAAAACTACCTGAGGAGACTCTCGATGATGAGTCTAAGAAAAAACTACCTGAAGAGACTCGAGATGATGAGTCTAAGAATATTCTGTACTCGGAGAAGCACTACGAAAAGATGATTTTGAAGACGCCAATCGATGAGATTCAACTCAGTCACAATTCAAATGCTCATATGGAAAATCCATTTGAGGAGAATCCTACCGAAAAGCAAAATTCACAACAGCGAGGCACCGAAGACATTTATGAGGGACGGATTAGCTCAGTTTCTCAAAATGTTGTAAGGTTGGATCATCAAAACGACGATTCTTGCTATGATAATCCGCAAGAGCAACAAGGCGATGTCTGCATTAAACTTCGGTTGCGTTATGTCCATCTCTCTCTCTCTCTCTCTCTCTCTCTCTCTCTCTCTCTCTCTCTCTCTCTCTCTCTCTCTCTCTCTCTCTCTCTCTCTCTCTCTCTCTACACAGTTTATGAAATGGTTTTCTGTGAAGTAATTCTGCAGTAGTCTACTGGTAATGTGAGCAATCGAAGCGTTCGGGTTTCTTAGCTTAGAACACTAGCTTAGTCCCCTGGAGTCACTAAAATTTGATCCTCCCTCGCCCGATTTTCTTAAAGCTCGAGTTCCGCTCGCAACATTTTACATCAGCATCACTAAGAGAGGCCAAAACTGAGATTTCATCGATCTTTGAGCTCGAATTCGTCAAACCTCTCTCGTGGCTTCTATGAAAAGCCGGAGCACATCTATGGCCACCAGAGAGGAACGAGTAAAGCAACTCTGTAGACAATACTAGACTTTAAATTCTCTTTTTGCCTTGAAGATTATGGGGGCTTTTGAGGTTTTCAAAAGCGTTCGATAAATGCGCGTTTATTTCCCAACAATAGACGCTATTTAGTGGAAGTTGCTTGAGGAAAACTTCGACAACGTGTGCAGAATGTGAAACCTGTGGTCTTCAAAAGCTCATTGCAGTTCAATATGAAGTGATTTGTAGATATGTTGGAAATCCATCATGGTTAAACTGTAATGAACGCACCTCTCTTCCTGCATAATGAAGATGAGTGCGACAGGATTGTATGGGAGCTTTTTAGGTCATGTACGAGAAGCATGAGTGAAAAATATTGTACAGGATGCATCGATGACCTTGCAATTTCCGAAAGAAGTCAAGCGTAGAAAAAAATGGAGTTTCAGCTAGTTTTCTCGAAACAGCACAAGTGGGTAAGAAGAAATTGCGCAGCTTATTTACCACATGGATATTTACTACTCTTTAGCCGTATTGCTCTTATAACGGTTTTCGAGAGACCATTATTATACATCGAAATTTGCATAAATTAGAACCGACAAAAAAATCACACATCAATTACCTTCACTGGAGTTTATAGCATATGGAACAAAATTCTCATTAAAAGTAAAGATTAAAATGCAATGAGCATACGTTTATGTAGAGTGTTCTGCAATTTGTCAAATATATATAGTATAATCGATATGTATTCCTTTTTAGGTCAACAGAACAATTAGGCGATCTCAGTGCTGCTTCAAAATTTACCGCTCGAATTTCACAGGTAAACGGAAATAATTTTTTTTTTTTAAATTTGTTCAATCGTTTCGCATTATTCTTACACAGAGAATTATTGAGACATATAAAATTTCCGCTCAAAGTAATTTCTATTTCTGAGCGAATTTTTCGCTTTATTAATGCATTTCATCTCTTTCCTAGCTCAACTTTGGAGTTTTTCAAACGCTACACACTATCACGCATGTATTCGACTGGAATACGGTTTGCAAAATAACTCTGTGAGACTGGAAATAACTTTTGCAGTCTGTCGATGTGGAAATGCAGCTGTCACTAAATCGTTGTCGAGAATTCAACGAAAAGCCAACACTAGCACCAAAACCAAGAAAACAACAAACTGCTTCGTCACCGCCTTTATCCATATCACCAACAGCATCAGAGACGGTGACACCATCTCTTCCTACTCCTGCAAAATTTATTTTACGTGCAGCTCCTCTATCGCCAAAAACTTCTAATATTTCCGACTCGCCTGATAATGATAAGAACGCATGCGATAGTAATGGCGTAATCACCATTGTATCATTTGTAAGTATTACTTTGTTATTCAATAGCTATGATTTATGATAAGATTTTCTTATAGCCTTGTGCCAGCCTTGTTCTTTTGTTGTGAATACTCGAAGCACCATTACAAGGTAGAAAGCGTAAACTTAGCGACCATGTTTTCGCTCATCTGATTTGAATTTTACCTCATTTGCGATCCGCATAACTCAAATGAAATAAGAAGGGCTTTAAAAATGCTATAGCTTACCTTAAGCTTTTGTGATCTTGCCAGAGTTATGGTGAATTTTTCTACCTGAGAGGCTACTTTAAAATGCAAATGACAATATTTTGGGAAGTGTAATATCGATCCAGAAAATAGATCCATAAATTGCTCATCTTTAGATTCTATATATATATATATATATATATATATATATATATATATATATATATATATATATATATATATATATATATATATATATATATATATATATATATATATATATATATATATATATATATATATATATATATATATATATATATATCGAAATACAAATCATTAAGCTGATTTACAATTGCTTTAACCATTTATGCGCTGCATCAATTTCATCTGATTTCGCATGTGGAATTATGCAAATTTCGATTATCATTTTTTGCACTTCTCTAAATTTGCATTTTGCATTTTGCTTTTCGGCTTTGTGAAATCGCATTGTAGCAGTATCGTTTTTAAACAGTACATTCGTCACAACAAAAGCGATGCTTTTAAGTTTTTCCCATCTTCCTTTGCAGATCAACTTGCACCCCGCTTTTTCAATTCAACATCCATCAATATTCATTTATTTTTATATGTTATAATGTAATCTTTTGCACATACTATCGAACAAATTTTTTGCAGACGCTAAGGCCATCTGAAGAAAGCAAAATGATGAATCTATCGGAAACTATGCAATCATTCCTTTGAAACTCAAAGTTTCCGATTTGCAGGTAAATTCTTTTGTCTACGCAAAAAAAAGACAAAACAAAATTTCAGCAAAACGAAGAGGAAAATTTCGTTGGAGATTTTATGGGTAAAGAAATATAGAATCGCCACAGTGTTATAGGAACATTCTATATCTCCTTCCATTGCTGTAATTCTTTCATGGTATAATTAAAATCCTTGAGCCTTGTCTTAGGCAGGTTTTTGTAGTTGGAGTATCATGCTGTTAACCCTTTCCCCGCGGTCCTACCTAACTGTCACGAGCCTTCGTGACAAATAGCGACCTTCTCAGGATCTTCCGACAACATGAAAGCGATTCTGTGTTTCCTTGCCCACAAAATCCTAACGAAAACTTCCTTTTTGTCTAGCTGGAATTTTGTTTTGCCATTTTCGGGTGCTGACCAGACACTTATCTTTAACTCGAAATCACAAACTATCACTAACTTTATTTCTTATTGATAAATTGCCGGTTATTTTCAAATTTCTCTTGCATCATAACGCACTAATCAACGATTTAATAACAGCATACTACTTTTTAATATTAAATGAGGTCTATATTAAAAGAGTACTATGCGTTTGAAAACTAATAAAAGAAAAATATTCAAGAAAATATTTTCGTTCCGCATCCTTCGATTTCTTTTGAGCGATATCTACGTTCAGACCGCCCGCTGAGCAAATTTATTTTCCTCTCAAATTCAAGAACTCATGATTGCTTTCATTATATTTCTGTGGCAATCCTTGCATCCAAACTATCACTAACAAATGGGTCCCCGTTGCATTATCATTTAAATAGATTTAAAAAATCCGGCATTTCCTAGGTTCTGAAATGTTCAAAAAAGTACTATATCAAACAGTGAAGGTTTCTCTTTCTCGTTGAATACGAAATTTCGGTTAATCATAAATTAGAAAATCATTAAAAATATTTTACTTATTTTTTATGCGTTTTTCTCAGCATATACGATGAATCGCATTAAGTCAGTGCAGTGGATGAAAATTTAAGTGATAACTAATAAAAATCGTTTCGTTTAAAGAAAAAGCTTCATTTCCTTCAATCTTGAATGAATTTATTAGTTCTAAATGAGATAAATATTGAGAGTTTTTTCTTCACAAATAGCAAAAGAGAATATCAAATTTAATAATGGAAATCGATAAACGTTTAAGCAATTTTCTGTAGGTGGAAAGTGGAGACGATTCGCCTAGAGTTATGGCATCGATAGAACAACCTAACGAAACCTCTATGGCTCACTATGACCGTGAAGAAGATGCAACATTGCTTAATTTACAAAGAAGTCCCGAATTTGATGAAATGGATAGCATGGAAATGTTGGATACCAAAATTAAAGGATCGACGCCAATCGCTAGGTCGCCTTCGCTCATTTCAAGGTGATAGATTCTCCTTTAGTTTCATGCTATTTGATAATCGAAGATGAGTTACTGCGCTATTGTGGCGATTTTCACCTATCTTAAACTCTCTCCTAATTGCTTTAAATTCACATCTATGAAATACCATCCACTATACCTCATCTGAAGCATCAAATTTTTTTTTTTAAAATGCATCAACTGCCGTTTGTATGCAGCGCTACTTAATTCGGCAGCTCTAATTTTATATTGTCCATTATCAAAATCTATCCGCTCTGAGCAAAATCGTTGAAAGAATAGTATGTTTCAAAATTTTCACCACTGAATGATTATTGCCAATGTTTTTTCATAGGTTCTCTCCAACGAACGAGAAGAACGATTGCAGCTCGACTCATGTGGAAGAGCGGCGCTGCTGCTCTTCTCTTCGCTCCTGTCCTTCTTCTACCCGATTCCTCCTCTCCCATCCGCCCCACTCCCACTAAAAACGCGGCGCTGCTTGAAACTTCTTGCAGATATATAATTCATTCTCTCAATTATTACTCCTCAGTATCGAGACATCCTTATAAAGCATTTCAAAAAATTACAAAAGGCTAATAAACGAACAACTGGAGAAGGATGCTTGAAGGACTGTGCGCTTTTGCATCTCACTCACGAAACGAACAATAAGCTACTAAAATAAGTAATGAAAGAATCAGGAAAAGATGCGTTTATATTTTAACTTATAAGACACTCGATAAAAATCTTTCAAAAAGACTCGCTTTTTTTAATGGTTGATCTATATGAAATAAACATATTGATTAGAAAGTATGAGAAATTTTTTCCATATTTAGATTTTTGTAACTAACGCTTTCCAAAACTGTATCGATGGTCAGCTTGCAAGTTGGTGTTGATTATCAAATTTTATCACATTTGCTATGATAGTAACGTTTTCGACGAATAGAGAATCAAACAAGTAAGAAGAATTGATATGAAGTTGCTACGATGGGCTATTATGGAGAAATGTAAAAACGCATAAAATTACTAATATATAAATAGGTTTAATAACCCATCAATGAAATATAAAGCAATATGTGATAATGTCCTATAAGCTGTTAAGTTGTCAACTTTGGAGTTTTTGCAAACCTCAGAAAGTGCCATTTCTAGACGGTCATAGATCTAGATGTGTGGTCGTGTTTGTTGGAAATGATTTTGATAGGTTTCAAATGACCTAAATCATCAAAAATACTGAGAAAAAAAAAACAAACAAATCATTGAAGATTTCGATTCAATGTGGAATCGCGTCGTATTTTACGATGGCAATTTCTATAGTGTTCTTTTAAAAAACATTTTCATGCTTTTTATACTCCTTCAAAAATGAGATAAATTTGCATATCCTAGATGCAAACGACATAAAGAAATATAACTCTTTAAGATCTTTGAGGAATTCATTGTTTAGAAAATACTCTATAGATTTATCTTTCTCCTAGAATTAAAATGATAATATCGGAGCTCTTTTTTTTTTTAATTTTTAAATTGGAATGTTTGCCTCTAAGAAATATCACGAATATGCCAAATAATATTATAAATATTGCAGCCCCATGGCTTATGCTAGCAGCGAATATGATTTACGAACAACGAACGAGGCGAATTTAATGCCGAATGGAGCAACACAAGTTCGAGTCGTTGAACTTACTATTTAAAAATTTGCATCGGTTTATTCTATCTATTTTCCTGTAATATAGAGGCTGAATATTTCGTTGCGAACGATTTTCAACTTTTTTTTTCGATATTTTCTTGTAAAACAATACGCCTACTACTATCCGCAATATTCATCCCTATGATAAATGTGTTTATAATTTTTATATGAATGCATAAAATGACTATAAATATAAATAATGACCACAATTGATAGCATTGGCTAGTGATTTCAAAGAAAAAAACAATTTTCATTTTCCTGCAATATTATTTGGCTAGATATGTACGATTGAAATGTTTATGAGTTGGATATTCCTTAGCAGAGGTATGAATTCACTTTGTCACCATACTCAAATTATTTCCGACCGGCAATATCGTCAGATGTTCGTTGTGCAAAACTCGTTTCTATAATAAATGAAGAACTATGAAGCGCTTTTATGCTTAACTGTATTGCGCACCGCTTGTTTCAAGTTTGTTGGTGTTCGGCTTAATGTCTGGATAGGGGCTTCCGTTGGCGAGGAATTCCGGAGTGGAGCACTCATAGAGATCGCAGCGGGGAGGAGGAGTCTCCTGCAATATGATGTGATGAATCGTATCTCTGGCAATGCGGTAAGGCTTTTCAGGTCTGCAGTGCCATTGCGAAGAAGTGGGCTGCATTCTGAATGTCCCGGCTGCAAGCCTAGAGGTATATTTGCGTCAGAAAAGGTGAGACGCGCTTGCTTCGATGTAGCTGCTAGCGAACTTTAAAAAATTGAACGTCAATGAAGTGCGTTCGCTTTGGGAATGATTACATAGGTGACTTTTGGTAATCTTGCACAATACCCTCATAGGCGAGTTGAAGACTGGGAGAATAGAAGTGTGGAAAGCACATCGTGATCTCTTTCTGTGGAAATGATAGAAGATGAGCGCAGCAACGAATCCGAAGTAGCAGAGTGCAGAGCTCTGGAAGCTAGGGAGTGACATTTTGCATTACATTTCTTAATGTTCTCTTGGCGCCTGTGCATAATACCTGCGGATCATCGGCGACTGTCGCGAGACGCAGAGCAAAATGATGTGAGCTCGACCTAGCGACTGCCCCTCATTTGGAATGGGGTACAAAATTGCTATGGGAAACGTCTTCAAGCTAGCATCTCGAGTTTCATTAGCATTCATGAAATCCATGGGAATTGATCGTATTTCAGCCCTGAGCCATACCGAAACGGTCGATCAGCGATTCTCGTTTTCTCCTCGAACACATCTTCGAGCCCGTATAATCAATATATTTCAAGTCGTCATCATTGCATAGCGAAAGTCATTCTCTCCATTCTTGCTCTTTCGACATCACTGAATGAATTTGTGCTGCCTGCAGTATTCATTCCAATGGTGCTAATAACTTATGCTCTACGCTTTAAACTGTACTTTCTCGTAGCAAAGGAGTATATAATCTGGGAAAATATCCTGGAATATTATTGTATTTCAAGGAATAGAAGTTGCAAAATGCTCGGAACAATTTAAGATTTTTTTTTTTTGAAATTGAAATATAATACAAATAAACTCGAGAAAATTTCGAATTTTAATAAAGAGTATATCGTTGTAATAATTTATGAAATCTCTGCTACCCTCTAGTATATAATAAATAATAAAGGTTAAGGAACTTTTAAAATAGGGATCTGCAAGTTAGTACAATTTTCAATATTTGGAAACGAGTAATGCATACTAAAGTAGATTAAAAATTACAGTAAATTTGCAAAACTGTTTCGCAAAATTTCTGCTAGTTGTTGCTTCTTTTATACTCACTGAACGTTGTTTCTAACTCTTTTAATTACGAATAAAATGCACATCTTTTACGTATAGGACTCATTCTCCAGTAAAGAGTAATTTTTTTTTTCTAGAGTGGAAAAGATAAATGACAAACATAAGATGGAAGAGGATGAAACTTTTTTAAGCCTTCATAACGATAGGTTCTTTTTGAAGTAATACGTGAATTCAGTAGTTTTCAGTTTTTTGCTTCGCCAATTTTAAACATGTTTATGTTCATATGAAACCCGCGTTTTCCATTAGCTGAGGGAATATGCGTGATTTGACGATGTCATAAGCCCATCGATGTGAGATTGGTCGACTTATATCAGATATCGCTTCTCCTTTGTGAGATTCATTTCGCCTACGATTTTGATTATGTGAGAGTATAGTGAGAAGTTTCCAATAACAGCATGCTGAAAATATGAAATTTTTGGTTCAATTATAGTTTAAATTGTGCGTAAATAAAAACTTTCACGAATTACATTTTACATTTGCGATAAAAGATTCTTATAGCTCAATTTTTTGTGCCGCTGTTATCTTTGCACATGGCGACTGTATTTGCCTATTTCCACTTTCAAGGCGCTTTCCCTTGAAATAGTTTAGTTGAAGAGAGAGCAGCAAATTGTTTTTTTTTTCCCCAATTTCAGCATTTTATTTCTCACTCAGTCAAATCTTGCTGCTTTCTTTGATTGCAAGTGAGCGAATGATCTTCTAAGATGTCGATGCTGAGCTCTTCCACTTCTACAGTCACAATCTTTCCAGTTTTTTTTTTTGATTATGCTCATTTTTCCCCGCTATCATCTTCTGCAGTAAATTATTACATTTTAGGTAAAATTTCTGAGTCATGTTTTCCTTCGGCATATCTTCTTCCAACCTACTCTCTCCTTAGGGTTTCTTTATGTTTTTCTGATTCTGTAGAGAAGTTTTTCTGGGCTACGGAAGAAAAGATCCGCATTTATGATAACCCTCATAGAAATAAGTAAGTCCAACTGCGGCATCTGTAACCAGCAAGGGGAGAGAGAAGGACAATAGGTGGGGAGACTTGCTTTCAAAAAATCCATTTTCCGGAGCATAGGAGCCTCATACTTCTAAAACACTGAGTCTTTACGCGTAGACCTTTACGACTGTAGCCCTCACGGAACATTAAAAGATGGTGGAAAAGTGAGCGACAGTGGAAAACTGCGAGTGCTGATTCTGATCCAAAATAGAATTCTGTCGAATGTTTATTCGATTGACAGCAATATTTATGGCATTTTTTGAACGATCTCATTCGGAATGCTCTCAAGACATCGAATCAGCGTGAAATCTCGAGAAGTTTTCAAAATTATACGATTTTTTTGAGAATTTCAATGATTAGAGTCAAAAATTCTATATAACATGAAACAGATGAAAGAAATAGTGAGTTTAGTATTCATCAGTCATATATTGCTGTGAAGAAAAATATAAGTCGGAGTGCATAATTAGCACAATTTGAATCATTTCTTTTGTTTTACATTCATTATTTCGCATTAGAATTTACACACAGCTCTGAGGTATTCATTCTTCGATTGAAAAAAAAGCGAAAGCTAGAACAGGAATGAAAAGAAACTGTTGTTACATTTTCCGCTGTGGCATGTACCATATGATCGTGGAGAGAGTATCCACATGTCGCCTGTCGCGAAAACATTCCCACGATAACGTCGCAAGAATTCAAAAATTCGTGCGACGTTGTTCCCAGTGTCAGCCGATGTTTTGAGATCGGCTGACACTGGAATCGAAGTCCACTGTCGGCTGGAGCTGCATATATGCAGCCTCGGGTGACTAGTGGCATTCGCGGAAGTAACGAATGCTGCCCGACGCCGAATACGTCTCGCTCCTATAATCGACTACTGTCTAACTCCGAGTACATCCTGCTCTCTGATGAGTTCCCTAAACCCATTCGTTTCTTCTACACTAGATTTTCAAAGTTTTTTTGCATTTTAACGTGAAACTTTAAACTTCCTAGTGGATTAAACAAGATTAAATCGGTAGTATTTCTACTCAGAAGTATATAAACCTCTCATGGATATGATATAAGAATGCTTTCGCGAGAAAGCCTTTAACGTTCCATTATACAAACCTATTCCAATAGAAGCTTCTCGTTTTCATATGATTCTATGCACTGACATTCGCGAAGTGCAGCGAAAATATCGTTCCGTACTTATGCTTCATAAATGCATATACACACTTGCGCATTCGTTACTCTATCGGATAATCTCATTTACAAAAACATAAAAGTAGTGTTGTACAATTTGGCTGTTCACCACCGAAACGAATTTGAAGCTGACGAAAAATTTACTTACATTTTGGAGCCAAACGAATTGCATTCATGAACGATTAGGTCAATAAAAAAGATGTTTTCTAATAAATTCACATCAGCGATCAGCTTGTTTAAAACATGCAGATGGATGTATCTTTACATATAACTTATTATTTGTTTACATTATGAGAGACTGATTGGTTCAACCGATGAAACAGCAAAAATGCGTATTATAACAAATGCTTTCGCATTGTGCTCCTAACTTCTTGATAAAGGACGATTATTTATTCATGTGAGAGCTTTTCAATTTGGGAAAGGGAGGATTGGGGGATGGTGGATTGAAGGAGTTAGAGGGGGGGGGGGATCGGAGAAATGATATACAAAAACAAAAATCAAGGAAGAATTCGATAGCAAGCATGATAACTCAACATTATAACAAATAAATCAATATTAATCAACATTTAATCAATACAGTGCACGGATATAGTCAATGCAACAAAGACAAACATAAAGCTCACGAATAATTTTTCACCGTGAGATCAAAATTTTACTATAATATTCGATAGACCAGTTAATAAAGTAGTTAATGTAGTATCAAAGAGCAACGATGACACTGAGAAAAT
The DNA here is from genome assembly GCA_013433145.1 of Ascaris suum. NCBI lineage: Eukaryota > Metazoa > Nematoda > Chromadorea > Rhabditida > Ascarididae > Ascaris > Ascaris suum. Next base: position 12,159,484 of record CM024174.1, read on the forward strand.
TGCAGAAATTAATCCTAGGAAAATATTCTCCCGATTATTAAAATATTTGCCAGTATAAATTCTTTGATATTTATGTTTTGTTGCGAAATAATTTTTAACGATTGTGCTCTTATAATAATAAATTTTTCATTTCTGCAAAAAACTGATTTCTTAGACCGGCTTCAAAAATAAATAAGCAAATTACATAGTTAAGGATAAAGCGTACATGATAGGCAAGGGTTAGAAGATTAGCGGAAATGAGTAGAGAAATACAAGCACTCTGAAATACACGCAACAGTCAACTATCAATGCGTCAAACCTTGAATTAATTATTAATAAATCACATATTATTTAGATATGCTCACTTAAGTTTTCATTAATAAGCCACTCGACAATGAAGTTATAGAATTGGCGCGGCATATTCCTACATCTACCATAAAATTATTTTCTTTGTGGAAAAGTCTATATTCGATGAAAACTTAATCGGTGTTGGCTACTAGAATAATCAATCCTAATGATGCAGTAACCTGCCAGGTAGGTATGTTAATAGCCAGTAATGTGCCGCAACAATAAACATCACTTAAGATATCACATTGTAAAAATTTTATTCTAAAATTCCGACTAATTTCATATGTCTATTCATATTCATTGCGTAGCTTCTTTCTATGAAATGATTTTCAATGTTAGGAGGCAATTGATTTTTAGCTATGAATAACGAATATTGAAGTAATAGCACTTCATGAAGTTATGGCGCTACAACGAAATAGGTGTATCACGCACTTTGGGATTCGTCGATTATCCTAACGAGCGATTTCCTGATTGTAGTGGATTTGAAATACCGATACTATGTTGTACTCTACTCACTCGACGATGTGCATTAGCGGCTATATCGAGTACACCATTTGAGAGTTTCGTAAATTGTCGACTTACTTTACGTTGAGTGAAAAATATTAAACGTCTTCGAAAATGTTTACTGGATAGACAGAAGAGAATAAAATTGCACGCTTTACCACAAATTACCAATGTACTGAAAATAATCTCAATAAATTTATATGATATATAATTTTTTGTTTTATTGAAAAAAAAATATAATTCATCAACATATGATGCGATATTATTATCGATCATTTCTATCGATTATGAATATAGAATTGCGTATATTAAATCTCGCATGAGAATTTAATGAATTTAACATTCAATGCTATATATAAACATAAATAAATGATCGTTTTTTTTTGTTGTTCTTTTTTAAAAATATACTTTTCATTTTGAGCGAATAGAGATTGTGCTATTTCAACTGTGCGAATAACGTATCTGTGAAATTTTGTGTTGCATTAAAGTGCACCACTCTTGAGAATTTCCTACTGTTCTGATGATATTCACTCGACAATATAAAACGGTCCAAGAGCTCTCATATATGTGTAACGTGGAGAATTGGACAAATTTTTGCAATTTTGGCTCAAATTCGGCTCCAGATCATGAAAATTTACGCAAATACGATGAGATTTTCTATGCAGAAAAAGCGGTTAGTTTGTCAGAATGAATAAAAAATCAACGCGACACCTTTGACAGCAATCATATTAAATAGTGATTATGCCAAATTGTGCTGGAAGGCAACGCGTTGTATTCCTTATGAGAAATTGGAATGGATTTGTGGAACGTTGCCAGCATCGCATGTTACATTATCGGCTTGAATAAGTGATTTCTCGATAAAAGTAAAAGAGGCGACAAAAAAATCTCACTTGCAGAGGAGTGTCATATTGTAGAGTTGCATTTTAGGATGTGCTGTTTGGATGAGGTGGATGACCGCTGAGGGTCCATTGGTCACGGTGAACATTGTCACTATCAGAGCAACGGTGAGCGTTACTCGCTGTTCGGTCCTTTGTAGTTGACACTGACCATCTTTTGATGACCTGAAGCTGACCAGCAACCATGCAATATTACTGAAACCATCTATCTGTGCGTATTTACATATACGTGCCATCTGTCGGCACATTGGTCTGATTGTTTCAAATTCGCGTCTAGAGGAACAAAACTGCAGATAATTATGACTCCATAAGGTGACCTCTCACACTGTCCATCATATTCGTCGATGAACGTCGACCGTAGTTATCATTATTTAGTGCTGCCAAAAAGTTGCACACATATTGTGACAGTCGGATATCAATTTTACACCATCCAGACTAAAATACACAGACTTTTTCTGGACGACTTACATGTGCAATCGGATCAACTGGAAGATGAATTATTCTCCCAAATATTTTACTATCTATTGGTGATTTGTGAAATTGGTTGTTTGTATGGGCTGGTGTCAGTCCTTATGACACGCTTCTCATTTGTTGATTTCATATCGACCACGGTCACTCCAATTAGTGTGAAAATACATAGAGGAGCTGACATGATTTGCGAGTCTGCATCACATTCAGCTGACGAGATGAGAATGCTTCTCAAACTACCACCAAGAAAAAATTATATGCAGAAGGCCTTTTTTACGTCTCCTCAGAGTCAGCTCTACCGTTCCTACAAGTCTACAAGAGGTTTGACCTTCTGTGACTCGATCGATGCTTTAAAAAAATATGATGCCGCAGGTGTAATGTATATGCAAATTTTTCCGCTGCTTGAAGTGTTTGTATTTTCTTTCGAAATCAATGAAATTATATGATGTATGCTCTATGAGAAGTCAACCTGTGGCGCATATTTTATTCTCCGAGCTTTGCAGCTCCAACTCTAGCTCAAATAGTCTGCGGGTTGAAATACTAGATAGGCTGAGAGAGACAAGTGTTTTGCCATAACACTTTGACAGAGCGCATTTATAAAGGCTCATAAATGTGGCATTTTATAGGCTTGTGTGAGCTATGCAATCATTTAAAATATGAATGCGTAATTGTGTGCGTTATGTTAATCGTGCGTAATTCGTGGAAAGAATGGGCGTATGATTTGCTTTTTTAGCCATTTTTTTCCGAGACAATTCTTATAGGTCTGATCTGTACTTACTTCTAGACTGACTAAGAAAAAAGTTTCTAAGCAGAAAAGAATTTAGACAGTTGGAGCTAAAAAATTCATGTTTATGCGGTTGAGCTCACGGCGGAAATTTCGTGTTATTTGGAGCAAATTTCGTGCTAGAGATTCCCACCGCATGTATTTCTTAGCTTTGATCTATTCAAATCAAACAATTCAGCAATGGCTAATGAGCAAGCTGATCACATGTTTCAGCTAATTACACCACAAAAATATTGTTTTGGAAAAAAAAGTAATATGGAGGAGAGAGGAATAGGAAGCAGCCGTGCTTGGGGCTGCTTCCTATTCCTGTTATTCTACCTCTGCGTGGTCAAACAATTCTCGCACATTTTCAGCAGCTTTTTCTTAATCCCGCTAAAGTCGACATATTTTTTCTCAAATTTTGAATGGTCCCCAAGTAAACACCTGTCAACTTCTGTGCAGTGAATATCGAAATAAATCTATTGGCATTATTTTGCATCTTTTTTCATTTATTCCCCTATTTGCAAGGTGGATTTTTTGAAAACTTTCAAATGAGAAATCCTAAACTAAAGTTGCTAATTTTAAAAAGTTTTCCAAATCTTTGAAGTCTATGCCATATCTCAAAAATTAATAATTGCTGTCAGTGAATAAATTCCTAAAATTTTTTTTCGTTCGATATCGATTTCATTGTTATTTTGTAGAGACAGTTACTTTTACAGCCGTCTTCCAATAAAATCAGCCAGTCCATCTTTGATGGTGCGTGCGAGCATTTTCTTACGCATATATGGAAAACTTGTTTTTCACGAAAATTTGGTGCAATAGTTTTATACAATTTAGCGAGAAATCAAACGCACTTGAGTAAGGTAGACCAAGAACTCTTAAATCTAGTTTTATAGCTGTCGAGAGAGTACGCAAATAATATACATAAGTCTAGGTATCCCTTCTTTGGTATAGAGAAAGGGCAATTTCCACCATTGGCGAGGAAACTTCCGGAAGTGGAGAACTCAGCTGGATGCGCTATAATTTCATTAAACCCTCAATGCGAACATTCTCAGCGTATTTAATTTGGTGAAATTCAGCAATTCATAGGAAATTATAACGCTTGCCAACATAATCATCCAAGAGTTCCCTACAGTTTTCCTCCAGAAAAAAAAAGAAACAATCACTATCTTATAATAAAAACTGAGAATAACTTGCATCTTTGAAATTATTTTAATAAAAACTCTATAGATCACTTAGAAGATTAATTTCTAAAGTCAACTGCAATTATCGTTTTGAGATGTCCGCAGTATCAAATGTTTCATACACCTTAATTGATCGAATAAAGTAGAATAGAACATACTTCGATTTAGGTGCATCGGAATCAAGAAGAAGACTGCTGCTACGATTACGCAATACGAAGAGTAACATCAAATTGAGCACGGTTAATAGAAATATCGGTAGCAATACCATTGAAACGGCATTAATCATTACACTTATATCGATAAACTTTCGAAATGATAATGAAAATGGATTTGTTCGATTACCGAACCATCGCCTTAAAATCATTTCATATATATATATATATATATATATATATATATATATATATATATATATATATATATATATATATATATATATATATATATATATATATATATATAGGAAATAAGTAAAAGCTTACATATTGCATCAAACATTTTATTTATTACTTGCATCATGTGAATCATGCAGATATATTGTATGACGGTTTAGTGATCTAGTGATATAGATCCTGCATATATACTTAATTCTTTTAGTATGGCTATAGCCAAAATAACTTACTGTTAAGGAATGAGTTCGTTCTTCTATTGCATATGTTTTACTAGGTTTTGGAACTCAATACCTAGAAGGCGGTTAATTTTACTTCAAGAGTATTTTCCTTGGGTCATTGATTTTCTCGAGTGTATAACCCTAATGAAATAGTAAGGGCTACCGCCAATTCTAACGTGGTGGTTGTGTTAGGATTCACTTATTTTTAGAACCACGGAAAAAACAATTGTATAGAATATAGGCGTCGTTTTCTCCTCATTTTGCCTTCAGTTCGGCGAATAGGAAGCTTTCGCCTGATAGGCGGTTTTTGACAACGTTTCAAAGGCGCAGATGGCTGATACAATTCCGCTTGATAAAAGTAAAAAGTCAACCGGAACTATTACTGATAACTTCGACAGCATACTTCTCTAGATGCCGGGAAGTATGGGATTTCATTTTCTAATGAGCCATTCAAACAAATCCCCACTAGTTGGCATGCAGAAGGAAATTGTAAACGCGCATTATTAGCATACTTCAATAATTGGAGTTATTCATATGTTTGCAATGAGCCCTTTTTGTGCGAGCCGGGAGGGGCTAAAATTACAAAATCTACGAAGGCACATGAACAAGCAAATTCTCCTAAATTTGCTTTCAGTCGATCCGTCAACGTCTAAAAGAAATATAGAAGGGGAAATTTCGCCTTAAAACACGCAATTTGCACTGTGCCGAATTGATTCCTTTTACACTGGGAAGCACAAAAAAGGCTAAACTTTTGCAAAGGGCTAGTATGCATGGTCGAAACTATTAAGATGTGAACCTATTTTTGCGCATATTTTATTATTAGTCCGCATTCATGAAGGTGAGTGGTCAACTTTGTCTGATATAAAAGCTCAAATCGTGACGGCTACGTTGGCAACCGTTCTCGGCTAGGTTCCGTTCTGTTTACCGGATAGCTCGAGTGATTTTCCTGCAAAAGCATGTGGGCTGCCTTACTCGGGCACATTACGGTGATCGCTCTTACTCATAAGTCTTATCTTAACTTAAGGGCGTGATATTCTCATCGAAGATGTTAAATTTTACTCAAATATAGCGCTTACCCATCGTTGTTGATTGCAATACATTTCGAGTAGATTTGGGTGCCTTTGCAATAAGAGCGTACGAGACACTCGTATTGAAAGTGCTGATAGAATGTGACGATACCCGTTGACAGTACTATTGTTGTTAATATCAACGGCATACGATACCATTCCCATTCTGTTATTACATAGAGCGGATCACGTATACCAACAAGACGATCTGCGCATACAGCAATAACACACCTGCAAGGTGTTAATATGAAGCAATCCTTACTTGCTTGAAGTTGCTTGATTTATTTGCCTGCAGCAATCCTTACTAGGACATGTCAGCGGGATTCGAATAAAACTCTCTCTAAAGCGCTATTTGCTGAAATTCAGGTCAGAACCCCTAAATTTGCACGAATATTTGAATATCAACGACAGAGAAATGCATTGGTTTGTAAAGCGGCTTAATTAGTAGATGCCCTTCCACTTTCGATAGGAAATATCGAAGTTTACTCTCCAAAATTCAGCGTTAATGATTACAGGATGTAAGTTTTGATGTAAATTATAAATACTATATGATGCAAATTAGTAGGGATGCACATTAGGAAAATGGGAGGTAGCATCTTTCTGTTTATGAAAACAATGAGACACTACTTTTAAAATATGAGCAACATTTCGCTAAAGAATATACAAACGTTTGTTCTGCATGTCTCGATTAACGCTTATAAAATATGTCGGAAATCAGTGGGTAATTAAAAGTTTTCCTTCTCTTCTTTTTATTCGTTTATTGCATTTAGATAATTAAGTTTGCGCAGGAATATTCGAATAATGAATATCCGGAAATGCTGACAATAATTTGATAGAATTTTATTTCAGATGGAAAGCGGTCATTTCTTCCACTAAGAACTTTCCCTGCCAACCGTTTGTCGTTTATGAATGAGCTGAAAGGAAAAGTCATTCTCTAACACGGAATATTGCAATTCCTCAAAATTTCACCTCCCAAAAAATTTTTGATTGATTTTGTTAACAGCTACAATGTTTGCAATTTTTGTGAGAGAAATTTTTTTCGCAGTTCTTGAATTTATTTTCAACAACAGGAAGACAACTTAATCGAATCGTATATGAAAAGGATACGATAGCTTTTAGTGAAATGGATAGAAGATGTTTATAGAGGTGTCACTTTTCCACATTGTCAATCAATGTATCATTGATGAGGCAATAAACGAGTTGCAAATTTCAGGAGCAAAATCTATACTTCAGATTGATTAGATTTCAAATAAATGGAAGACTTTCCCGGAGTTTCCTTAATTCTCCATAACAAGCAGACCGATTTTGTGGAGTGCCAGCTTTTTTTATGATATGCTGGTTGGCCAGATGATCGATTGATACAGCAAAAATGAGATAGAATCTAGCATCTATGTCTAGTATAGATATAGCCAAGAAGTTGGCATGTTCTTATCTAGCATAATGCTAAATTTTACATTTAACATCGAATTCATTATTTGCTTAGTAAAGTTAATATATTCTACAATAAATGCTTTATGTTGAACCGTTTGCAGAATTTTCAAAAAGCCCAAAAAATATGCATTACACTCTCTTGTTGTCAATGAAATGCTCACTGTTGATGTGATAATAACGTTAAAGCAGAAGATCTTTTCTTTCTTTTTTTTAATGCTAGAATGTCACATTCTAAACGAAAAATTGCGTTAAAATTTGTGGCAGAAGTGAATTTTTAGAAAACGAGGAGATGAATATTTGTGTGAAATGGAAATTTTAGAAAAAAGAAAAAATAAGATTAAATTCGTATCGATTTCATTTTTATCATTTTTCATGATTTCTCACAATAATTTAAAAAAAAAAAATTATCTCATATGAAATATTCAAAGGAAACGTACCAGATGGCGATACATGACGACCAATTGGCGAATGAGATGAGATGTACCTTAGAGTAGAAATAAAAATAGCGATAGTAATAGCTATTAGTGAAAATTGGATAGTTGGCAAGAATATTCGGAAATACCAGCACAAGGAAGATTATATCCGAGAATGCCAATGCTGCCAGAAAAGAATTCGACCTAAATTTCCATAAACTGGATATATTGCATATCACCTACCTTTCAAATAAAACTATCATCAGCTGAAAATAGATATAGACATAATTTATATGCAAATTTGGTTTTACATAAAAATTCCAGCATGAATAAAAACTAAAAGTTTTTTTTTACTTATATTCGTGCAAATGATCATCAAAAAAGGTGATGATGCACTTATGGTAATTTAAAAGACTTATAATAATGCTATCATTTCTCTATAGAAAACGAAGCAATTTCGTAGATAATCTTATCGCATTTTTTTTTCGCCCACAAGTTGATGCCATTCAAAAGCGTAAGCACATCAAATTTCTTGTAAAAAGCAATAAATTTTTTTCTCTTTTTAATAGCACTTTCCTTAGAGGAAAAAAAAATCCTGAAAAAAAAGCGTCTCACTGCGTTGCACACCATTCAAAAGTCCATTAATTTTTTCTCAATCATGGCTTATCTACTTTTGCTCAAGGAAGATAGACAAGGTAGGCGATAGTTTTTTTCTAATGTCTTTATGAAACCAAGACAAGTTTAGATGGCTGTGTAACCATTCAATGATTTTTTTTTTGAATGAAGTTAAGAGCATTCAATCGATAGATTCTTGAGATGATCAGCTATGCTTCCATTGTTCTTCCATTACTGTTTTTTCCGAAGATACAGCTGTTTCGAAAAAAAGAAATGATTTTCCCTGCTCTGAATTGCCATATGCAAGTCCAATTCGTTGAGGTGGCCAAGAGAAGGAAAAGAAAAATGATGGCGGGGGTAGAATGAGGAGGGAGGAGGAAGGAAAAGGGCATTAGAGCAATTATTCAGGAAAGCAGCTCTTTGCAGCTAATTTTCTTTGAGAAAATGGCGTTGCACAATGGGAGAAATCCTCAGGTTGCAAAATTCATTATTGTATGGCCAAACTGCTTCCGCTTTTTTTTTCCGGCAATATCCATTTCGAAACAAATCACAAAGAGCATTCTATACTGTATTTCACTTAATTATTAGAATTATAAATATATTCTAATGCTTTCTTCCTACCTGCTTCTCATCGATTTATTCAGCAATACAGTTAAATTGAGTAGATTACCAGCAAGTCCAAATAGTACAACACATGGATAGAAATAACGCTGTAAATACTTTTCCGCTTCATTACCATACATTCGCATTTGTTGTGGCGTCAAACACACTTCCGAGAAATTATGCGACATCCTTATAATGTTGCTTAACGTTGATTCATATCTGAATTTTATTTCAATTTCAATCAATTCGATTAATTCAAAAATATTCATTCATTCATCTCGCGAGAACGCCTTAATTCTTTAAAGCGAGAAATCACTCAAGAGTTTTGATGCAGTTTACATGGCTCGGCTGTCAATAATGCGTTTACATGAGCAAACGATCTCTTAACAAGCTCGTGAAAGCGATCTGCTGTACAGTATAGGCCATATGATGAAAAGTTCTATCAATACACAACTGGGACTGATGCGCCATTGACAAAGCGCCAGATTTTAATTCCTCATAAACGGTGCTAAAGCTGCTTGATTATGGTAATATGTTTTACTCATCAATCAATCTCGGATTAAAATCTATGCTTATATAAGTGGACAGGTGTTGTAAGTGGACAGATGTTCAACACATATGCGAATGATTCCTCTTACCTTTTGCTTAATATACTTAGGTGTTTCCAGGTACAATAGTAACCACCAACAATAATTCTTCATCGTAACTTGCTTTATCGATCGAAAATTTACTGCTGATATCTCGTTAGATTTTATAGATACATGGTTTAGTCCTTATCGTTTATCACTCCTATTCAAACTTTAAGATCATCCAAGTTTTACAGTTATATTTATTAACCAATATTTATTAACCACTGCATATTTTCTGAAATTAAAAAAAAAATGTGATTCTGTAGAACTCAGTAAAGAAATGTTTACCCATAAAACTATTGTTAACTGTTTTCATATGCTATCAACAAGGGATTAATTTCCCACAAAAAAATTCTTAGTTCTTCTTTAAGTAATTTTTAAATGAGGAAAATGGCTTTCAATAATTCCTTACTTACTACTTAAAGCACGAATGCATGCTTCTATAATCTGAATTCATAATTTCTTGCTTAGTATTCTCAGATGTTATTAACTAAGAAAGTATATTCGTGATAGTATATCTCATCATTATCTATTGTGACACATTAAAAGGACATCGTTAATGTCTTATCTTATATGAAAGGTCTAGGACTGATTCAAAAATTTTGATCACTCTTAAACATCGCATCACACTTATACCAACTTGCTCATCAATCACACCTGTTATTTGCAACTTATTTCCTAGAATCAGTTCTCTTAATTATGAGGTTCTGCTAAGTTCTAGCTAAGTTTAGGAATATCTACTCTAAAGCATTGTTCCACCTCCTTTCTCCTCTATTATTTGCTTGCAGCAACAATTCTGCACTATTAAAATGCGGATAAAGCCATGAAACAATAGCTGAAAATTATTACAGTAATTTGAAGAAATAGTATGAGATGTAGGCGAATTGCATTTAGACAATAATATGAGCACACTATATGGAAGAACGATCAACACACTTATATCCGAGAAAAACACCAAACTGCATCCACTAGGACATAGTGAACGAAATTAACAGCGGACAATGGAGTTTCTGACACAATGTAAAAGAACTAAGTGTCCAACACCGTAATACTCAACGATGGTATCGCGAAAGCGAAGAAAAGGAAGAAAAATAGTTTAATCTTCGATAAATTATTTCACTTATTCTGCAAATCAAATGCAAAAAAAGCTTTGCAGAATTGTTGTAGCCACTAAAGCAAAACATTCGCCGTGGTTGATGACTCGCTCGAACTAACGATGCCCGATCCGACGCTAGATAACTGCACAGTTTTTACAACTATCCATTAGCGACCGATGATCGACGAGTGATATGAAATTCTTCTGACGTTTGATTGCTATATAAGCAGCCCTTGAGGCGACTATTGGCTTCTACTCTTGGTATTGTGCACGCTGTTCGTGTTTGTATTCGTCGTTTGTACCCGCCATTACTAACATTTCCCTTCAGAGGCAATATAAAAGAATAAGAAAGAGGAATTCAACAACTTTCTTTGCAGTGCACCGTTCATGCAACTAGAAATTGATGATTAGTATCGTATGAACCTTCTTAAACTTCAAAAATAGAATGACTTCAAAGCGATCGACTGATCGAATATCTGAGATTGAACTGATAAGAACAGTACCTCATACTTTGATCTTAAGTAATAGGTATAAAGTGGCGTATAGGAATGAAAAATGCATCGGACGGGATCAAAGATATGGCACAATTAATAAAGGCAAACCCTCGTAAATTCTCGAACTGAAAAAAAAAAGACAAATGTATTATCAGTCGTTTACTTCTATCTATAGTCATGTCAAAGGCTTGAAGCCTAACCAAAAACGACTTCCTGAATATAAAACTATCGAACTGTAGGTGTGCGATGGCTATAGGAGTGCCACGAGATGCTTGCTACCTTTATTGCCAAACGTTTATTTGACGGCATAGTCGATTTAACACTTTCGCTAGCATTTTGATATTCACTGATCAAGCCCATATATTGTATATCATCGACGATGGACATGAAGTAGACAAGTGAATCGAAGAAACTAACAAGAAAGCCGAGATAGGGGAATAGAGAGAGGGAGAAAGACAGAGAGAGACAGAGAGAGAGAGACAGCTGGCTGCAAAATTAGTCCACCTAAACTTGAAAGAAACTTTCATAAACAGGTGCACATCAGTGAGTGGGCTAGCAAGAAGTCGGTGAAAAAATTTTTCTATTTCAGAGCAATTTCGAAAAATATGATTAAAAATTAGAATACCATATCAATACCTGGCTAAATGATAACATTTCGAAAATATTTCCTGTTCATTTTATGTGTCCACCTATCCAATCTTAATAAAATAAAAATAGCACGATGTATGATACGTGAAAGCAAAGAATGACGTCACTCAATGCTCTATCTGCTCCAAGAATATGGTTATTCTCAATAGTAGTGATTAACTCATAGAGGAATAAAAAATATTGTTGGAAAATTGCCTTCAACCGCAATATTCGATTAATAGATCGAAAAAAAAAAGAAAATATGAAAGTAACAAAAGTTTGAAATAAAAATATCGTTGAGAAATTCTCAATAATTTAGTTGTAAATGAGTTCTCTCTAGTAAATCTAGCCAGTAAGTAATAGTATTAAATTAGCCAGGTATAGATGAACATTCCTAATTTATAAAGGAAAAGTCGAAAAAAAAAATACGATTAAGCACGTTAACACATCGTGATCTCTTCGTTTTGTATAGAAAAAGCACATACGACTTGAGTGAATCAATTGTTTGCGGTGTAAATTAGCCTAAAGGTATTAGCAGTGTTTATTCCTAACGAGAAAAATAAACAACGAAAACTTATAGATAGAAATGCATTATGAATAATTTCGGAATTCATGACGCTCTATTTCTAAAAAGGTGATGAGGGAAAATTGAGGGAACTATGAGGGGAACTATGAGGGAAAATTACTCTTACAAGCTCAAAAATTCCCGTTATTAAAACTTAATTTATAGCGTGAATAACTATAATCGAACTTGCTAAATTTGCTCGCATACAAACAATTGAAATATTTTGTGAATACATTCGAAAAGCCATCAATTAATAAAAGTTACATAAAAACTGTTAATTTTTTTTTCACTTAACTACAAAAAAAGCAAAATTTGTAGTTCTACTGTTGAGCTTTTAGAGCAAATAAATCGACTGGCATATCTATCTAACATCCATCCTCATTAAGTTTATGATTTAAATGAATAGGGAAAGTACGTGGAATGGTCGACAGCAAACCGTTAGGAGGTATTGAAACAAATTCAGCGCCTTATAGATAATTTGAAGAATTGGGGAAAAAAACCTTAGCGGAACCAACCGCTTATTTACAATACATTGAAAGATATCAACATTTACTGATTAACCTTACGTAGTATGCAACTAGAAGATGCATTATTTTAGTGACAAATTCTCTTACGCATTAGCAGGAAATTTTCTACGACAGTTGCAAGTAGCTTCGAATAAAATGCTAAAGATTTAGCACGTATCGTTCTACTCATAGAATGGCGCAGTTGTTTTCGTTGTACTATTATTTTGAATTCCTATAAAACTCTACATCCCATTTTGCGCATCAAGATTGATCGCTTTCACGAGTTCTTTAACAGTTCTTTAGCTTGAAGAGGTCGAAATTTTAGAAATATGTAAAAAATCCCGTTCAATCCGATATGCTCTAAGGTTTAGCAAATGTCGTTTTCAGCTTTTTTTATCCGAATATCTCGAACTTGGAATATCGAACGAATAAGAGGTACAGCAGTAAGAATTCGAGTCAGGCGGTTTGTGTAACGGATAGCGGACCGTGCAGCGAGGCTGACGGCATTTCTTTGCCCTGAAATCTGTAATTTATATAATGCTGTGTTCGTTTGAATGCGATTTTTTGGACATGCGAACATCATCACTGATGAAAAATCCCGAAAATGTTGATATGTTGCATACTGGTAATATTTTCACATATTAATATGACTTACATATATCGACCGATATGAGCCATGAAGAAATGTTTGTCGTTTAATTTATCAATATGCAAAGTAATTCATATGCAAATTTTGATCGAAAATTTTTCTATTTTAGGGTTATATGGCTTTTCAATCTATTTTTTTTTTTTGCAGAAATATCTGACTTCAACACTTTCCCACTTTTTGAGCATCGTTTTGACTTTTGTTATGCTCAATTAAACCTCTTCTCAAACCTAACAATTTTGACTTTTGTTATACTCATAAAACCTTCTCTGTTATTTCACTTCTCATTGACTCGTATTGCAGAATAAAATTTCTCTTGCGGAAAAAACAACTTCAAATCGGTAAAAAATCTTCCATAGTAAGAACCAGCGACGACAATTTAACCACTTCAAATAAAAGATCAAACAGTAAGATTACAAATATTCTCGACAAACTTGTAAAATCCCCTCATATATTTTTTCAGGGATTTCTTAGCAGAATTTCTTAAAGCAATGAAATAAAATCGCAAAAATATTGGCTCAAAAATGAAGAATTAAAAGAAATATGATTGAATTTGAAGTGGTTTCATTGAGGAGGAAATAAACTTGAAGCAAGTGGCTATGATTTTTTAAATGAGCGATTAATTAATTGGTGTAGGTGTGTTAAGCGTGGAGAAGTGCAATCATCAGCTGACACAGAAAATATTTGCGCTTCTTTTCTTTTTTTTTTTTTTTTTTTGCAATATAAGTACAATAGCATAGGAAATCAAATCTAAAAATGTGTTTATTGAAGAATCTCATATTCTTGAAAAGCACATCAGACAGCAGTTCCATCATCGTATTTCCACATACAAGCTACTGAACGTTATCCTCGATCGTTTAAATTGATAGACAGTTCTATAGTTACATAGTAATTCTAAATTTCTTTCTTTCCAGCAGTGCTTCATGATTTTCAAACTTGACAAACGCTTTAAGGAGTTTTCATGCATGTAAGTTGAAGTTTTTCTGCTAGCTGGACGAAGTTTGAAGGATATTCACGATGTCCACGTTTCCAGAATATAAAGAGATGTGCCAATATCGAAGGTATAAGAATCTCTTCCCACTCCCCTTCTCTCCACAATCACTTAACAGATGAAACGAGAAAGGCGAAAAAAAAATTTTTTTTTTGGCACAACGCGTGCACTATATTTGCCGCAAACAACAATTATGCTTGAATTATTTGCTGAATTTTATCGAGTACATGTATGCAAAATGACGCCAAAATATCTTTTTAATTTGGAATCGTTATTTCTGGAACTTCATGGTCGTTACTGCAACGTTAGCTGCAATTATGCCAGGAATCCTTAAAACTTATTGGCTCAAAAAACCTCAAACCTTACACCTCCTTGATTGGAAAGAGCTCATGCCTCAGGCCTCTTTGGTCCAAAAGCCTCATGTCTTAAGCCTCTTTCGCTCAAAAAAACGTTACGCTTTGCACCCCTTTGATTTAAAAAAAATCTCCATTTTAGTATATTATTATGTTTTATGATCATAGTTGCACGAATACGTAACAAAATCATGTTTTCACAAGAAATATCGCGCATAAAGATGTATTGAAAGATGAGCTAACTTCAAAACTATAATTTGCAATAGTCTCTACAATAGAGACCTCATTCGCTTCTCATTGGGGGGAAAAAGTTTTTTATGCTATTGCTCAAAAAGTTTTAAAAATTAGCGTTGTATTTTAAATTCAAAAAAGAATAATATGCCATTCAAGAACTGTTAACGTCATAGCAATGACCTATTCTTCAACGTTGTTGATAGCAAAAGAGCATGTAAAAACTTCTTATTGAAGATTCGACAAAGCGCCAACAAAACCTTAGCAAAGTGCTCTAAATTTAAAGAGCCCTAAAAGAGCTTTAAATCTGAACGTGAGTAAAACCTTCATAGTTTACTTTCTTAGATCAAAAGATTAGTAAGACCGAAAACGGGTGGCGCTCGACCACTAACATTTTTTCACCTAATCGTTCGTTTAGCGACCTTTTAAATTTAAATATGAGTAACTAGTTGAGTAGCTCAATTAATTAGGCCTTAATATGGGGAACTCTAAGTTTTAGGCGCTGAGCTTTCGTTGAACTTTTATTCCCCGGGAGTTTTCATAAGGAAGTAATAGAAAAGCATGATTGGCGTAGGTAAAAATTAATTCACCAGGGAACAATTCAAAACGTTTCCTAAAAATTACGTACCATATGCTAGAAAATCCTCCGCAAATACTAATGATGGACGACATTGCATTACGAAAATCGAAAATCTCCGCAATTATATAACATGAAAATAATTGCAGTCAAGCCAATAGTTCTGATATGTATCCGTGTGTGCTGTTTTTTCTTAGCCACACTGACGAAATTGCTCTTCTGGCTCGATCACTTGTTCGTAGACAGCGCAACAACTCGCCACCACTGGCCCCCGGGGAGGGGTGGTATTCTCGGATCATATTGCTTGTTGAATCTTTGAACCTTACCTCCACCTCCACAGAAGCCGCATAACGCAAACGACTTGTAATGACGTGTTCAAAAAACTTTCCCTAATGTATGCTCGGATCCCATAGCGCTCGACCTCTTTTAAGAATTCCTGGAGATCCTTTTCTGTCCAGAATTCTTGAATGAGACTGGGCATCCTCGGAGTTCGCAACTTGAATTTGGGATCCTCCAACTTTGAGGCCGCGAATGATATTTTTATAACGTATGTTTTACAATACATAATACACATGTATAACAATGCATGTATTAAATGCATGCTAATTAATTCGTTTGATATTCATATAGACAAAACGCACACATGTAACGCACATATATCAATAAACTTATTCTATATGTATATGTATTTACATAATGTCTCATATTGCTTTCTTTATTCACATATTTATTCATACTTTATTATATTTATTTATTTATTTCAATCAAAAGAGCATTCATTACGAATTAATGTCTCTTCATATCGCTTCCACCTGCCCTAGCCCAATGCCCCTCTGATCCACTTGGCTCCTGTGGTCTTTATGTCGACCTGTACTGCTTGGAAGTCGGTCGCGTGAATGTATTTATTCATACGCAATATATATTTATACATAAATCTGTTAGTTGAATGAATAGTCTCCAAATCTACTGCATATTTAAAAAAAAAAACTTTTATTTGCTTGCAATACGGAGACTTATAAAATGCATGGCTAATGCAGTTTATGCTACGTTCTATTTTGACACTTTTTCAAAAGCTAACAGGTGGATGCACCATAAACTATTAAGCCGCTTAAAATTTGGAATATCGAATTTTCCTCTACAGATTCTGAAGTTCAGAGTTCAAGAAATTCCAGAAGTATGATTTCCTGAAGTATAGCTGAGTATGATTTCATGTAGGAAATCTCGATGTTTAGCGTCTTCAGTCACTAGAATTTCAGACTGGAATCATCAAACAACAAATCGTGGGTCGAAGTTTCATAGCTGACAGATTTCGAATGGAACACTGAATGACATATAGCGACGTAACGTACAACCAACATCCGTGTTCCACATCGATTTATCTAGTTCTGTCATAACTAAATTCTAGAAATGTCTTTTCTGTTTTCATCTTTCTGGATTCTATGAATCAGCGGGTAATATTTTTAAAAAAAAGCACTAACGATATGGAAAAGCTTTCATTTGCAGCCGCTTCCATCTTGATAGATGGACCGAATAAAATGCAGTTGAGGAAAGAAATGAGCAGAATTATGAGATTCGCCGATGATGAAGAGAAAATACTAAAGTATCAAGCGTATCGAATATAATAAACGAGTTTGATTAATTTCCACACTAAAAAAAACTTTCATCTAGCGCAATGATGTCATCGCAAAACGTATCATTTATAATTGTAGACAAAATCTTGAAACAGTGAATGTTTACTTATACTTACCTATCAAAAATTTACCCCTTCCTGAGAGACTTTCCAGCCGATCAAAGGTTCAAGAAGGCTGATTTGAAAGCAGCGGAAACTATACTCTTCACTTCAATCGGCAATTTTCTCCATACAGAAAACTGACATTATGAGTCAACTCAGTGCATCTAGCATAAAATTGCCGTTTGCAATTATAAACGAATAATGAGATTATAAAGCGATTATGACCACACTAAAATGTGGAGCTATTGATGGAAATCGATTTTCATTTTAACCTAAAATTTCTTCATTGAGTGGATTATTCGTGCGAATTTGTTAAGCCGATTAAATATGCAAATTTTTGCGAGGATCTTGAAATTCTCGATAATTCAGCATAAAATTTGACATTTCTTCGAAAGCACAGATGGGAACATATTGTGTTATGATAACACAATTTTTTGATTGGCAAAAAAATTTACTCACAACTTTCGAATTGGCAATTTAAATAGGCATGCATCATTTATTCTTACAAAGTTTGATACTCTCATTTAATTAGACGGAGATAAGTGTAGATGCACGAACGGATATCACATGATCGCGAAAGAACCTCTATGAAAATTGCTTTTAAAAGCGCATAAAATTGCTCTGTTACAATACCTTTTTTTTTGAGTGAACTATGCGCTGTTTGAAATTATTATCCATTACGTTGAAACAGTAGACAGATAATTCACTTCATTTTGGTTTTTCAGAAGCGAAGTTCAGCGCAAAACGCTAAGTTTTAATAGGACAGAAGTAGAGAAAGAACTAGAAATTGCGCCTATAAAGAGGTAGCTATGCATAGCTGGCAGGATCTATAGGATCTATAATCCTATCGATTGTATCATTCGAACTGAATAAATCTCAAATGGAATTGTGAAGTATACCAAGGGAGACGTTATGACATACCGTTAAGAATTCGATCACCTGACTACCGGAAATGCATAAGCTCAGAGCTCAGATGTAGACAATTTTCTTTTGAAAAAAAAAAAAATAATTCGAACATGCAGAAAATGATGCCAGTGAATCTGTCACAAATCAATTCCTATCTTATCACGTTCATTCAGCCGAATGACTGTCAAAAACAATAAAGAAATATCAAATAATACTTTCATACCGAGTCAACTAACCATAAATCTTGTGGAACTAAGAGAGCTTTTTTTTTTTGCCATAATGCAGAAGAAATGAATTCACTTCCCGAATTCACCTAGATGAAAATATCGATAAGACACACCTAGATGATGATTAAGTTTAGTAGAATTCAAGATGAGTGAGCATCTTATTCGGTTTGAACTTTATATAGCAAATTTTATTGCCATTTAATTTTTATGGTTCATGAGATGAAACAATCGTCAACATAAATAAATGCATTAGCAAAGATATTTGTGTAAAAATATCACAATGCAATTTTACAAATGCATTGCAAAAATTGCAAACAATCTAACGCCATAATAGCTAATGATTATTGCATATAATATCATTTTCTTTTTTTTTCGTTTATTGCAGAAAAGAAATTCTGTAGAAGTTTTTAATTTTATCATCCTATGGAATATTAGAGAAAAATATTAAAGGAAAAAGGAGATTTTCGAATATTTCATTAATTTATTGCAATAATCATTTAACTGAATAAACAATCATTTTTTCATTTTATTAGATCGATACGAAGAGAAAAACAGAGGAATATGATCACGTTCGCAATTTTGCATCATAAATATAAATAATATAAGAATTTTAATTTATTTTTATACTGCATAACTGAAAACGTCACAAACTAAGGCCTATTTCATTATTATTCACAGAACAACGAAGACTAGTGAAGTAGTGAAGTACAACAACAATATAAATGCGCCTGAGAAAAAAAACATCGTCTAAGAATGTATCATAAAGCAGCACTTCAGAACACTCACAACATATCGCATAAAATCTGACCACTTCTCTGATGAGTTTTCATTAAGCCATTCTTATAATGGAGAGCAGCACATTAAAACGTTTTAAAATATACGTAAATATAGCCTCTATAACACTTTCTGGGAGGCTATTCCAGACTCGCATCACTCTACACTGGAAGCTATGTAGAACGTTGTTTAGCGAACCGTCAACTCTATAGCGGAATGATTGTTAGTATGGAAATTGCCTGAATCGATATGCATTTAAATAATTATTTCTTTGGATGACATAGCTTGGAGAGAGAATAAAACGAAGAAGAAGAGAGAGAGAGAAAACGACAAAGAATGACATACGCTGAATTGGTTGTTTACAGTAATCTTCTAATTGTCGAAATATTTATATTTGCGGCAATTCAATAACATTTCAATCAGTCATCACTTGTTCTCCACCTTTTTCCCCCACCCTCTTCCTTCCTCATTTGAAAAACCCCGTCATCACAAATTCAGGAAGTCGACTTGAAGCTTTAATTTTAAGAGTAGATAGAATTTTATGAATATACTCGTTCCGACTGGCTGTTGCGCACAACACTAATCGGGGAAATATGCCCCATAGGGTAGGTCTCGTTGCGCCGAAGACTAACCCGGGAAATGCTTTCCGTACTAAATAGCGCGACAGACCATCATTTGATGAAGCTTAAAATTATGAAAGAAAGTGAAGAGTGCAATAGATACTCGAGTGGGCTAGACAATTCAATAAAAATCAACTCAAGTCAGCACAAAGCACAATAATGCACCTGTTCAGTGAGCAGCACTTCTAACTAAAATAGCGCTCCATTAATAAAATGTTGCCTTTGTTTCTATCGTTGATTTTTAGAGAGAGAGAGAGAGCTATTGTTTGGAGCCGATAGGAATAATTTTTTTTTTCTAATTTGGAAAATTTTTCAAAAAATATTGCTATTTTTGACATAAGAAAATATAAATTTTTTGGAGAGAAAAATCGTTAACTTTTATTTACGTAAAAAAAAAATTAACGCTGTAATGATCAATCGAAAGTTGAAGTAATTAGCGAAAAATTCTTTATGATATTCAATTATATATTTGCTAAGAATATTTTCTATTATTATTTCCTATTATATTATATGCAATTAATGATGCAAGAATGGTTTTTTTTTTCTTCTCGTTGATATTAGCATTAAAAAAAATTTCATCTCTCTGGTTCATTTCTTTTAATAAAATTTTTTTCTTTGCTCTCTAATTTATGAGAGCTAAATGAGCGGAAAGAATCAAATAAAGCAAAAAAAAAAAAAAAAAATGCGAGACGGAGACTGGTACGAATGTATTTTTTCTATTTCAGCTCATTAGAGCGACTAGTTATTTTAATATTCAAAGTGTATGACATCATCCCTGATTGTATCCAATCGATTATGTAAATGTATAATCAAAAAAATTTTTGAATAAAATTTATCGTTTAGCCATATTCGAATGATTAATGAAAAAGTATAGGTATATTTATTTTATGTTGCCCTAGAAGAAGTCGTATAAAAGGTCCTATTGTGCTAAAAAAAGTCTCCTCTATGTCTCCTTAGGCGTCACTATGAAATAAAGATTGAAGAGGACATAAAGAATGTCGTCGATCATAGTCACTCATGCCAATATGATACTCTTCTCTGATAATTCTAACGCTGTATCACGATTCTTAAAATGTTGACATACTATTCTACACTATACTGTTAAACTTTACTCTAGGATTAATTTTCGAAGGTTTAACTGTAGCGTAATACAATTAACGAAAACCGCACAATATATTTGTAATAGAGTAAATTTATACTTTTTGTATTTAGTAATGAGTAATGAAGATAAAGTAACAATTTGAGCATATCATAAATGCTGATAATTAAATAAAACTTGCAAAAAAAAATGAAACCGAAATGAGCATAAGTAACAATAATGCAAGTTTCATCGTTCACGGTGATAAAAAAGCGAGGTATTTGACTCCAATTCAGCTCTAGAACAATGCAAACTAGTCGTACAATAAAGAAAACCTATGATAGTTAAATTAAACGCATAAAATAATAAACACATACTATTCGAAAAAATTACAGATTCTTGCTTTGCCGATTATTGTTTTTTTCTCCACAGCTTTACCAACAATATTTTTTGCTTTTTCGCCAATATCGAGACCGCCAAAAAATTTTCGTGAAAGATGCAATTTCCATCTTCTCTAGTTTTTAACCCATTGTTAAAGTATCTCACATGATTTTATAGAAGATAAAGGTCAGAAGCAGCGACGGTCAATACCTGTGCTACTGAAAAGTGCGCAAAATGAAATTGCTTGGGCTCATCCGTGGATAATACTATTCAGCGCTAATATCAAAAAAAAAGAGAATACCTTTCCTGTTCTGAATTAGCTCAATCTTATATAGCAGAAAAAGTGATAGAAATGAAATGCTCATGTATATGCTGGAGAATGCGTAAATAAGTTAGATTATAAGATTAGGATATATGTCTTGCATCAATATAAGGATATAAATAGGTCGAAAGGGGAAAATGTAAAAATACTTTTTGTCATTTTCAGATTTATAAGGTAAACTATTTATGAGGTAAACTCTAAACCTTTATGAAGGCTGAATTGTCCACTGTTTTAGCAAAAGATTAAAATGAAAGTTTTAAACATAGAAAAGTTAAGTCAGCGATAAAGCTTGAAGTAAGAAGTAAGAGAAAGCTCTACCGCCTGCTTGTAGACCGCATCATGTTGACAGGAATTTCCAAATGGGGCAACAAAAGATATCATTAATATCAACCTATACATATGTATAAGATGTAATCATTCAACGCGAATGTATCATTGTCGCTGTCGTCATCGTCGCAGGACATTGGCGATTTCTTGTCGTATTTTCTGAACGTCCACAACATCAGAACATCTAACCTCATCGTCAAAAACATCGGGCATAACTCCTTTAAATTTCCTCTACCTGGGCGTATTCTCAAAATTCCTTAAAGAGAGGGCAGCAAACGTACGAGACGGAGTTAGAAAACAAGCTGGGAACAGTTTTCCAACAGCAAAGATTCTATGGTGAGCAAAAAACGCATTATACGATCATAACAATGAGCGCTATGGACAAAATCGAGCCTATTCAACCTTTGTTAAGTTACAATTGCAATTCAATGTAATCGATGATGCAAAATTCACTTGCAAATTGCATATGCAAATCCTCCACAAACAAGTCGTTTTTTTTTGAAACAATGCAAATGATATGAGGCAATAGTTGTGCCTATGGGAAATTTATGCAAATCTTTTTGGTAAATTTCATGCATAACTCGTTTCGAGTTGATGAAGTTGACAGATTGGTAGGTTCTATTCTAATGGTGTGCATTATATATACCAAATTTCATCGCCTCAGGTTCAGTAGTCCCTGAGTTGGAAATATCGGATTAACAAGTGCAGCCACGCACGCTTATGTGCCGTCAAGATGTCACAACAACGAGTTGCAACAGAGCAAATTTGCATAAATCTTGCACAAAAGAAATATGAGAAGCGGATGATTGAGTTTTTTGCTGCGATCAGCTTTAAGACATTTTTAAATCTGATTATTTCCAAGTAATTAAGCGAAAGACTTCAACCTCGATGACTTCTTAGTTTCCCCACCAACTAAATACTGCAAATATTTCGTCCAACGTCTATCATTTTAATTTCGTTTACAATCCACAATGATATTCGCCGATGGCGCATTAAAGTTTGATATAAGAAATAAGTAGTTCTAAGTACCTCTATGTAAACACTAGCTATTATAAGTACCAGCTACTTCTAACTACCAATATGCTCATCCTTTTTAAAGCCTCCCAACGAGCAGTCCACAATCGAAATTCGGGCAATAAATATTTCATACTTTTGCTTGTACGACCGATCGGTTGCACAATTTCTAAGCTTAAAGAAGTTTCCGGAAGTGATGACTTACTCACATGGAATAGCGAATTCAAGGACCATCCTGTGATGTATATGTAAGCTCATGTCCTCATCAAAATCCTCCAAATTCCTCCCCTCACCTCTCCTCTCCATCTACTAATGCAACGACTCCTTTTCCTCGTTGTTCTCGTTATCTGCTATCCTTTTAACGTTTAATAAAGAGTATTGAGAAATGACAAGAAATGAAAAATAGTTTTTATGCAATTTTTTTTGCGAAGGATTAAATATCGCTTTTTTTGTTGCGAGGGCTGAGAGCGTTCTCGGTCGGGTTAACTCAGAGCGTATGCAAAAATAGACATAGAAATCAACACAATGTGCTGAACTGTGTTGAATTTTATTTCAACTTTTTTATTGCAAATTCGGAATTTCTTCTTCGCCTTAGTGAGAACAGTTTGACGATAAAGGTAGGAATATCTGGAAGGACTAACCTCTATTAAATCTAGTTTATCTCTCTCTTTTTTCCTCTTGTCATGTCAAAACTCTATGAAGATTAGCAAGGATAAAATCTTGTCATAATAGCGGCGATGGCGAATTTTGTGGTTCACAAAGCAAAAATGTTTGAGAGATAGATATATAATACTATGAGCGTAGATAAAAACTCATAATCCCTACGCCTACGGGCAATCCAGCCATTACGTAATTGTTGCAATCATTTTTATGCTATAATTTTGCCATAATTTTGCTATAATTGTTGTGCTATAATTTTTCATTTTATGCTATGATTTATGAGATTGCTTCTTGACCGATGATTCAGCTTTTTGGAAAAATTATGCTGGCGGTCAATTTTGCATTAATGACCATTATGGATTTCAATCAACCACAAGTAGCTCCCCTTATTTATATTCGTTTCCTCGCCGTTATTATCTATACATGGTTAAAACTATCTAATATATGCCACAAAATAATATCAGTACCAATAATTTTATGCATAAATTTCAATTTTGCTATAACCATTAGCAGCCTATTAATTATTATTCAATTGCAAAATTTGTTGAAAACAGTGAGTAGAAATTTTTTTTTACAAACTTAGAAAGGAAGCACTCATGTGCGATATGAATACTCCGTGCTTTCTCTAACTTCTAAGGAAATTTCACTTATTGGTGCCGCTCTCAATTCGAAATGTCGTTTATGAGAGTCTCTCCATATCGAGAGACAAAGCTCATTGATAGTTGAACGTTTGCATCGAATTTCCACATTCTTTAAACCGCTTTCGCAATAACTGCATAAAATGAAAATGCTGAAATTTGACGACAAAATGCTGACTTCTTTTTCACTATGGGTCTTATTTGTTCTATTCCAATGAGGCCCATCTGGATGGGAGGATAGGAGAGGAGTGGAGATTAGCGGTAGGGGAAGCGGGAATAAGAAGGATCGGGCGAATCCTTTCTCCTTCCCATGTAGTAGTAAGTGTCACATGTATAAAACTATGCTCTATCAGCTAGCTTATAAAAACATTTTGAGACGATGTGAAGCATATTTTCATAGGCATTTCAAAGCTAGACATTACAAGCAGAAAGGATTTGTACACATATATTTCGAAGTGAACAAAACTAACAAAATAGTGCATAGAAATGTGCTTATAACGCTTTGCACTAGGATGCCCATTATATTCTTATATGATTTCATTGAAAATTATAATAAAACTCATCGCTTAAGCGTATAACACAACGTCTTGTAGTTAATACAAGACACTTTATATTTGATGCATAATTAGCAATTTCAAGCTTATTTTCAGCGCAAAATTTTTCCGCTTCTCTATCTCAGTCATACATTTAAATGTTATAATTATGTCATAATTTTTAACCCTATAGTAGTGTTATAATTTTGTATTCGTGTTATAATCTTTTTGTTTTTCAAGTTTTGAGGCAATAAAATACCTACAAACAAAATAATTGTATAGTGCAACTATCATAGCGATGAGTTAAAAATTAAACTACAATCCGCAGATAATAATTTACTTCAAATATTATGGACGAATTATTTGAGTATGAAATCGGGTTAAGCGAACGATGCCGTGACGAATGGATGAAATGATGCTTGTGATGCTCTCTATCTTAGGCACTTCCTGAAGCGTAAAAACGAGGCAGCTAGGCTGTCGCTATTATATGACAGACGCAAGCAGCACAAAGGAAGTATCAAATACACATATCTCCTCTTTCTTTCGAACTATTCGATCAAGCAGTCCGCTAAGCGAACTCTAATGCAATACTCTTGATTGATCGTTCAAGTGCAACTTCCAACTTTAAATTGTAAATACAACTTACTTGTCGTCCTACCAAATAGTCCATTCCCCTTTGGCAACTAAAAATTTTTTTCATCGTTATCATGATCTATCCATATTCAGAGAAAAAAAAAATACCTCGCATGCGTGTCCGCACCATAAAGTGGATACTATTGTGAACGCATCGAGCGTATTAATGGAATAACGTCTTTTGCAGCAAAAAATTCAGCTTTTTGAGCTATTCGAATGTAAGTTTACAGCTTCCAGCTTCCTCTCTGGAAGGGAGAAAATAGAGAGATTGCAACCTCCTTAATAATAATAGGAAAAGGAGAGGAGAAGGAAAGCCTTTGCCATTATCTTCTTCCTTTCCTAACTCTGCCCCAACCTCTTCTTCTCTCATCCATTCTCCGATCAAAAAAATCAACTTAAGGAGGAATAAAATAGTTGTGAATTGCCTTAAAAATTGATTATTACACAAAAATAATGACGAGTCGCTTCGCGATGGCCTTTCGCCCTTTAATCGAATGCTTGTAAAAAATCTGTGTCAATGAAGCCCCCTTTGTGACCACAGTGAAGACCCTCTAGCGACCGCACTAAAAACCCTCTAGTGGCCACAGTAAGACCCTCTAGTGACCACATTAAGACGATATGAAGCAAAATTAAGTAAAGGCAACCATTTCTTTACTATCCTACTTTAAGTTCACGTATTCCCACTGAAAGTCAATGGCTTTTACTTCATTATATCTTGGTTATTATGAACAAACTGAACAGTCTTTTGAAATACAAATACTCAAAGTGCAGTAATTCGGCAATGAGATTTCTCCTATTTAAAAACTGACTTCATAGACAGACAGCAGAAACGATGAAGGCAAACGACGGCAATGAAAGTTCAAACGACGGTGAGAGCGACGCAACAGGAAGGAAAGCGCAGCGTACCTACAGCGTAATTGGTGGTCAGCATTAAAGTCGTACCGAAAGCACAAATCCGGCCTGCGGTAGTTGTGTCTACTTCACTGTTCGTTGAATACAAACCAAATGAACAACTATATTGCTTTGAAATACTCAGGCATTGCATCACTATGCGCACCTGTACTTTGCTCAGGTATTGTTTGGTCATTACGAGACATGAGCGGTGCGCTTAAGAGCCAGAAAAAAGCGCATCTGTCTATGAAAATTTTTTTGCAGAAATCGTAATGATGACGCATATAATCTTATCCACTCAGAAATCATTTATAAGCACCTTGAAGTTCTTTGGTATGGTAGAATTTTTCCGCTATTTCAATCCAAAAATATAATTTATGACTATGCTTGATGTTGGCGTAAACAGGTGATGAAATAAACTGCGCACCACCTGTGAATGATTCCTCTTTTTTTTTACGAGCATTTTTATGGTTTCTAACGCGTTCTTGTAAAAGCACCCTATTATAATATTATGGATGCTTATATATCCTTGAATGTGTATGTCTGCTAGCGCAACACTTTCAACTCATACTCACGGGAGGTTTCGCGAAAAAAATTAGTGGAGGATATTTGTGCTTGTCGTATGATTCCAGTTCCAGTTTCATTCCGGCCAGGTAGGTTCTGCATTAGTGATGCACATTTCACTATATCATAAACTATGCAAGCTAAATTTGTTCTGCAGCCAGCTGGACGACATTTACGGTATTAAAGCTGCAAAAAGGAATCTTTGCGTGTTGACTTGCATGTTTTTTTTTTGACTATGAGAGTGGACCCACCTTGATTCTAAATCGTTCACCTGCCAGATGCTCACACCTGTAATAGGTTGGAATATATCTAAGTTCAACCTATGCTATTAGGCTTTACGTTAGCAATACCGAGCATGCGTATACGATTATGGACTTCAATCTTATCTAATAGATTTTGTTGTTTTTTTTTTCAAACATTTATGCAGAAGATATTCTCACTTTCAAACATTCTCACTAACGCTTATGCCTATCATTAACATACAAATTTCTAAATTTGTTTATTAAAAAAAAATTACAATATGAAGTGATAAATAATTCCACAAGAAATTTGGTAAGAAAATTTTTTTTCTGGTTAAACCTTTTTTTTTCATCACTATGACGAGCAATACCTTCTCATTTATAGCTCAGAAATCTTTTACACTATAGAGGATATCGACCGCTTTACTATATATCAACTTTAAAATATTTTGCTTTAGCGAGATGAATGTTTGTTTAAAGGAATTTTCTTTATTATTTGATAAACAATTCTGCTAATTGCAAACAGCGACCACTTAGCATTAAAGGACACACTTATTTTATTTAATTAAAAAGGTTGAATATTTTTCTCAGCCTTACCTTAGTCCATCTGGATAAGATGAAACTAATGCTTATTTATTCCAATGTACTTGCGTCTCAATATTAAAATTAATCCCGTCTTTTTCCTGGGTATTTTCTAAAAGTTTAGTCGTTTTTTTTGGGCAAATAAACAAAAAGTTCGCTGCAATATAAGATGAAAAAAGCGATCAGCATATATAATTTGATCAAAAAGCATTCTTCTTCAACCTCTGAAAATAGTGTTGACTAATGGTAGCAATCCTCGAAGTATTCGATTGTTTACTGGGTACATTCTTTATTACTCTTAAGGTAGCTTCTCATAGGTGATCACTGTAATTAAAAAGATCAATTTGTTTGCATATACGAATTTGTGGAAAATATTCAAATTGCTTCGGACGATTAAAACTCTTAACTACAATTGCATTATCTTTAGGATGCAATAATCTCCACTGGGTACAAAATATTGCAAAAAAATTGCTTTACTGGCTGATATAAAACAAATGTTATCATAAGGTGAGTATTTGTCGACAGGTTTTTTAGTTCTTATTGCATAAACAACTTTCCTTTATTTAAGAAATCGGTAAATGTCATCAAGAATTCGGTAAGTGTCAGCAAGAATCAAGTAATTCAGCTGCTTATGGGTTTATCGGCTCATGAGTTAAGAATCACCTCCTACGCTTCCTTGGAAAGTATACAAATATTTAGATACAAATGCGATTTCATGATTATATTGTATAACATTTTAATGGCACAATGTTATAGTATAGAGCTAGTTGAAGATTACATAGTACAATAATATAGAGTATTTGAGTCTTATTTGAAAATGAGAATTTATTCATTAGTAATTTCGAAAGAATTCATTTCAATAATCTCATGTAAGCTAACGATTATTAATTTCGTTCAACCATTCCACTAACACATCTCCGAATTTCCAAATTTGTTAGCAAAAACTTTAAGCATTTCTTTAAAAAAAAATGCTGCAAGATTCTTATATTCAACTAAACTGAATGCGTTGCGTGACTGATGTCATTCCTATTGTGGTCAATATCCCTACTGCAATTTCCCGTTTTGTTCAGCAATATCCTGACGCCAATAAAGAGAAGCATCCTACAAGCTCGATATTCAATTTTAATAGATTTTATGCTTTCAGATGGTAATTCTACTAGTGTTATTTGGGTTATTTAATTGCTTCAAATAATCTCAAATGATTCTCTAATATAAATCGCTATATTTCCGTCGTAGAACTTTCTATCCATCCTTATATGTAACAACAAATACAACTTCGTTTTCATTTTATTTATTATATCTTTTTTTTTAATGCAAAAGACATTTTTTTTGAAGCTCATTCAATCATTTTAACTTTTTAATGAAAAAGGTGAAAATTCTATTAAATATCTATAGCAATATGCCACTTTATAATGAAGATGGTTTCTTTGAAATGATTAGTAATTAATCAGTCGCGGACTATAGACTATTGCTCTCAGAAAAATAAAAAATTGTAAGACACATATCGTGTTCATGCCAATTCAAACGAGAGAAATGCAACAGATATTGTGCACGAAGAAAGATGATATGAAATGATCACATTTGCCCTAAACAGAATGAGCCACATCTTATGTCTTGCTATCATCGAGGCTCGAAACGTCTCAGGCAGAGTTGTGATATGAGGCCAAGTCAATATAGACATATTTCACCATATGATAGTGAAGTTTTAAGTTCACCTCTGACACAAAATGAAAGAGTAGTGAGGAGGAGAGGCGGAGAGAGAGGAGGAAGAGAATTGCTGAGAGCAGAAACCTATCACTTCCTTCATTAATAGCTTATAATAATACGGAATTCGGATTCACTCTACTCCCCGAATCCTTAATTATTAACTCCACAGCAGGTCAGTGCCATTACAGATAAAAATTTCTACTGTTACGGTGCCCATCATTCCCTCTACATTAGGATAGAAGATGATTCATAGGTTCGTAGGTTAACATCAAACAAGTCGTTATTCAACGAAAGATCTAAAAAAATTGTGATATGGGAGAATAAAGAAAATAAGGATAATTGTTTAAGAATATTTCAGAGATATTTTCGAATTGGCGTAAGATTCAAAGGAAACTAGATATCAAGCATCTAGTAATAAATTCAAAGAACGCTAGATATCGAGTCATACAACATCTTCATCATCGAATATATTTCCATAAGTATCTTGTGCAATTCCTAAATAATCCATAATCCATTTGGAATGCAACGAAATTCAAGCAGTTTTGTTTTAGAAAAAACGCCTAGAATTTTCTTCTGAATTCAAATTTGCACCTGAATTTCCAAGGATCTTTGAAAAGGTGTTTTTTGTTTCATCCTTGATAGAATGTAATTGTACGCGAATTGTATGTGAACATCGAAGCATGCGGTTTTGCAATATTGTTGTAGTTTTTTTTTTCTTTTTTTAGTAAACACGATTATAGCGATTTTAAGTTACGCAAACAGTTTTAAACTGTCAACCGTTGTATCTCGAATAGACGGATGTATTGGGACTTTATTTGGGCACATTGAACAAATCGACTCAAAATTTGCATTTTTTTTCCCACAGTAGTTTGTGAATTTCGAATAAGCTCCGATATTTTCAGAACTTATAATCATATAGGAATATTTTATAGTGCTATCATTAGTAGCATAGTCATCATTCACACAAGAATAAAGAAGATTGCTCAAAACCAGTAAAATGAATATACATTAGAAATATCTAGAAATGAGCGCGAGCAAGATGGCATTCGAGTCAATGAATATGCATAAATTACGCGACAATGAAATTTCTAAAATCGTTAAGAACGCTGCGATCGACCAAAATGAAGAAGAAAGAAATGGAATCGATCAACCAAACGAAGCATATCGCAGTAATGGATCAATACAATAAAAGACACCATTTTCACATGTGCCTCCATTGAGGTTTGATTTTATTAATCGAGGTATCACCCCCCCCCCCCCCCCTCATAGGTGGTGAATAAATATGAGATGAACGAATGAACTAAAGAACATTTAGCAAATTTAAGGATCAAGTTAATAAAATAAATTTAAGGATGATTTGAAATGGGAAATCATTTGAAAGAAGCTTGAAAGGTGGAAACTTTTTTTTTTTTAAAAGTTTACAACATGAAACTTATTTCCAGTATATATTGATCTAAACGCATAAAAAATGAGAACAAAATATTTGTCAGAAAGTTTTAACATTGGAAGTATAGATTGTATTAACGATGTCATCTCTTTCATCGAAAGTTCAAAATTACTGACGAATGAGATTAGAGAGAATTTTATAGTGACTTCGAGAAATAAGACGAGATCAGCTTCTAAGCTATCATATTTCTGCGATTTAGGGTCAAAAAGTATCAAGCCTTTTTTTTCTCTAAACACGATAATAGTTTCCTGAATGAACGTTGTGAGAGGCTCTAGAGTAAATTTTGAGCGTTTTCAACAGCTCTTGTAAGAGAAGAAAGTTATGACAATCAAACAGATGAGCAGTAATGCTCAGATATTAGTAGTACTAGTAATATATAGATAAAACAGCAGTAGTAATAAGGGTCGCAATACTGAGCATAAACTTGACGATAATACTCTAAGCGTTTATGTTTCAAACTTCTTCGAATATACTGATATTCTAAACCTTTCATGTGAATTTCTGACCGATGCATGTTGCAGTTGAGGTCAGAGAGCATAATTTGACATCCAAAAACATGAAGTTAACATTGCTTTGGTAACTGTATTATGCACGGGTTGCAACAAATAGAAGTCGATAGAGTGCTCCCTAATCGGAACGTGAACCATTAAAAATCGCCCGTTTAGGGTATCCAGTTGAGTTGATCCAACGATTAACTAGGAAAATTAACGCCCAATGAATACTACTTTCTATAACAACTATGATGCTGTTAACGTTAGCTGCAATTCTATTTCTATGAACTTTTCACCTCACCATTCGAATGTAACACCTGGAAAGCCACATGTAAACGTTGTAAATTTACATAGAATAAATTTATAAAATGGTATTTGCATATGGAGTGAGTCATACAGAGAAGTGTTCAATCGATGTGATGACCTCAATATTCGCATAAAAATATCTATTATCTTGCACTGCATTCAATTATGCCGGTAGATTGTGATGAATTTAAAGTAATGCTAAACGATGGAAATCAATTTCAATGAAAGCCGATATTTTATTTTTAAGTCGAGGATCTATTAAATATCGAGATATATCTAATATGAAAAGTGCATGTGAAAGCGAATATTTAAAGAATTCAATGTTCAATATTTTCGTTTAAAGTTTAAAATATTTTTGCTTAAAATGATTTTTTTTTTTTTGTTGGGAGTTTCGCCGTTTTTTTTTTTTGCACATCTTCATTTCGATTTTCTATAATCGTTTAGAATTAATTCAAAGAGGGCACTTTCGCTCAATTCCATAAATATGTAATGAAGCAATTAGCGCATAGTTTAGAAAAAAAGCGAAAATCACTAAGCGTTTCATGGAAAAATTTTTGGCATGAAAACGACACATTTCTAATTAGTCCATTTAGATGAAACATAAAATTTCGATTCTCATAAAAATTTTGGATTGTATAATCTTTTCGTTTTGAAAATATAAGAGAGATAGTTTGTCGCTGTAATGATAAGGATAAAGTAATAAAGTAATCGTTGATGACAAGCTATATAGTGAAGATCATTTAGTGATGATCGAGAATATAATAAAATAATTTCAATGCGCTAATTGAAAATTTCTCCAGAAAGATAGTGTCATTTCATCAGCTAGCAAGTTAATCTGCACAATGGCTTGCATTCATCGATCACCTTGCATAGTTATACATTTATGCACCCATGTGTCTGATTATTTAGAAGTTTATTTCAGTCTCATAAAATTGTTCGCCCGATTGATCCTGTACTAGAAAGCTTCTTTCAAGAGATTTCTCTCAATGTCTGAAAAGACATCGAGCAGGAATCGCTAACCAGAGTCATACAGATAGCCAACAAGTTTCCACATTTATTGAGGTGCCTGAAGAGTGACTTCTTAATTGCCCATTATCTATGGGTGAATTCCCGTGTTTTTAATATGCGAAATATGTGAACGGATTATCAAAAGGCAACTACGTTCATCAGTTTCATAAGTAAATAAATAAAGAAAAACAAATATATACATATTTATTTATTGAAAGAGTGAAGTATATGTTTTTTATTTAACTATGAGTTAGAAGTGAGGCGAGTTTCGCTGCTATTCATGCAACTAAATGATTGTTCCCATAGGTAGAATCACTACCGAAAATACGGTAGTTGATTGATGAAACAACTAACAGCATCAACGCAAATGGATGTTTCGCTATTGTACAAGATAATATTCAATATTCGGTACAGATGAACATATACATCAATAATTTATTCATCATACCTGAGGTGAAAGATCATTAGAGAAGTGAATGAATGGAATTGCAATAATCTTGTTATGGGGGCGTTCTGCAAAATTTTGCAAATTTCATAGCGAAATGCAATACTGGGCGCAGTGTCACCACTAGAAATTTGTATATGTAATCAACGTTATCGATGACATTATGCGGATCAAATGAACGAAAGAAAAGGTAAGTATTCATGGTTCCTATGAGGATGGGAATTTTATTTTCCCAGTGAAGCACTAATTAGTGCCGTATTGTTCTAATTCTAAAGTTGCCATTCTACATAAAGTTGCCATTCTACTTTTACGCTATATAGACTTTCCTAGTTATTAAGACTTTCCTAGTTATTTCTAGTTATTCTAGCTTGTAAGGTAGTTATTACATAACTACCCTGCGAGCTAGAATATTATATGAGACTCAATTTTAATGCGTATTGCTATGAATAAAATGTGCTTATTATCAAAACTCAATATAAGATGTAAAAATCTGGAAGCAAAGGAATATTTTGAAATACCTCTTACAGAAGAAACTTGAATTGAAAATGTGCCACGTAATATGCAGAAAATCGTATAGAAGGTTGTATTAAATAATAAAAGTGAAAAATTATAAACCATAGAAACATTGATAGTAAAGAAGAGTAAAATTCTAAGAGTACTGAAATATAAATTAAGAATAACCACTGTAGTATGTTCGAAATGCGTTTAGGAGAAAAACTATTTTCAAAAAATATAAGCAAACATAAAACAAAATAAAAATTATTATAGTCGAATAATAAGGCAATGTGGCGTAAGCGAAGGCAACACCAATAGTGATAAGTGGTCGATAAGCGTGAACGTCGATGTTGAGGTCATCGCCTTTAGGTTAGTGGCGCGGATAAAACAGTATTCATATGCTCTATGCTAGCTATTGAATCTACCGACTAGAGGCAAATAGCATTCGAGGTTCGCTGGAAAATACTGGCGAAAAAATACTACTATAAGTGCCTTTTAATAAATTATTCGAAATAAGTTGAAACATCCCATGACAATACATCAAATAAAATTAATAAAACTTTAAAGTAGTGCATGTGTATAATATGCAAATGCACTACTATATAGTTGCAAATCTAATTTTAGGAACCATTATTCCATAAACTGTTGTATATAACAATCATATGGATACATGCATAGTTGTTCCCTTTAGTTAACATGATACAATGCAAAAGCTACTAAACTACATAAGAAATTTCATTGACTAAACTTTTATTAATTTGTCTATTGTGATAGACGAACTTATACACTAATTCGGATTTACTAATTAATGCATTATATAGATATTTTTTCATTAACGCAACACTGAAACCTTTCTCCTTATAATTTTTAAGCAATCCTTTACATTTATTAATAAAATCTGTTTTAAATGAGCATAATTTACTAAATCTGAAGTCCTGAGAAATTACAAGATTTTTGTGTATGAACTTTGGAATGTTACTGTCCAATTGAGCGTATTTATTCGCTGCAAAATTAAATTGATCCGTCTTATCATAAACGTTTGAAATGATACCTTTACAAATAACAAATAAGCTTAAGTCCAAAAAATTAGCTGTGTTACCTGTGTATATAATATCAATGTGCAACGAGTCTCCGTGAATTAATTTAGCAATACTATGAAAGTTATCAGTATTAAATATCAGTAAATCATCAACATACCTACTACAAATAGCGTTAAAACGTGAAATCTTGGCATATTTATACTCCATGACAGACAAGGTAAGATCAGCTATATCACGACTGGCATTGCCTCTCACGGGTACTCCTTTATTTTGCCTAAAAATAAAACAGGCAAAAGCAATATAGCTCTCATTAACAATAAACGTAATCATTTCCATGATTTGTGCCCTATCCAAGGCAAGTCCATGTGTTTTGAACTCGTAATTGTCCGTGCAGAACAAAGTTTTGTTGGCACAAACTTTCAAAAGCCCTTTTAGAATTTTCAAAGCACAGGTGTGTTAAAAATTCCATTGCTTTAATGATAGAGTCCGGTGGCAGGGCATTAAATAAAGTGGAGAAATTGGCAGTGGGAACCGTTTTATCACGGTTACCATATTTGTTAATTATATCCAAAACGTCACAAGAATCCTTTATGCTACAATAATAATTAATCCTGCTTCTTAAGCTAATAGCCACAATTTGTAGACTATTCCATGCTAACGATTGCTATTTGCTTTAAAAATATCTACTAAAATACTCAAAAAATGTTCAGTACTTTTGACTTTATATGTTACTGCTTACAGCGTAGTTCGAATGCTTCGCGTTCTTTATCTAATACAACTTCATTGCATATTATTGCAAAAATTTTTTTAAATTGCAAAGTTATGTTGTGCAATGATAAGTTCTAAGCATTTCCATATGTTTAAATTCTTTAAGCATTTTCTGTGAAAAAAAAATGTTAAGAAAATTGAACAAAATAAAAAAATAAAATACAAATGCATTACGAGATAGTCAAATAGCGTTGAAATGCATTTTGTGGCACATACCTTTATCAAGTCGCCACACAATCATTGAACAAAGCCATTAGCAAAATGAAATGAGCAAACGCGTGGGTTAATCCTCATTTAAAATAATGACCATTTTGTGCCGAATTTCATAATTACCTCCTTCCTAGCTTGCAGACATAGGTTGCTTGCAAACTAATCGACGCACAATGAAATTATTTTTTAACAGATTATTCAAAGTCAAACATAATCTTCATTGTGCAAATTATCGCTGCTATTACTTCTCAAATCTTTCTTCCTCCCCATGATAGAACTCTCCCCTGCTCTCTCCTCACCTCCATTTCTTGAATAAATACGGGCATCAGAAAATGGGAACTGTCTAAAGAGTTGAATAGCATTTGAGCTCAAATAGAGGCTGTTTCAAGTTAGGTATAACAAATTGCATCCTACTTTTCTGGGATGTTTTTCTGGTTGAAATTGGTGAATAGTACGAATGCTCGAACTTATTTGTGAAGAAATAGGATATATTTGTCGAAAAAGAAAGCGCTTTTATTTTTGCAATGAAAAATAGCAATATATGAAGTTACTGATCATCAAATCTTGCATAATTTCTACCAAACGATACACTCATTGAGCAGTCATAGATAGATTATCATCGCCGATAAGACAACTCTTTAAAGAATTCCACATTAATAGAAATCAGTATTTGAAAACAATATTTCGCCTAGCCAACGGTCCTTAAGGCTAAGCTCTACCAACTTAACCCGTAGCCAAAATCCTATGAATAAGAGATATTTTCAACGAGTCTACCTGAGATTGCATTGCATATAATTTAATGTCTAGGAATAAATTATGCAACGCAATCGTTTAGCAAAATTTCAACTCAAATTTAATTCTTTTCGCTTGAAATGATTGATTTCAATTTATACATAACTGTTTTACAACAGCGATTTCTACGCACTACGATATATACACCTTTCTTTATACTCTCTTATTAAATCAATGCAGCGCTTGTTTTAGCACTTTATTATCTCCGATACTAGTTATGGAAAGTGAATAAAGACAAAATTTCCCAAGGCAATATTACCATATGTGACAGAGAGCAATTAGTAATTTATTCAGATTTGCAAACGTTTTTTTTTTGCAATTTGCAAACGTTGCAAACAATTTACAAATCAATAAATTCGTTGAAACGTGTACACCTAAATTATGAATCTTTTTTTTTCTAATATTAATAAAGCGTTGAATAGCTTGAGAGGATATCCATACATGGAGTTTGTATGCTGCATGTTTCAATTGTCGGCAGATATGACCAAGTGCTAACTTCACGACTAGTTTTCAAAAGGTAATTGATGTTTCCTGAGGCAATAATAGTCGATCACATTAGATCACGATCGCTTCTATATGCCTTAAGCACTTCCGCACTAGGTTCCACAAATGCTCCTTAATTGCTCCGAATTGCTATTTACATAAAGCGCACGAACCAAGCATATATTGCCCTATACTACACGACTAAGTACATAGTTCATGTCTGAAGAACTGTCAGCAATTTTGACAATGAAGTGACAGCTGAATATTATAGAAAACCTATCAATCATCGTGGACAATTTGCTACGTTCGATCATCTTAATTGTCTTAGTAAAATCTTTTTATTGACAACATTGGTTCGCATTCATTCATTCAATTCCACAAAGTTGTTAGTTAGGAGAGGTTAAGAGAAATTACGTTAACGCTGATCTGTCCGGCTGGCAGGTAAAGTGGCAAATATCAATGGCATCGGATAGTGTCAAGTAGTATCAAATGCATTGTCCAATTTTTTAACACATCAAGTGCGGTTTTTTTTCACGCCTAAAGATTACAATGAGCACCTTGGAAATGGAACATGTAAGGTTAATTGGGAGGAAGTTATTGATGAAATAAGGTCGAGATTTAAAAGAGAGGCCGGCGTGCCATATTCTGAGAAGAGAATCTACCCATTCACTAGATTCCAACCTAAATACAGGTGGCGATAGCTCATAGAAGAGCATAATAGCATAGGCATAACTATGTGAGTTTCATGAGTCGAGGTGGATTGTATTGTTTTATTGTTGAAATGTTCCCGGATAACCGTTCTATTGGTAGAACTATCTACCAGAAAAGAAAGGACAACGGAAGTTTTTGCTCCTACTTGTTGCGATGTGTTGCCGAAGACTGATGTGTTTTCGTCTTTTCATTGATGGAGCTTTTGCCTCAGCGGAAACATTGCGTGGCATTTAAATCTCTATCTCAAAATCAAACTGTATGTGTAAAAGTTTTCCGTTCATCGTAAGCATACTGGTTATTTTAGGGAATTTGTTGTTCGCAGTGAAACTCCTCATTTGATCATCAACCTCGGATATATTAAGCGTTCATCAATATCATTATACAAATTATTATTGTTAAATTGCATGCATTTCAAGCACTCTGTATGCGATGATAATTTACATCATAATTCCTATCTCTTCAAAAAAAAAATCACTCAATCGCAATCAAATGGATTTCTCTCTCTTTGGATTTTCGAGACTAGGGTTGGAAATATGATGACCTCTTGTAGAGCAATGAGAATTGCTTGAGTAATTTCATTTCAACATGCAATTCGAACACTATTGATCAAGTTGAGTGAATATTATCACCAATATTTAGAATGAGTTTTAATTGCAAATGCATCCGAGCTAAAGTTTTTCATCTTTTCTCATTTTCCAACAATTTTATTTTTATTTCCTCATCGAATGAACTTATAATGCATTTTAGATTAATTTGAAATTATTGAATTCAGTTTTAGATACACTTACAGGCCCTAATTTCACCTCAGAAATGAGAATGATGACATTCAAATGGCTCACGCAAAATATTCGGCTGTACCGAGAAAATGATTGCACTTAAGTATTTTTTATTTTTCTCATATAGAGGAGATTTTCATTTCTTTCATTATTTCGACAGAGATGACAGGAAGTAATGGTTATTCTATTGCTCAAGTTGTACTAAATCATCGTTATTCAGTTAGTTGTTGCATCACTGTTCTCGATCATATGTAATCAGCATTTTATTATGCGTTTTATGGAGAAGTTTTGCCCTAATCAACGTTCAATGTTGTATATGATGCCGCAGTTGGTTTGCTTCTACAATCGGATAATTGATGATTTTCTATGACACGTAGCGCGCAGCTTGGACTGGAAACCTTGTTCCATTTCACACTCTCAGTGCCCGTCTTCTTGTTTGCGATGACCGTTCTCCCATTCGGCTACTCTTTGCACGATTTCTAGAGCTCGAGCTTATAAAAAAATTCCGACACATCATTTGGTTCGAGATTGGAACATGGTGGATTCAAGAGAATGCCTAGTAAGGTAAATATCCGAGGTAAAAGGAGTTGTTTCTGATGAATGGGCATTCACCCATAGCAGCTCCTTGGTTTGTAGAAACGCATATAGTTGCTTGTTCTGCATGCTTTTGTATTCTTGTATCGGCTAGATCAAAATGGAGCTTGAAGATTATTTCATGCTACTGTATTCGTGTATCGACCGTAATATCATTCATTTTGAACGCTGTTTTATTCTTGCTTGTAGTGCAGCTGGAAAGACGTCAACACATGAATGATGGCGCTAGAATGCTGACGTAAAATATTGCCTCAGAAAAAGTGGAAGCATTGTGCATAGGCTATAATGCTAGTTAAATAAGTTTAATAGGCTGTAATATTTGAAACTCTCACAAAGACGAGGAGACATCTGTCACATATAAAGTAGAGCACATTATTAGATGCATAATAATATGAATATTTCATTCAATAACGTAAAACAATGCATCTGTAATGTTTAGAAACCATTTTTCTCTATCAATATATGTTATACTGTCAAATAAATGCTTGCTTCTAGTCGATTTTATTTTCAAAGATTTTCGAAATTTCTTTTAAAAAAAAAAAATAAAAACACTTGTTTATTTTAGCAAAAAAATTTTCATTCGTTGAAGCGTTCACGATAAATAAGTTATCGGTTTGATTTTCTGATGGATGCAATTGTTGCTGAAACAGTGTTTTTTTTTTTTCTGCACTCTTTGAACAGCCCACTTGTGCAAATATAAGCTTTCACTTGTGCGATAGTTCAGTAGCAATTGTGTGTTTGTGCGTTGATCCACGAAGATATCATTTTATTATCCGGAATTGTGCGATTTTTATTCAACTTTAGCTTATTTCATCTCAAATAACCGACAATGTGGACAAGAACGATACGAACGGTTATTAATGCAGATCGAGATCGTATCGTTCTAAATATGCCTGATTTACAGTTGATTAACACGGTGAGCCAATGACAATTCTCTATTTAAATTGATTTTCAACATTTTAACAAATTATGCTTATATTTTTTTCTTCCATTATTGCATTATTGCAATATAAGGATAATATTGCAAAATATGGATGAGGTGATCACAAACAATAGCTAAATTTCTCTTTTGTAACGCTATATTTATGGCTATGTCGACCTATAGTCTCTGCTTCTGTAAACATATGAATACTAAAAAAAGCACACAATAAACAATCTATATGGTCGTAAAATTATTATGAAATATGCAATACGAGTTCATATGCAAATTTACGAGCTTTGCAAAGTTTGCAAAATTTCTATAATAGATATATTTTGTAGTATTCGATAATTTGATTTTCTCTTGTCGCTACGATAAGCTTAACAAGGGTTTCCTTAACGATTTGCCCGGCACTAAATATATAGAATGCCTTACTGCAATGATAAAAGAGAATCTCGAATCAGTGGATCTGACATTATGTGATAATGACTTTTTGTTGAGAGATATTAGTGTTTCGCAGAGAATATAATTTAAGATGGCTGTTTAGTTCTGAATTCTATCAATAAAACGACCCTACCCTATAGTAGTTTCCCTCTCATACCGCACTGCACCGTACTTTTGCGTCTGAAAGATTTCATATCGCTTTGTAATATACGAGAATTTGGGTAGTCTATATATTAAATTATCCTTAAACATGCTTATCCTTGCCCTCCTTTTGATGATAGAGCGGAAAGATATAGGGTGTGCATGCTTTCAGTTCGAATAAGCCTTTAATCATCGCCAACTAATAAATGTTTGCGTGAAGCGGCATTACCTCGTGTCGGTGAAAATGTGAGCCTCTTATTTTTTGATGGCATCAAAAGAGTCTGTGTTTCGCACGGAAGAAAAGGATGATTCTATTCGCCAAAACTTTTTCTTTTACTTGAAGATCCTCAAGATAGCGTTAAAGGTATGGAATTTCGAAGATGCACGCAACATAAAATGATATCAGCATGCAAAAAATTTTTTTAAT
Organism: Ascaris suum; assembly: GCA_013433145.1. NCBI lineage: Eukaryota > Metazoa > Nematoda > Chromadorea > Rhabditida > Ascarididae > Ascaris > Ascaris suum. Next base: position 12,200,405 of record CM024174.1, read on the forward strand.
GGGAAGAAAGAAAACCGGTTTTCGAAACATTTGAATAATTTGCAATAGATAGATATCACATGCGGGTACAATTGCAATTTTATATATATATATATATATATATATATATATATATATATATATATATATATATATATATATATATATATATATATATATATATATATATATATATATATATATATATATATATATATATATATATATGCAGCATAGAAGCATTTAAGCAGAGAAAGTTATTTTCTAAGTAATTAGAAAATAACATTTTAACTTTATCACTGAAAAGTTTAAAATTTTAAGTATGATGCCCTATTTGTTCCGATGCTTCTTGCGATCTCATGGAAACTTCATCGATCCAGGTGATATTATGATGTCACCAATGCGAAAGAGGGTTAAAGGACTTGGACACCTCCCTTTTAAAAGCTAATATTGTCTCTGAAAGGTGACTGATGGTACCATAATCTTGCTTAGTGCACTATACTATAGCATAGTACAGCATGGAATGGCTATTTACTATAAGCAATTACAATGTACTGTGTGCATATATCCGATGAGAAGATATAGTATAATATAGTGTAATATAGTGAAAATGTTTGATAAGACGTATAGAGTGTCTTGAATTCAGGAAATTATTAGCATGCAATATTGACAATGAGATAACTCCTATTTTTATATTGCTTTATTGATGACTGTACTGCTTATTTATTATTGGCCGTATTGATCGTTTCGTATCCATTACTGCGTGGGTTTTGATTCACAGTGGCCCATTTGTTGCTCATTACTTTTAACTGAATTTGTGCGCAATCAATCGTACATTACGAGGGCACCACATAAAGTCAGCTGTTTAGAAACTGTGCTTTTCTTGAGTTTTTCGTTTTGAGGTTGTAAGTAAGTTGGGAGGGAGGGGGGAAGTGTGGGTGGACAAGTGAACGGCTAGTCCCGAGCCTGATTCGGCCAGTATCAAAACGCTCTCAGACCAGACTTTCCCATATATATTCCAGGGCATGAGGTTTCCTTTAGAGCTTATCACAAAAACGTTCTCAATCCACTTATTGTGATCTCAAGCATGCTCGAGTGAAAGGCCTAGGGAGTCTTAGTACGTCCGCCTCATTGAGTACTCCATAGTTGGCCAGCCAAATTTTTCCATTCGTGGCAAGTCGCCGGGAACAACAAAATGATCGTGCATATGACCACGCTTCCCTCTCTCTTTGTTCGATTCTATCGCTGCTTTGCGCTTCATCGTTTACGTTCTATGTAATTTGTTTTATTTGTTTTTTCCAGTGAGTTCTCTAAAGTAAATCTCATTTCGTTCATAATTAAGTGCAAAAAAAACCCTGAAATATCGTTTATGATTCATTGCTAAATACAACTTAAGGGGAAAACTATTCAACAGTTTGTTAATCAGGCAAATTTCTCATCAGGAAAATTCACCTGATTTCTTTTGCAAGTTTATTTCTGCAAGTTTATCTGATTACTGTGAACTATATTCTTATCTACGCTTATGTCATCTTCTATCTTCTCTTCCGGTGGATTCAAGTCATGAGCCTCAAAAACATTATCGATAAAACGCAATAAGCGCATTCTACATCGTAGAGTTATATCTTTTATTCAATATCTTTTCTAATCATCATCTTACAAATTGATAAATGCTTTTTGCAATTTTGCGATTGTAATATTGCAATTGCAAAACGCATTGTTTCAACTCCTGTCAGTGTGCAGGAACTATATGTCTCTACGTGTTGGCTCATTCTCTCCAGTTTCCAGCCAGGAGTCATTGAGGCAAAAATTGCAACAATTTACAAAGTATAACATTGCGACATAGAATGATAGCATAGACCATTATCTATGTAACCTATAGGTATCTAATAGAGTAATAGATATCATCTTAGATTGATTCAATCACTTAAAATACAGGCGAGCTATTGCTTTCCACATTGTATTTTTTTGTTATTAATTTGTAGAACTAAATAACAAGCATGCCAATTTCTCTAGTATATTTTTCAACTTACTGCTGTGTTGAAATGATTTGTGATTTGCATATGCAAATTTCCGCACTGATTGCCATGAGCAAAAAAAACAAAATTCTTATGCGGTAAAAATCTGATAATTTCTAAGCCGATATATATATATATATATATATATATATATATATATATATATATATATATATATATATATATATATATATATATATATATATATATATATATATATATATATATATATATATATATATAGGTTTTCATGAGAGGTTGCACGGAGTGCAAAATTGTGTCGAAAAATTACGATTCACCGGAAGACAGAAATAAATGCACTCAGTGCAGGTGCAAAGAAGTACAAAAGCGCGGAAACATACGCAGACACAGGTAGACATACCCATACAAACATACATAAACATACGGATGCGAACAGACACAAGCAGATACACATTGATGTATGCAGGCAAGCACAGCCAAATGTTGGCACAAATGGACACACACAGACAGGCGTTGATGAGTAGCAGGGCACACCGACACATAACAAATTTAAGCACATAGATGCTCGCTCACATTCACAAACTTCAATGCGCATATCCGCATATACGCAAAGACATGTTGTCATTCGCATTTATGCGTTTTGTGAGCGGAAATTTTTATGCACTTTTGCATATGCAAATTGCGGATGGGAATATTTTGTATTTCCTGGGAAATGGAAATTTACAAAAATGTGGAAAAAATTTGAATTTTTTTTTTGAAAAAGTCGTATCTACTGAACACTTAATAAAATTTTTTCTAAATTAGAAAGTCCCTGTGGTAAGATTTATATGTTCATTGAAATCAGAGATGCGCGAAATATGCACGCGTAATGTAAGCGCAGTTAGGGTTGACATGAATGAGATTGCTGCATTTGTCGAGGAAAATGACCTTTGTTGATTTATGGGCATCTTTCCTCGTTGATGGTCATTGCGAACAATTGACCAATCGATGACCCTCTATGCATCCTCTCATCGCATATATCGCATCTCTGCCATCTCTGCTATTAATTGTAGGTTTCTTCCCTCTAATCTCTATAATCGCCTGCATAATTAAACATTCTCGTTGCACGTCGCTGCTTTAAGAAGAAGAATGGCAGTTGCGTGCAAAGTGAGTGGCCAAATAATTTTAACAACATATGTTCGTTAGCAGAGGCTCTATTAAAACACATCCTTACTAACTTTCATTCCACTTCTCCATTCCTGACTCATTAGATGGAACTTATTTTCACCCATTGTTTTGAACTTCATTTTCTGAAAGCATGATTCACAATTTCAGGATTTAGAATCCAATTTCGGAAGCCATCTCTCATAATCGTAGAATTCAGAATCCCTCTCCTTTTTTTCCAGCTTCTTCACGCTAATATATCTTATTGTCAATTACTTTCTATAGTTTGCGTGCTAAGCAATAATAGTTGAGCCAAAACAATCAATATTGAAGGGAGTCTTGTCATGTAATTTAGGTTGAAGGTTCAAAATTTACAAGAAATGCGCATTTTCGCTTTGCTAGATTTGACATAAACTTACTCATTTTGTAATTTCGATTCGTTCAATAGTTATTATTTTCGTTACTTTTTGTCGCTTATAAAATTCATAACGGTACATTACGGTAATGTTGTGTCGATAATACCCATTTATGTATATATCTACTCAATTTCAAGTCTCAACTCAGCCAGCTATTATAATTGCCTTGTAGAATCTATAGTATACAATATCGATCGACAGTATAGATCTACAGCAAATTGATCTACAGTATAGAATGGTTCTACAGTGTTTTTGAACATGATCTATATAACTTAATAAAAAATTTATAGATAATAGATAAATAAGATGCTATAAATGTTTAGATGCGTTTTTCATTGAATTTCACAGTCGCTGGAAAAGGAAATCATTTATAGAGAATTGATACGGGTTGATCTATCGAATGATAGAGGAAAAAATCTAGGTCGCGCATTTTTTTTTTTTTTGGTACTCTGCCTTCATACCTTTTCAGTTAACGAGTCACGAATAATTAATGAATCACCTTTTATTTTTTTAAATTTATTTATTACCATTTCATTTTTTTATTATTTTTAAAAAAATTATCGACAGACACAAGAAAAAAAACTTCATTACTCTATTGAAATCATAAAGAAGGGTTACTAAATCCTAGAAGAAAAAGAAACGAAGGAACGTTATTACCTGAACATTGTGCTAATTAATTCTCTTGTATGATAGGCTATTGCTTTCAATGGATTAAGGCGTTAATTAATTTCATCTAATGCTAGGATTTTTTTTTCAATCCACACAATCGTTATTCAAAGCAGATAGTATCCAGACATTTTATAGAGTGCCCCATATCGTCATTAAAAGGCTTTTTTTTCTCAGTTATTCATTTCGCATATTTTTATGCAAATTTTTTTCAAAAACAAATTTCTTTTTTTTCTTCAACAAAATTAGTGCCAATACTGGTAATTTTGCTCAAATTACCAAATAAGATACGATACGAACCGTATAAACTCATAAAGAATAATGCAAAATAAAATTATCAATCATGTTTCAACCTTACTAGCCAGCTTAGTGGTATCGGTTTCCCTCAATGATGTTCCCCATCGGTAAGCCGCACATAGGGCAACCTCCTAAATATTTCATTTTTGCAGGTTTTCGTCGTCTTTTTTCGTCCCCTCCCCCCTTCCTCTCCTCATCCCCACCTAAATCGCTCTATCTTTGGCGTTGCTTTTATCTCGGCATTTTATTATTTCTAAAAATGTATATTATCGATTGGGCTTTCAGATTTTCTAGTATTTAGAAATGCCTCACGTTATTATTCGATGAGTATTTAATGCATCCGAATAAAGCAATTCATTTGTTATAAAAATTTAATTTAAGGTTGAGCATTTTTTTTTCACAGGTAGATTGAAGAATTACTTACCCAGATAAGTTTTTTTGCTATTTAATATTCTTTTTTCTTAAAATTTGTTTTCTTATTTGATAAAAAAAATTCTATATGGAAATGAAATTTTCCTATAGGAAATAGCAATGGGGATATTAAAATTCATTTGATCAATATGTTCAAATTTAATAATAATAATAAAAATAGTTTATCTTAAGTAATATTCATTCTATCAAATACTTTACCGCATAACTTATTACATTTTTATAAATCAAGAGTTTTATACGACAATTTATAAATATATTATATTTGCATAATATAAAATTATAAAGTAAAGTTAAACTATTGAGTAGCAAGCATATTTTATAATAAAATAAATTTCTTTTTACTTCAAATTTCCTCAAAAATAATCTGCATTAGAGAATGCATTATGTTTGTTACGTTGTCATCGGACTATATATATTTTTTTTGCAACGATTGCATTCACAAGCATATATTCGCATACGAGAATATAATTGTTGATTGCAAACGTTTTGAATTCAAAATCTAGCAAGAAAGTATCAAAAATTAGAGTTTAATGGCATCTCTCTTTTAAACGTTTTGGTTTTTTTTTTATGTGAACAACCGTATTCATTTTTCACTTCACAAGACATCGTTGTTGATTGATTACAAGGAAGTTTTTTTTTTTTTGCAATGCAACGCAATGATTGCAACACAACGGGGTAACTGCAATAAAAACCAAGAATAAAATTACAATGGTACCGGCAATGCAAAGAAAAAAAAAGAAGCTATCGTTCACGATTTTAAGTTTACAATATTGAGAGATGGATAATTCATCATTGCTAGCACATATCTCATTGTAAGAAATTTCCACATTCATTTCAATCGTTATTTATTATAAACCAACGAAGTTATACTTCAAGTTTTCTTTATTGCATCAATAAATCGTCAATGACATTGTAATTTTCTTTTTCATTATTTTTTTTTTCTGTGCTGAAAAAAATTTTTTTTCAATATTTATAATTGATTTGATGCAAATTTATAATTGAATAATTTGTATAATATGATAAATAATTTATAATAGTAAATCATATGAATAATTTAATATCGTTATGCTTATGAAACGTAATTCTTTCCGAGAAATCGCTTCTGTGATGATTTTTTTTGTTTTTGAAATAGATGAACAATTTTCTAGAGTTACTCAATGAATACATAGTGTTCGTCTGCATACGTGAATTATATCTATGATCTTCATATAAATATATGAACTAAATCAGCATATAAATTTCTCCCCATTCCTCCACCTTTCCCCCTTCCTCTCCCCTCCCCTTCTCACCCGAAAAAAATGTTGTTTATGTCTATGAAATGTTCACAAGATGGAAATTCATAATTTTGTTGGAATGTTGGTGTTGATAAACACCTTGGAAAAATGTCCATAAAATAACTTCTCCTCCCTCCTCCCCTCCAAAAAAATTAGTACATAAACTAAGATTATCTAAAGATTTGAAATGTTCGACGTTATTTTGTAGTTTTTTGCAGTTTTTGCAAATATCAGTCTTGTAATATTATCCACCTGCAGCAGTTCATTTCCGCCTTTCGTACTTCAGTAATTTATTGTAATGGTTACATCACCGATTTATTTGAATTTAAAAATAAATTCATCTCATACAGCGTCTTTATGGTTTTGTGGTGTATTTATATGGTATATACCAGTATGTGATATTCGTAGCATTGAGACGTAAAGAACTAGCGAACAAGGTATTACATAGTTTAGAATATACCTCTCAGAATCGTTGTAATTTTCATGCTATTACTATCCCAATTGAGGCAATTGAATAGAAACGTATACCCACATAAATACGCGCAGACGTAACATCATCACTATATGTTTTCGCAAAGGATTAGAAAATATATTGAATATAAGATAACATAAAAAATTCAAGACGAACAACTTTTCTGAGCACATAGGTTTAACATCATTCAGGAAAATATTTTCTCAAATTCAGTGTCGTTTTTTTTTTCTCGGAGTTGCCGGAATTTTGTTTCACCGGAATATAACCGGAAATTAACGAATTTTTTTTAACCGGAATCTTTTGAAATTTTTGAAATTTGGTGTGCAAATTGCCAACATCTTCTTATCATCATAGATATTTAATCGAGCACTTTAAAAGCGATTTTCTTAAGATTTATTTCGAAATATTCTTTTCCTCTTTTTCCTTTCTTCCTTTCAAAAATTTTCCTTTCCAGCCTTTTCAGCCGATGAAAATATCGCTCGCTTAGTATTTCGATCTATATATCTATGTTGGATGATTGCCAGAGAGAACCTCTTGAATTACCCAAACAGAAAATTTTTATCAATTATTCATCGAAGATAACTATGAAAGTATAGTTTGACCCATATATTTATTGCCATTTCAGGTGCAATTATCTCACGATCGAAACCCAGATTCAAGATTTAATTCAAGCATAGAATAAGAAATAAATATGCGGAAATGAGGAGATAATTACGCGGCATACATTTTAAATTAGCACCTGTCGTATATGAATTCTAAGAATATTTCGACGCCATTAGGCTTTAATAAAATGCTAAATATTACCTGCTTCCAGGTAATCTCAAAACTTCAACTTGCCCGAAAGTTTGCTTTAATTCATGACTTGCTATACTATTTAACCATAATTTATAAACCCTAGTACAATATGTTCCACATCTGTTTGTATATATGCCATCATATGTGGATAAAAGAATTCATAGCTATTGCAAATATAAGTGCACTGAGGTAAACCGATGGAAGTGAAATTTTTTTTGTGTGTGTGTGCATCGATTCTCTCTCTATTTCCCTCTCTCTCTCTCTCCCCATCTCTCTCTCTCTTTCTCCATCCCTCTGTCTCTAAGCAACACAACTATTTACCAGTGTGAAGAACGATGAAAGGAAATGACTTTTGTTTTATCGCGATATATTATCGAAGATTGACGTCACACCAACTGATATGAAATTTCCTCTCACTTTGATTTAAAGACGTTTAGCTCGATCGTTGTGAAGTTAACGCTGCTTATTTTTACACAATGCTCAAACATATGTATTATTATTGACAGCGTTCATTCTATGAAGAGAACTTTAAGCTGACATGAGCATAATTTAATGCTTGGAAGGTGAAATATTTTCTTCTCACACTGCTCTAAATAAAACACTTTTTTTTTAAATTTAAAGAGTAGTGAATACATCCGCATCTTTAATCACATCGCATTATGAAAGCGTTATATCTTTGCTTATGTCTGCTTGTTTGTCTCTTGTCTATCGGTAAGAAGTTTCACCTTGGCAACTTTTAATTCAAATTTTTCGAGCATAATATGCACTATTCAACAATCTGTTGTCGCAATATCCAAATCAATCCTTTTATGAAAGCAGTTGATCTCATAAGCTAACAGTAAAAGCGCATATCGCGCCACATCTATCTTCTGATGCGCTTTTTTACCTGCTTCATTTATCACATTTTCATGCACATTAATTTTTCAAACCACATTATAAATGCGTCATCCTACTTCTGTATCGATATTTATGTCTGTTTTACTAGGCGGTAGTTTTATGCTGAGGAACTACTCCGGAGCTGGAGCTCTGAAATCTATTAGATATAGGATGTTGCAGTTTCGAAAGAACCTATAGAATATGAAGATTGAAAAATTGACTGGTTTGATGTCACTTGTTTTTTTACTGCAAATCAAAAAATAATAATTTAAAAAAATGAAAGCATTATGCGGCATACTTATTATTTGTTGATAGTCTAAAGATCGGCTGTCAAATGAGGCAGAATTGCAAAAGCACATATAATGCCAACTCCTCTTATGTTGCTTTTCACTTGTTTCTATTTATTTATAGCGACTATCGCGCTGCAGCTATCAGAAACGCCTCATCCTTAGAGAATAGGATCCCATCTAGAGTCGAGAATCTCATCCCTGATTCGTCCGTTTCTCTTCGAGGATTTCGATCATTGAACTCAACCACTTAAGGACCCGGAGGCTGCGCAGCACTTCATGGCCCTCGAAATTGGAAGGGAGATGATCTCCGGAGTCGCTAGTGTTTTCAGTGGCTCCCGATCCCTAATACGTTCTAACGTAATTCTTCTGATTCGTATCAGCAAGATTCACTCGTGTTGATAAGTAGTGATGGAGTTTAGCATTCATGGGATTCATGCCTCCATCCGCAAGCAAAAAAACTCCGCTTCAAATGTAGTCATTTGTACACCTGAGGGGATTCCCTTGTACAGGTAGCACAGTGAAGGTTTTCAGATTACACGAAGCGCAAACGTGCTATACATTGCCTCATTGGCTGGGTATTATTGACGTGACGGTTACATAGACGATATGGATTGAAGGTACTACAGATAAGGATGTGATACGCACATGATGGCGCAATCTGCATGCAGCAATTGATGAGACATTTGTCACCAAGGCATTAATAAAGTGCTAGTGGAGTCGGCTGTCAATAACATAAGGAATGAACAATACCAACTTAAAATTAACGGTTTATAGAAGGATGAGTAGTATTGCTTTCAATACTATCGTTGAAGCAGCTCAACATCATAAATTCATTTTCGATGCATTTAATAATAATAGCATAGAGCGATTATCTTCTCGATGAGGCGTTATGTGATAATCAGAGATCAAATACTTTGAAACTATCGAAATCAGATTACAATTACGAGGCTTTTGATAGCGGAGTCGACCATCGCAAACTTTTTTTTCAGACATTTCTGGAGGCGAATCCTCGAAATGAACCGTTAAACATTTTTGAGTTTAAATACAATGCAAAAAAAAGCGCAAATTGGAAAATAGTATAGCAGTGACTGACGTACGATTTCGTTGATAAATGAATATTTTTTCATTTCAAATTATTTGCCGAACATTTCAAGTTTTGCAATATTCTGAGGTGGTTTAATCAAATGAGGAGGAGGGGTGGGGTGGGGTGGAGGGGGGCAGCTTTATTAAAGGGCGTACGATAGCTTAAATTATACGTCTCTCGTATTGTCTGAAAAAGTTTTTTTTTGAACTCATTAAATGAGAAAATATCGTTTATTTTAATGAAAAATCGCTAAGATTCTTCACATTGCAATTAAATGCCTCAAATGACGCATACGCATATCGTTGCGAATATTCTCTTTGCCCAGTTCTTCTGTCTCACTTTTTGTTTCTCTCAACTTAATGAATTATTTTGTGGAATTTTTTATTCGACTATCATATAATATTTTTCTCTTATTTGATGTGTTTTTTTTTCTCTAACACTGTGATGGATTTATAGAAGCTTTTGTTGAGAGAATTTATTTCTTTTATTTATTGATTCTATCCTTCATTAAATCATTATTTATTAACCGCTATCGATATATCTTATTTGTCGCGAATATTTCAACTTTTCAGCCATCTTAAAAGCTGGCTAATTTATTATTTAAAAACCTCTAAAAGACAGCTGAGAGAACATCGTATTAAGCAACAAAGAAACATATCACTAATGTTCACCGAATTCGGCATAAAGAACAAAAAATGCAGTAATAAAATATTCGGCTGAAATAATAAGAGATGAATGTTATGTGATTTATCGTTTTTACTAATTTACTCGTCGAATATTTTTTACTTTTTATGATTCACGTTAGGTATAATCTATCAAAACACAAAGCATTTCTCAATGTGTAGAAGCGGGCAAATTTCCTTGATTATAAAATACATTCGATATGGACAATATTGCCAAAAATTCCGTACAGAATGTGGTGTATCTATGATAACTAAAACGGTTTTCATTCGGAACAAATTATTTAATTTCAACGGAAAGCATAGGTGCCGTCATATTCCGAGAAATGAAGAAGCAGTTAAATTGATCGTATAATTTACGAGCGATATGCTACCGCAATACTCACCTAGAAATACCTTGCTTTACGTTAGCTTCAAGCTGAAAACCCTCTCATCTTCATTGTTTCATGTATAACGATATTTATATTTTGTGCTGATAGGAAACATATGAAATAGCATAGTATTTTGGATTCTTACTCTTTTTTTTTCACCCAAGACTGTGTGTTTTTGTGGTTCTAGGTAGTTTAGTTTAGTCATTTCAAACGATTGAAGTGGCAGAATGCCTATCTGCCTAATTGAAGAGTACATTCACACTGAAAGGCAAAGACATTAGAAAGTTTTTAAACTAATTGATGATGTTTTTTTTATTTGGTAATGAATCGCATTAGAACAACCTCATGCAACATTTAGTACCTCACGTGAGAAGGCAAAGGGATCCTTGGTTAATGTAGTTTTCTGGACCTCTTAAACTGTACTATTCTCCTCTACAATTGAGTACTGCATTCAGGTAAACTATTTTGAGGAAGAAGATATGGTAGAGATATATTTTAAAGCAATATGATAAAGGCTTATTGTATAAGAAATCTTTAACATTGCATACTTTGTTTTAAAGATGTGTTTAAATTGTATCTAAAATATGTTTAATATTAAAGGTCAGTGATGATAAAATTAAAAAAATCCAGTTATAAGCTCATTTTCACCTTACTTCATTCGACAAAAATAGTGGAAAAATTAGAGTATTAGTTGATGAAAGTCGCTGAACGAATGCAAAAAAAATTTTTCTGTTTCTTTTAAGTAAGAAAATTGCACAGGTATGTAAATTACAGGTAATGCATCGTCTATTTGAATGGTAACTAATAAAACTTTGTACGCATCATCATTCCTAATAAAATTGATCCACATCATTAATGTTGAATATTTGTACGAGTAATATTCTAGTAGAAATAACTCTTTTTAAAACTTGAACAAGCTAATCTGAATGACCTGAATAACTTGAATAAGTTTACTTGAACGCAGTAGTAAGTAATTATGTCTATTTGGAAGGTTGAAGAATGCAAAATGAGTGAATTTTATTGGTATATTCTAATTTCATCACAAAAACTTTAACTATGAGATAATGATTATTTAGTTATTTAGTTAACTATAGGAAGTAGTACCGAAATTTTATCTACGAGAAATTTATCCACCGTTCTAATAAAATATTCTTTTGCGTATAGCGCAAGCGATATCCTTCCCCTTGTAATGTTTTTATACTTTCATGCATTCTTTTGCAATAAGCTTATTATGCAGTGATGATTTTTCTTGTTTTTATGCAATGTTTAAAAGCATTCGGAGAGATATCAATTTCACTTATAATTGCTATTGAACTACAAAATTATCGCTGTTGTTTGGAAAGGAAGTTTAAATGAAGCATGGTTATGCGCTAATTCCGAATATAATTCAGCAACGCATTCGAAAATATGATCTGAATATGTTTTTTTTTTCTTCACTCGACTTTGCTAAAGGTACGCTCGTCGATGAAACGACGCTCAGCTATATTTTTTGCCTCGAAAATCGACTGGTTGCGTTTCGTCTTCTGTTGCTAGGCAGAGGGAACCAGGATCACGTCGGCTCACTCTTCGAAAAACTTAGCCGCATTTTTGCACGGATGATTGAGGCCATGGATTTTTTTTTTTTGAATCTGGCATGGCTAAATTTTCGCAAGCGTTTCTAAGTCGTAGCAACGATATAAAAGGATTGCGCATTTCATCCGCCTTATTGGTTGACAAACATTTGTTATCCAATTTTATTTTACGTTGGAAATTTTGCTCGAAAAGAAGCATACCACGCTTTTTTCGTTATTAGCTCTTGTCAGTTAATAGTACTATAAAGTAGAACTCATTATTTCTGCAATAATTTAAAGATAACCTGAAGTGAAATTTAACGTGTAGGTACTGTTTTGTATAAATCCACTTCAAGCGACACCTATAGATACACCTATAGAATAATATAAGGAACTTATAAGATGCATCTATTATAGTATAGTATGATATAGGTCTAAATAAGAAAATATTATTTATTATAAGATCGACATATTTTAGTGGCGTATTTGAAATACAGCATAATAAGACATCAGAAATCATTACGATATAAAAGCATCGCTAATTGCGATTATGCAATCGAGAAAGTGCATCGAGTATGATTGCACGGTCTGCGCTTTTTGCATTTCGGCCCATCAATCTAGACAGTCACAAAAGTACTTGAAAAACAATGTATGCCCTATTTTTATTTCCAACATTTATATGAAACAATATAAAATAATATGCAACAAGCATACACATTTACAGATATGTAATTGTTTTCGTATTTCCAATCATCAAACCGATAAGCACCGACGTTAGACAGGCTATTACCGATAAGCAATGAAACTTGAATTCTTTAATTCATCTCCAATTCTTTGCTTAATCTTATTCGTACATTTCATTCCACTTATTTACCTGTTACTTGTAGTTCTATTTCAATCCGGCGAATCATCCACAATTTATCCCTAATTTCAATATGAATGATGCTTCCGGAAACTTTTCCGGGAAACTGTTTCCGGCAAGTTAAAACAAATCTTACGCAATGAGAAAAAAAAATTAAAAAATTTTCAATTTGCACATTTATCCGAATCAGATGCACAACATTTGAGAGTGTTTCCGATTGCACTTTTGTTTACAACATTTTTGTGCGCACTTTTTGGATATTGATCATTCGAATAGAGCGCATTTGAAGCGAATGATTATTGAATGCTAAAATATAAAATTCATCTTATAGGGCAAAATAATATTAGTGAAAAAAAAAGTTTCATTTAGTACAATTTTTATGTAATGAATATTTTTTGAGTGAAATTTCTATTTGATTTTCTCAAATTCTTCGAAAGAATTGAATAAATATGAAAAATAGATGATGAGTAACTTTTCATCCTAGCATTATGTATAGATATGACAAGCAAAACTTATTATGGAAAATTATTCGACGAGATTAAAATGTTTCGCTTAAAGCGGTTTTGATCCCGAGATGTTGAGTTTTCTCTTCGATCGTGTAACCACTTAAGCTATCGTGTATTATTCTTTCCTTTTTTCATCGAAATTCGGATTTAGTCAAATTCGATCCCTTAATAGATACTTTTCAATTGTTAACTTTATATACACCTTTCACTATAGGTGAACATTAAACGATTTGAAGAGATTAAAAGGTTTATTTTGTGAGAAATTGAAAGAAAAAGATGATAACATCACAATTGTTATTTCATGAAAAGAATTGCATTTATTCGATTGACATCGTTTACATCTCACTAGTCGAATATCTTTCAAAAATCTCTTTCTTATCGTTTATTGATATATGGTGAATATTTACCTTTACCATTCATACATAGTGTTCCACATTGGCACTCGTTGCCGACTATCAATATTAAATAAAATTTTTAGCTTTTTTAAGATATATATATATATATATATATATATATATATATATATATATATATATATATATATATATATATATATATATATATATATATATATATATATATATATATATATGTCATTTGCAAATTTTAGTTATAACTTATTATATTCGGCTAAAATTTTACTTAAAGAATCATTTATGATTAATTTATTCGAATTTGCATAAAGAAATTTTATTATTCGCATGTAAAATAAAATTGGTTAGAGAATATTTCACGAAACAAAATAATAAAAAATCCCAAATGAAATACATTTGAATTATAAGTTATCTTTATGTTTTAAAATTCGTAATATCATCGAATTGTAATTTTTTTTTTTGCAACCTTTTTTTTGCAAAGAATAATAAAATAGCGACATGTATTATGTATGTGTCGTAGGAAAAAAAAAATCCTTTTGCCAATTTTCTAATGTTAGAAAAAAATTCTGAGAGATTCCCTTATTTGAGGATTGTTTTTTTTTTTTTGAAATTTTATAAATAGGTTAATCTACAATTTTTTATTCGCAAGAAAAAAATCAAAGCAAATTTTGAGGCTCTAATATTATTTTCGCTTCAGTGGTGTAAATGAGCTGCAAGAAACTTGCCCATGAACCCTAACAGCATTCCCTGACAGCGGTAATAATACGATGGACACCCGATGAATTTGAATGAATGCAACGAGGGCGCAAAATGTGTTTTTTCGGGCGTATAAGAAAAATTTAATTAATGAAAGAATTTCTTAGCAGTTATAATAATATCTGCAAGAGAAGAAACCTAGAAAGATTAGATTTTCCACAAATATAAACATTTTTTAGGAAAGCGCATCAACAATCGAGCCGGATTCAAATGTCATTTTCATAGTTTGTAGCGTTATGGCGTTGAACTCTCAAAGATTTCCGCTGCTATATGTTCTTAATCAGTTTGCATTCGTTGAACACATTATGGAGATAAGTCTGTGGGTAAATTGTTGTGAGCTTTTACCTATTTGTTTGGTAGTTCTAGCGTGAAAAACTCCGTTGGATATAGGAATCTGAAGTTTGGCAGATATAATTTACACCTCCATGATGGTCTCTTAGATATTTATTAATCTCATTGCATTAATTTTGATAGGTGTATTAGACCTTAAAGGTTGGTATCCAATGCAGATGTCCATCATATAGACGTGTGTTAGGGGATTCTTTTGATAATATGCACACAACTTGTTGTCTTCTTTTTGGACGCTGTGCATGCATAGACGGGACGCTATACAAACGAGCATGCCAATGTTTCCTGTATTTTTGTTCATTTCTAATTGAAAATTGATGCGGTTAATTCGTTGTTTTTATTTTTATTGTTTTCAATATAAGTTAAAACAAAAAAAGGATGAAATTTGCTTCGAAAAAATACTCAAGTATTTTCTATGACGACCATTTTGTATAGCGTCTCAACCATATGCAGCGATATTCGGAAGATGCGGGTTAAATAACATGTCAGTCTGTGATGGGCAAAGACCATGTGTTTGGTCTGATCTAGGCCTTTCCCATTTGTGTGTATTCTTGGATTGGACCTGCTTCCGGTTTTATTTTGACCCCATACGAATTGGGTTTTTTTAAGGTTTGTGCATGGTACAAGATTGACTGAAATTAGGAAGTATTACTTTATATGCACATGTACTTGTAAATGTGATTATTGATATGAGCGAATTCAAAAGCGATGACCATGCCAGCATCGTCTACATTATTGGCCACTTGTTAACAGCAGTGATGTGCAGCTCAAAAATTAGACTTTTTAATTAGTTCGTTTGTATAATCAAGTCGAGTTTCCCAAATTGTAAAACATAGTCTGGTGTTTTCTAAGCAGCGAATAACGCAACGATCAAAGCTGAATGAACTGTCCTATGAACATGAAAAAGAGCTCGACTCCGGAGTCGATCTATCATTGCGTGTTATACACTTGATTTCATTCCATATAAAATAGTGACAGGCGTTATTAATATACTTAACTCCAAGAACATAATATTTCCTCATTAAAAGCTTACTTTCCAATTAAAATGTAAATAATGATGGCGTATTTCTTAGTAAAACCTTTCGACATAAATTTGTTAGCTGATTGATTCGCGCCTAGCTTAATGCTTTATATTCTACATGAGTTTATCGGAGAGTGATATCATTTAAGGCAGCCAGCTGATTATATGGAATTGTTTTCGGCAAGCATCTTTTATTATTCTCTCTAGGGGAATATTCTATATAATTGAACCGAACATCCTATTGTGCAGATATTATTTTAATGCCTCTGCAACCAGATATCCGGTGCTTAAGCGTTTAATATCAGCAAATGAAATCATATTTTTCATAGAATATCCTATCTTTAATTCGAATCATTACAAGGAAACAAAAATGAGAGAAAAAGTTGGCATTGGTAATCTTATACCTTCAATGCTTTTAAGGGAACTTAGTTTATACCCAGAAGATGAATAAATTACCCAAAGGGTAGCATCTGTGAAGAGTGGAGATTAGCTCATTTCCCTAATCGCGAATAATTTACTCATAGGTGTGTAATACAGTGGGCACACATTCGCATTGCTCAAATATGAACTAATTTTCGCCACTGTCCCAGTCTTGTAACGATGGTCTCAATTTCGTAACGAAATTGTTTCTCATCCTCTCCTTTAAGGTCGTCTGGCCAATCATTCATATGTATGGGCAAACCGTCTTGTCGCGTCGAGAATGAACCCAAAAATTTTGTCAGTTGAACCTAGGGTCTTATGATCAGATTGAGCCGAGAATGTTATATTTGTATTGTCTACCCAATCCTTATCATCCAATGAATTTAATTTATTCGGTTTTTTCTCGAAAATTCCGTTGAATGAGGGGTCGAATTAAGCTTTTTTTTTACTAAACTTGCTTAGGTTACATCGTCTGACGGATTGCATCCATTAGAAAAAAGGATATTACGTTCTGATGAACTTAAATTTAGATGGGAACAAACCAAAGTCCAATAATCATTCGTTTTAAAAAATCTTTTAGCAAATTCAGAGATTACAGAATTGAATTTCAAAGCGACGCTGAATGAAAATGAATAATAGAACATAAATTTTCCATTTTTCGCTTCGATATATTATTTTCTAAAAGTGAATGAAATGTTTTATTGCCTTCTTGATACGGACTGTTGATGGTGATTTGGTTTTTTTTTTGTAGTTTTATTTACTTTATTTAATTAATTATTTGTTCCTTTATTTATTTATTTATTTATTTATTTATTTATTTATTTATTTATTTATTTATTTATTCGTTTATTTGTTCATTTTTTGCACAGCGCTTTTATTCTGAAGTATTTGGTGAATTCATTCGATGATTTACGTTGAGGTTTTTTTTTTAATTGCAAGTTTTCGAATTCGTTATATCATTAATGCTGAATATTGCAATATGGATTTTTTGTATTTTGCATTTTTACTTAAAATTCATTGCAAATCTTTGCATTGTTTATTTATTTATTTATTTTTTTTTTTTCAGCGTGGAATCCGTCGTCCTACGGCGGGTACCATATATACGACATTGACTTCGATGGCAAAGTTTTCCCTCGATTTGCTGTTTTTACGGCGTCTCTATACACTATTTAGAATTCTTTTTCCATTTAATCGACGTCGTTCTATATCACCATCATTATTAATTGCGATTTTCGTTATTATCGTTTCAGTTATCGGTAAGTGTTACGTTGTTGTTTACAGCCGTTTCTAATAATTCATTAGAAGCTATTTGCAAAATTTTCAATATTGATTTATTCAAATCACATATATTGATTAGAGCAGATTTTGTTTTGTTTCAGAAAAGTTGGCTTTTTAAGAGACAGCCGAATTGGAATGAGGTAGATAGCATCATTGAGCAATATCTTTGATGCTAGGACGCGAAACTCATTCCAACATGGTTTCTTTTAGATTACAGCTTAAGGTTCAGCGGGTACTTCTGTCCACCAATCACAGCATTTAGGCTTGGCAGCTATAGGGTTGTAATTTTTTTTTTTTTGGAAGAATGAGATCGAGATGCCGCTACATTTCTACTTATATTAAAGGCAAAAGCAGTGATAAGAGAATTTATCGGAAGCTTCCTTGCGCATGTTGTCCTTCATTGTCGTTTCAGTGAGATGAGCGAAGAAATATCTTTGACTTGAATAAGGCAAACGAGATTTTATTAAGAGACAAATTACTTACAAAAGACAAAAAGTTTTTTGGGTGTTACAAAAATTAGCGCCGTTTTTTTGAGGCCATCGGAAAGTCTGTGAGTTTTGAACTTCGAGCGTAGTCCGATCAGGTGGAATTATTTTGTGCATTAATCATAATTAGCAAAATCTTTGTATCGTTGCTCAACTCGAACTCTTAGCTGAATTTAATTCCAACTTAGCTAATCGTGTTTAGCTGGAGCTTGGCTAAATCTGCTTAGCTCGAACTTATCTGACGGTATTAAGCTTGAGCTTAGCCAGTACTTGATAAATGTGCTCAATCGGATCCCCCGCTTAGGCGTAGAGTATTATGCAATGAAAAAGTGAAATCAATTTTTTTTTGAGGTGCGCATTTGATCTACCTTAGGCTATCATTGACCGTCTTACTTTATCCACGTTTTAATATTATCACTGATTGAAATTTGCAGATCAAGTGGCTACTTATTTTGTTGGCGTGTTGCCAAGCGAATTTTATGTCGCATTAGGTGATCGTGATTTATCGACGTTTCGCCTTCTTGCCGCCAAAGCAACACTTATTATACTTGCGAAATCTTTGGTGAGAATATTATGTAATTTGGAAAATTGGTCATCATTTCTTTTAATTGAGACTTTAATTTCTAATGATATTCGTAGACAGGGGGAGTGAATATAATCAGATGATTGATTACAATATGCATATTTCGACTTTACTTTCCCATGTATCCTGATGTTTGGAGCTGAGTCGTTTTAGTTTGTAAGGAACTTTCCTCAGATGAATGTCTTCTTAGATTTTTTTTGCAAGATTAAGTTACTTTTTGGTCCTGGATTTAGTAAAGATATGGCAATCTATATCCTTTTATCGTTGTCCAAAAATTATAGACCAAGAATGATTGCCGAGCTGTTTGAAATCCGTAGAACGTGGTACGATTGTTAGATCTGTAGAATGTGGTACGCTATTATATAGGCACTTGGTTGCTTTTCGTAAAATGGAATTATTGAATCGCCATACTGAAATTTTCTTCAAAAACTGAAATCTTGAATTCAGCTGTTGAATGTTTCGTGACTTTATTGTCTGCTACAGGTCGCGTTTTATTGTAAAGTTGATAAAACAGGTGGAAATTTGTATATTTTTAAAAATCTCTCTTTCCTCCCTCTCCCTTCCTTTGTCTGTCTTTCTCTCCTTCCCCCCCCCCCTTTCCGCTCTCTGTTCAGTAAAATATTCAATTTCAGTCTCTCGCTGCGATAAAATATTCCACTTCACAGTTGTTTCTAAAGTTCCGTGAAATAACCGATTATACACTACATCGACTTTATTTCAAACGACATGGCTATTATCGACTTAACGTTCTTGGGCATAATTTTGATAATCCGTAAGTTTACTTCCTTTGTATCGAATCCCTTTTTTTTTGTTAATTGCTTTTATCTGATTTTAATCTTTTAAAATATATTTAAGCGCATAGAATCCACGTTGGATTCTGACGCATTCCCGATTCATGATGGGAATACCAGAATGCATTTTAACTGGGATCCATTAAGTGGAGCGTTGATACGAGATTTTGGGTTTATTGTAAAATGTTTACAGTTATAATTTATTATTCTCAAAGAGTGGTTAAACGGAAATAAGGTAGCTGATGAATGATTGCTGTTGTTTATTCAACGATGACATTGAGGTGATTGTGGAGGTAATCGTGCTGATTTCTTCTTATGATTCCTTGAGAGGATTTATTTCTAGTAAACTACTAAATTCAGGTTATATTGCAAAATAATTTTCATGAATTCATGTTTTGATCCATCATTCACGTTTTGGGACTTTATAAATGTATAGATGGCGATTATCTTGATTTATTATTTATTATTTTTCTGTTTCATTAAGATGCGCAATGCATCATATGTTTTTAACAATTATATTTTATATTAAAAGAAGAGGTTTTCAGGGATCAACGAATGACACAGGATGTGGAGAAAATGACGCGAATATTAGCGCAGGATCTTTTCGCACCGGTTGTTATGGCACCGTTCATTATTTCGTATTATACTTATCTCACCTATCAAAGGTACTTCATTTATAATGTTATTGCCAATTTGCCCCTCGAATAGCGAGTTGTTTCATAGTAGATATAGATTTACTGTGATTATGTGCTTAGCTGTTGAGGTTGCAGGTACTGTTAAATGTTAAAAATTAAGAACTAGGCAGTATGCCTCGAATCTTTACTGGTGTGGTGTTAGAGAGCGATATGGTCAAGGGCCCACTAAATGATTGTGTTCTGTAGGATGTCATGTTTTTTTTAAATTCATGTTTGCGGAAGCATTGCTGAATATTTTCAATGAAGTAATATTTGGAAATTTAATACTGTATTAGATGCTTAATGAGAAGCTCTAGTGAAATCTTTTTGGTGGAGAAAGTGGGTAAGAGAACAAGAAGAAGGGGTGAGTGCTGGTGTTCTGCGATCTTTTGGTTGAAAACGATGACTACTAATTGTTTAATTTACATATTCGAAGCACCTGTTGTTTTGAAGAGAATAGGACAGTAGTTGTTGGGACTGCAGTACGGGAGTTACCTGAAGTATGTCAATAAATTTGAGGTCTTTCATCTTCGGCTGAGCTGAAGTCGTGTTTTAATTGCGTTTTCTTATCATTTGACCAAGACTAAATGTTTGTATTTCAATTGCAGATGTTTTTCTTCACCTATGGAATAGCACTGTGATAAACTTGTTGTGATGTTTGTTCTGGTTTTTTTTAATCTTCAAGGAATGCAACTATTTCCACTGTGAAAGAAATGGCTCGCAAAAATACCGTATTTGCTTTAATATAGCCCTTGAACGGAAGCTCTATGCTCGGACATCATAGGAAATAGAAAGGGATGGAGTAATACAAGGAAAAAAATGGGTATGGGAAATGCGGACGTTATCTAGATTCATGGCTGTTCTTCCATGTGAGCTGTTCGCGAGGGTCGTAAATGTGAGAAGCATTAGTGGCTTCTTTTAAAGTAGTATGCAAATCTTTGCTTATAGTTCTGGATGGTTAGGACCTTTGGCGATATACGGGTATTTTGCATTGGCAACTCTCGTCAATAAGCTTCTTCTATCACCGATTGTTTCTCTTGTCAACGAACAAGAGAAAAAGGAAGGTGAATTCAGGTGAGCATCCGATTCTCCTTCTATTTTTTTTTGAAGGTATAATTTATTACCTGACTGTTAATGCTATTGTCGTTTTTTGTTGTTTTTGCACGGAAACTTGCTGGAAACTATTTTGTTGAAGATTTGGGCGATCGTGATCCATTCACACTGAGTCTTCCGAGTGCAAAAATCCGCGAAGCGTTAATCCGATTTCATTTTCGCGTTAAAAATTGATTGATCTTGTTTGCATGATAACCTAGTGATGAGGAGAAGTGTGTTTTAAAAAAAACATAAAAAACGGAAAACAAGGTGGTATTTAAGAAAAAAGTAGAATGGATGGTAGAAATAAAAGACCCGAAGTGGCTTGCATACGTGAACATATGCTTTCAGTCTTTGCAGTTTTCTGGCATAAAATCTTTCGATGGGTTTATGTCATATGGGTTTTAAAGGTTGACCAGGTGGACAGTGCTACGTTTTTTTATGACGGTTTCCATGCGGAGAGTGAATGAAACGTCCTCGGTCGTATTCATTACCGAATCATGCTTCCCCTTTGTTTGTTTGATCGAATGTTTCCTGAAACTGATATCAGTGGTTCAGACCAAAATGAGTTCAGTGCGAAAAGATGGTCAAACATCTTTATTGTTGTTTGATTAAGGAATGATGATTGCAGTATTGGGCGGCAGTGGTAAGGAATAATTTTGAATGAGGAAACGTAGAAAGGGAAGGAGTTAATCCTCTCTTTCCCGATCTATCTTACAGGGATCCATTTGAGGGATTCGTTTATGGAGGTCTAAAAGCTTATCATAGAATCGCTTTTGAAGCGCTTTCGTATCATTGTAAGCTGTTGCATGTTGATGTGGTCAGTGTTAATTGTGGTCTTAGGTTGCGACATGTGGAGGTGCGTACAAATACCGAATCGATAGCGTTCTATCAATCAGGACTCATCGAGAACGTTATGGTGAATAGAAAACTGAATGCTCTTATTAAGGTGCAAAAGAAGTTGGTGGAATGGCGATTCGCGTTGTGTTGTTCGTTTCTTCTCTTTCTTTTTCAAATATTTGCTTCCATATTCCTTTATTGTTTTATTTATTTTATCTAATACGTCCGATAGATTGCGTTACTATTGAGCTCTGTTGGGGTTTTGATGAGTTTTTTGGCTCAGGTATTTTCTCTGTGATGAAATTTGTTTACTCTCTCTTCCTTGAAAATAGCTTAAATTGAATAGCAGCTGTGAGTGATATGACTTTGAGTCTCCTTTTCGAAATAGTTTTGGTGTTGTTGTGATGTTAAGGATTCGAGAGAAAGCGTAGTTATATATATTGGGAGGGTGGATCCTTTGATCATACTGGTTACCTTCCAACATCCTAGTCCGAACAGCTGTGCTGGATTAGCATGTAAGTTCGCTATATTGCCGTCAGTGCAATTCCTCTGACGTAGTCTGGACCTGTTATTACCTTTATTTTCATAGTATATATACACGTAATTTGATTGTGTTGATGGGTTTTTTTTATAGTGGCGACGAGTGCATTCGATTACTTTGGTGGGACATTAAGCTATTTGATAATTGCAATACCGATATTCCTAACGCACGACTACGATGGTCTGTCGGGTGCCGAACTCTCAGGAGTTGTTAGTCGAGTATGGTTGAATATTTTGCTTGCTTGATTATTTGATTATTATAAGAATTTATTAGAGGAAGTATATAACTGTTTAGGCAAAGTTAAGAGTACTGTAGTGGTTTCATGTATGTATAATAGTTTAGCCAACTAGGTGTGACGGGGCCTTTTCTTTAAATTTTATACTGGAAATGTAGTACGTTTTTGAAAATAATTTAATTGTATTACTGAAGTGATGTATTGTAGTATTCTGAGCTTTGATGACCACTCAGTGCTTCATTGTGATGTGAAACTGCGATGAAGCTAACAATATTTCTACAAAAGCAAATAGCAGCACAATATTTTAG
Source organism: Ascaris suum (assembly GCA_013433145.1). Lineage (NCBI taxonomy): Eukaryota > Metazoa > Nematoda > Chromadorea > Rhabditida > Ascarididae > Ascaris > Ascaris suum. The sequence goes on from CM024174.1 coordinate 12,223,841, forward strand.
GCAATTATTTATGATTATTTAGATTTATTGATTAGCGTTTATTCGACAGATGTCCTGATTAATTAGCAACTAACTTATTGAATGCTGAGAGTTTATAAAAATATTCGAATTCAGTCTCTGTCGGTGGCTGTTGTTTTTGATTTTTTTTTTTGGGGGGGGGGGGGAAGGATGGGAGAGGAAGGGTATTTTAAAGTTTTCTTGCACATAAAATTTTTAAGTGGTCACTTTTGCAGAATGCTTTTTTCTATCTTTATCTCATATATTCGTTTACTCGATTGATTGCACTATCGGAAACAATCGGTGATATGGCTGGCGTTACTCACAGGTAACTTCCTGTTTTTTTCGCACCGTGGTTGGGCCTCAGAATATAGAACAAGCATCTAAAGCATTTCTCATTCTTTCCTCTTCCCTCTTCCCTCACTCATTCGTTATGCAATCTTTTGAATACAACAACGCCTATAGTTCACAGTTCATGGACGTCCAGCTGCGCTAATTAGTGCTGTCAACAATTTTTTGTTCAGGTGTGGGCCGAAATGAGGATGTAGCTTACAAAAGAAAGCGGTCTAAGCTGACTTGCTGACTTGGTATTTATTAGGTAGAGAGAGCAGGAAGTGGATTAGCATCGGATTTAGCTTCATTTCGGTAATTGAAACTTTGCTATAATGCAGCAATTTTGCAGAGTTGAGTGTAGAGTCTAGCGGAGGTTGCTTAGTTGTGAGATACACAGCTGTGGCAATGATAGCTTGTCGGCATGAGCTTCAAGATGGATTGACTGCCTCTGTCGATTTCCATTCCGATTAATTTGTTGGTTTTGATGGGTTTTTGATATTTCCAAATACCACAGAATTTGCATATCAGAGTTGTTTTGCAACCTCTCATGCTCGCTAGGAATGGAGTTTTTTCATTGGTCAGTTCAACTACTTTTGAAGTCATATCAACTGCCCTGGAACCCTTCCTAGATTATTGTTATTATTGAAGCAGTTTTTTTTCCTGGAGATAAAGAAAGAATGTAGTTCTTTTTCCTTTCTTGCAGTCATTATTTTCCTGCAAAAAAAAAAAACAGCGACGGCTAAAAATCTCTAGCCGGCTGGAAAATTTTTGATCACGAATGATTGTGAGGCTGCAAGGATGAGTGCTTGATTTGAAGACTTACTAACAAGAAGTCGTTTTCATCTGACGAACAACATTGAGCAGGTTGTTTAACGATATTGGCTCGATTTTTGGCCATGAGTTGGTGAAATTTTGTAGAACTTTGGCTAAGAGTTCGTGAAATTAGTTGCCATGGCTATACGTTGTGATCATGATTTAGTGGATGGAGTTGATCATTTTGCAGAGTGGTGGGTCTTTACGAGGAGCTTGTTCGACTGCATGTTGATCGATTGGAGACAGATCGCCCACCCTCAACGGTGCCCTCATCGGTGGTCGTTATCGCCTCCGAGGAAAGCAGTGAAAAGAATGAAGATCTACCACGTAGAAGGGTATAGCTGTTTAATGTTTTCTTGTGTTCAAGAGAATCAGGAAGCATGAATCAATGGTATATGTTGGGAAAACATGCGCCTAGCTTCTTCGGAAGGTTTCAAATTACCTGTTACCTGTTCTTTTGAGGTCTGACATAGGGGGCACCACAAAACTTTAAAATGAGAGAAATATCAGAAGCAAAAGGTTGGATGAGGGTGGGACGTAGTCTCGAACTCCGAGTTTGTTTCACCTTTCAACAGGAGCCTTCATAGAGTGAGAGAAGCGGAAGGGAGGGGGGGGGGGGGAAAAGTGGGGAACAAGAAGGACTCCAGTCGTTGCAAAAGCAGGCAAATAATGAAGTAGATGACTATTAAGTATGATGAAAATATGTTCGATTCCAAGTACGTCAGTGGAACAATGGAATAACGATGCGAGAATATGGCACTGTTATGTTTGATATTTCTAATTTCAAAATTCATTCAGATAGAGGAGTTACATGGTAGACAAGGACGTTTATTCGATTTCGAATCTGATGATGAGGAGGCTGAATATCTTTTACAAAGGTAAATGGAAGTCGTTCTTTGATTTGCATATTCCAAATTTGCATAATTAAACAGAGGTTTTATTAGAAAATATATTTAAATATGAATACGTTTACTTGTTTACTTGAATCGACAAAACATTCGTTACGAATAAATGTCTCTTCATATCACTACCACTTCCGTCTAGCTGAAGTTGTGAGGTAGCGTGAAGGTGAGGGCTTAGGCTCGTCTCCTGCCCATCGGATATTGACGAGTTGATCCGTCGTTGTTCCATGCGACTTGCTTCACCGTCCGCGTCTAGATGAGACCACTGGTCGGAATGATTCGGTAGCACAAAGCCGAAGAGTTTGCTCGGAGCCCTCTTCAAACCGACCGCGCACTAAGTAAAACTAAACGATGAATGATATGAGTATGACGGATGTTTTATATATTCAAATTTTTCAATGAAATTTTTTTTATTAGTGTTTTCATTAGTGAAGCGTAATGGACTTGAACTTTCGAATGAATATTGTATTGATCTCTAATATGCTGAAAGCAGTATTCGTGTTTTTTTGCTTATGAAAATGTTTTGTGGATGATTCTGAAATCAGATTTTTATGGATTTTTTAAATTAAAATTGTACCAATCGGTCGTCTACTCTTTATGAAAGACCGAATTGCGTCCTCCCATCCGGGGGGGGGGGGGAGGGGAAGGAACTGGAATGAACTGTGCAAGTTAATTTGCAGAGTACTCTTATTTCCGAATTGCACAGCAATACTTCGGAACTCAAATGGCCCCTATAATATTGATTTCATTTATTGCTCATTGACATTTCCAAAATATTTTTGATTTCCATTTAATAATATGAACTAGTTTAGACGTAAGTGGCGATTTTCTTATACAAATTGGTTGTATGGAGCTTTTTTTTTGATTAATGAACACTACGAATCTTTTATGAGCATAGTATTGTTAATGCTTTAGGCGTATTTATCTATCCACTTTTCAGTTACTGTGCGGCGTTCACGTGTTCTAAAAGTTATGCAGGTTGAATGACCGAAGCGTAGATATGCTCCTAATGCAACTTAATGACAATTTTCTGTGCTGTTACAGTTAGCGCAATTTAGACGTTTTTGACCCCAATAGCGGACGAAAATTTCGTTCATTATTTGTCTTATTGATGGATATTATTCGTCGTCGCACTGATAAAGAATAACGCTTATGTGTCGTTCGGTTGCACAGTATAGGTTTTGGGTATATTTTCTGAAATCGTTTTTTTTTTGGGGGGGGGGGGGGGGAGGGGGAAGGTTGGGGAAGATTTGTGTTCTGTGCATCTCATTTGCTCTATTAGTAGGCGATTTAGGCACCTATGTCAGGCTTTTTCAACAACCTTTATGTAGAGATATGTTTAATTCCTTTGAAGAGTGCGTATATGTGGGAATATTGCAGGGCGGATAGTGGTCGAGATAAGGAGGATCCTGAATGGTTGGACGATGGTATCGCAATGACGCTCGATTCGGTTACTATCGCCTATCCAAATGACCCGACTATTCCACTTGTTTCGAGTAAGTGTGTTCATTCGTTAACTTGAATTTTTGGTCCTATTATTATGTTTTTCATTTCTCTTAATTCCGGAAGGTTCTGCGACCTCAAAAGTCTTCGAGTTTCTGTTAGCGCAAACGTCTTGGTAAACGTATCACCTGTTTTTCTTGTGAAATTTATATGTTAGGAGTTAAGAGGTAATTGTTTCAGTCATCTTCATATATCAAGAGCCATGATTTGAACGCTCAGCTCGATAGATCTGCGTGAACAAATCTTCAACTCTATGAATAATTTTTTGCACTTTTTTTAGATCTTTCGATGCAAGTTGTTCAAGGACGTAATTTATTGATAACGGGTGACAGTAGCACCGGCAAGACATCAATTCTTCGAGTTCTGGCTGGTCTTTGGAATTGCGTTACAGGTAACGATTTTTGGATAGTACTCAAGTGAATTTAATAAGAGGTCTCAACCGTTCTGATCCCGTTATTAGCCATAGCAATTGTTGTGAAGATTGTCGGAAGGCGGAAATGTCTGCCACAAGGATAGTTATTGGCGGCGGTAATGGTAGCAAGTTGTATTAGCGATTTACCAGCTTCCACTGTAAAATCGTTATTAACAAAAAAAAAATTGATTTTATTTTTTCTTGTGCTCGATGTTTTTTCAATATAATACCGAAACAAACTTGAAAATGCATATGAGTGTACTGAAGAAATTCGCGAAACATTGAACCATTTGCATATTCGGTTTTTTAATGATTTCAGACGATTTTCGGCGATTTATTTTATAGTTTGCTGTTCGAATATATTTCATTTGAGTGTCGATTTCGAAACTTACGCGAGTTTGTGACGTCTTATTTTTCATATTTTAGTATTTTAGTTTATTTGGCGTGTTTTGCAATATTTGCATATTTGTGCTTTTTATGCGTATTAGACTGATTCCTGTTAAAGTGGCATTTCTGTAACCGTTGATGATGTTAAATTTATTTGCGTTTGATAGGTAAACTAGAGAGGCATTGGAAGACTCGACCTTCAACTTTATTATTCTTACCTCAAAAGCCATATTTCCCAAACGGTGGATGCTCTCTTCGGCAACAAATCGTCTACCCACTAAAGGCATTACCGATCGAGAAAGGTTGTTCAACGGTTTCCTCCTTTTTTTTTTCTTTCTTTCTTTCAAATTAACAGGAAATTTTCCCGCAGTAAAAGCGACGTTTAGATTTTAATTGTTGTAACGATTGTTTTAAATTTTTATACCCATCCTATATGTTTATTCAAAGTGTACTTTCATTATCCATTGTAGTATATTCCGCAAAATTCCTGTCAGCGATTTTTTTAAAATTTTCCACCTCAAGCGAAACGGCCATAAATCAAATGATAATTTTTTGGTATTAATAATTTTTATTCATCTTACCCAAAGCTCTTCGAAAAGCAAAAATTAATTTTCGCATTTCTAACGTAATAGAAAATTTCTTATCATGTGATATGCTAATCGAATTGAAGAAGTTTCTTTAAAGAAATGGGACGATTAACACAAATACTTGAATGGGTGAAGTTGGAGTATCTTCTTCAACGGTGCAATGGATTTGATACACCTGTTGATTGGGATTGGTACGTTTCTTTTGAGATTTGTTTTGTTTTCATTCAGAGTTTATTTAAGGATGAAGTTGTTTTCTCTTTTTCTTTGTTTACTTTTTTTTTAATTCGCCAAAAAAAAGGATTTTCGTATTAATGTAGTGAAATGTTGTGCAATGGAAGGTTATCTACCTTTACTCGATGTGAGTTATATCGCTAAGGTTTCTGTATACTTAAAGTCTAGGCTGCTTTGTCATAAAATTCTAACTTTAATGCAGCCTATTCTACGCTTTTGGGATATCATGGCTAAGCCAACATATTAAGCTGATAGGGAGGGTTCGTTCAATAGGAGATTTGTTGAGTATGAATGGTAATCCGTAGAGTTCGTTATTGATTGTTTTTTTATGAGTTAGGATTATCGCTGATATTGCTCAGGTCGAAGACATTATCACCTGGTGAGCTGCAACGACTCTCGATAGGACGAGTGCTTTATCACCGTCCACGAATCGCTTTTCTTGACGAATCGACTAGCGCGATTGGATTCGAAATGGAGATGTCTTTATATAAATTATTGCAGAATGTAAGTACCATCGTTTTTTGTTTTTTATTATGTGATGCATTGCTCTATATTTCTAATGTCTAGACTGGATCTCCTGTGAGACGTGATGGGAAGGGGAGGAGTTTCTCCGGAAAGATCAGGGGAAAGAGCGTTGCAGAGGTTCTGAAATGACCTCAGAATCGGAGCCAGTCTTCCTTCTCTTGCGTAAGGACGTTAAGCATTTTGTTTTTCTTTTATGAGCATATTTTTATGCGCTTTTGCAAATTTTCCAGTACGACAGATTTCGAACGCCGAATCTAACCACATCAAAGAAAGGATACTCGAACAGCTCAGAATCCGCAACGAACAAAGATTTGAGTTCAGTACAGAAAGAAATTCTTGTTCGGAAGGAAATATTATTGGTTGTTGAATACGATGTTGGGGAGGAAGACATCGGTCATTTAGGCTCTTGCGAGTTTTCTAGTCGGAATTGCAGAGACGGGCAAGATTTTCTCCTTTTTTTTGAAATTGTTTTATGTGTGGAGCATAACGTGGCCAGAAAAGGACACAAAGGTTGTTTACAACGAGCGGAAGGGGGAGGGGAGAGTGGTGCCGACGCATACTGTTCCTGTCGACTTTTGTTTCCATCACTGTGCGCAATCTGTTCTCAGTCTATGGTACCTGAAAATTCTAAAAAAGACGACAGCCGTCTCCCCTCCCGTCCACCCCCTCGTCAGTCTATCTCGATCCTTGCCATCGAATGGTGCAAGTTGTCTTTCAGGAGCGTATCTCATACGTATCGGTGGGACATCGTTTCTCATTGAAGCAGTTCCACGACGTGGAGTTGCATCTAAATGGGCGCGGCGATTGGACACTCACTGATATCGATACAGCGAGTATTGGCAGTAGGACGGCAAGTTTGCTTGGCAGTCAGATGCTTGAGATTTGAGCATCAACTCGCCTGGAGTTGCTTCGGTGAAGCAGCCGAATGCTTTCTTTGCATTTAGGTTTTTTGCTTCTTTTTGTCATTGATATTTTCATTCAGGTAGTACATTAGCGAGATAGTTCCTTGTAAGAAGAGAGATGAGGCGAATATGTGGCGCAAGTGTCGTATGATTCTGTGCTATTTTTGATTATCTGTCTATGTAGCCTGTAGGAAATTTGAAAGCGTTCAAAACGGCAGTCGGCAAACAAACAGTGTGGGCAGCATATGTTTATTGCAAATATCTTCGAGTAGTCAAAGTATCTCACCCGATTTTATTCTTCTTCCAACTGGACTCGAAAGGATTAGAGGTCTTTTCTCGTCTGATATTTTACCTTTCCTCTCCGTCGTCGAAGATATTGCTGTTACAGGTAAACAGGCAATTTATTCGAGGTGTTGACAAAAATCTAATAATATCGATATGCTGGTTGTTAGATAACAATGAAGGAAGCTAAAGAAGGGATAGGCAAAATATTTCTTAGGTTATGGTGTACGATGATGAAATGATTATATAATAAGAACAGTATAAATGATTATATAGTAGGAACAGTAATGTAAAGTGCAGTTATATATATATATATATATATATATATATATATATATATATATATATATATATATATATATATATATATATATATATATATATATATGGCTTAAGTTGCCGAATTGTGACGTTCCGTTTCCAGATTTGTTCTCATCTTCACAAATCGAGTTTGGTACTGCCGGGTTGATGGGCATTTTAAGTTTTCGTATTTTCAGCTATATATTATATTTTCCCAAATGCAAATATGTCTCATTGTTGTATATAATCGATTCTTTGTTTATTCACATCGCCATCATTGAATGAGAGACTAAACGCGATTTAAGTCTTGCATCGTTCATGGGTCCTAGCCATAGCTACAGTCATTTGAATATTAAAGTGTTAACTAGGGGTCCTTCCTTCTTCTTCGACCTTCCAATTTGTATTTGTTCATACAAATATATATAAGTAAATTGGCTTTTGCGGATTTATGGAAACAGTAGCCGGTTTGTAGATAATGTTCAGCAAATATGCATGAAAGATGGGAAAGGGCAGAAGTTGCAAAAGGATGTAGGTGAAGTGAATTTGACTTAGAGAGGAGATGAAAGAAAAAACATTTACGTGGATTGTTGAGGAATGCCGATTGAAGATTTGTAATTTTTTCGTTGAAAAGGGTTTCTATAATTTGATAACTTCTGATCAGAGGAAATTTTCTGAGAATTTCTAATTTACTAATGAAATCTCGTTGAAAGAACACTCAATTTGAGAGTTTCTTTGATTAAATTCATAAATATGGCACACACTATGAATTTTATTTAACTGAAATCTCTATGCTTTTATAAATTTCGATTCGTACAGTTGATTTCCTTGAAGCTTACATGATAGATATAAATCATATGTATTCTATTTTGTTACTTTTAGTATTCTATCGAATGTTTTTTATCCGATAATTTCAAATCGTTGTTTAGCTAAATTATCGACGCAACATTTTCATGATGATAGTTTACTCTTTATTATTATTTATTTATTTATTTATTTATCTGGGTTGATAATTTAGAAAACAATGATTTAAGATTTTGTAATATTATGCACTTATCGAAAAGTTCATTTCATATATTGGGGAGGGGGGGGGGGGGAGGGAATTTTGAGGTATTCCTCATTATTGGATTGCTGTTGAAAAACTTATAATGCTTATAGCGTGACTGATTGTCATTTGAGGTTGAAGGAGATAAATTCGGTTGTATAGCATCAGAAAATTTGAGAAATTTCTATTGCTTATGCTTAGAATTTAACGAATGTCATCATTATTTTTGTTTAACTAATCCGTCTCTTTTTATACCACTTTGTGCTATATAGGTATTCAAGTATTCAGGTATTAACAGCTGAATATAAGCACCTTTTTTTCGATGCGAAAAAAAGAGGGCTTATTTTTTATTTTTTCAATCTTCTACTTTTGCAATTAGAAAGTTGGTGGTTTAAAAAAAAAAAGATATTTTCTGCAACAGTCTTTCGAAATGACTGTTGTATTCCTGTTGTTGACAAATAATTATTACTAACTTTGAAGCGCTTCGGCAATTCGAAATGATAGCATCACTCTCGCAAATGATAGGCAATTAAAATGGTGACGGTAGGCTTATTATAGGGTAATATAATAGCGGAAGTAGTTAAAGCAATCCCCTAAAAGGTTGATTTCAGGTATTGCTCATTAAAAACATTGGTTATTTGCATAGTTCTGCTTGTTTGTTTTGTTAGAAGAAATTATTCGCTTATGAATGGGAATTTTTAATTAGCTCGTAATCTAGTATTTATCGTTTATGGAAGTTAGAAGCTTCTTTGAATCGAAGGCTTAAATCGTTCAGAGGAAGGGAAATGTTTTGCCGAATGAATATTGTCTTTTTTTTTCTTCATATAAATCTTACCTGTAAAACCAGAAGCATTTGTTATTATTTTTTCCGCCGTCATCTTTTTTTTTTCAATGTTTTCCTTAAATAGGTAGGATTTAGAGTTGTTTCCTCTCTCCACGACCCCTCCACCCTATCTATCTGCATCTCTTTTCATCTGAGATTTTCATGTGAGTATGGGCTGGCGGAAGTTCCCACATATATATATCTCTTGTTTGAGTTATTTCTATGATGGTGATGTGTATTTTATTCTAAGATTTGAAGCGCTAATGTCGAAATTTGTTCGCTTTTAATATACAATCATTAATGCATTAATTTTTATCATATTATCTCTATGTTGTTGTGTTTTTTTTTAATGACGAATATTTTTTGACAGAAATTTGAATAATATTATTGCAATTATTTTTTATGAGTTTTTAATTCGATTTTGTCGGAAATATTGTTTAAGGTGGGAATATAAGAGATGAGGAGGTGATTAGAATGAAGCAAATATTCAGCTATTCATAGGAGGTCGAATAAAGCAATTTTAAATTTTCGAAGCTTATAGGATTTGAGAATTGAAAGAAGAAGGAAGAGGAAACGATCTATTTCGAAGTTTTGCAAATAACTATGTAAAATTCCGATAGACTTTAAGTGAAGCAACGGATGCCTCTTCATTCCCTTCTCATCACTCACTTTTCCTTCGCTCTCCTTTATGAAAGGAAATTCCTTTATTTTTATATATATATATTGATAGAAATATAGCAATATATATATATATATATATATATATATATATATATATATATATATATATATATATATATATATATATATATATATATATATATATATATATATATATATATATATATGGGTAGATTTCATATGATAAAGCGGAAATCGCATCAGATAAGTTGGTTTTCTTTCTGCTAAGTTTAATTAATTTCGAAGTTAGATTTCATCGATGTGAAACAAGACGCAAAGTTGTTTTTCTTTACTTTTTGAAGAGACCGTTGCAGATTGCGGTGCACACAATTAAGTAAATAATTTGGAGCAAATATTCGGAAATTGCTTCTGAAAATTGGAAGAGGATTGTTCCCTTTCTTCCCGTCCTCCTCTTCCACCTCCCTCCCGACCCTCAACATTTCCTCGCTTTCAGCTTTCTCATTCATGAAGATGAATTCATGCATTTTCATAATTTTTTGAAATCTGATGATTTACCAATTGCAATTATTGTGTTGATGTAAAACAAGAAAAATGCTTTGTGATGTGCATAATGCTTATAACAATAGGCGCATTGATTCTTATCAATATATGACACGAATTTCTCACCGATGTTTATAAGCTTCATTTTGATCTCTGCCTTTTTTTTTGAGTTTTTATGCTTTTTATACCTCCGCTTACGATCCTTTATTACAGTTATGTTTAACGAATGCAGTAAATTTCTTCTACACCGAGTACTAGTTATTTTAAAGTAGGCGAATGAGATTCATTCAATCCTCAAATAACGATATGAGGATATTGCACCGGGCGTATCCGCCACAGATGTTATACTCGAGGTGCGACGAGGACTGATATGATTTTAGCGGAAGGGTGCGAATTGAGCAATTCGCGGTGCAAGGAGTGGTATGCAGCGAAAATGACCTGATAACTTTTGGATGTCGAAGCGATTGTTATTCCATTAATTCACCCTCCACCACCGTTTCATTACCCTCCGGGCATCCGTTACGGGCACAAAACCTACTAAGCGATACTTTGACAAAAACCGTCGAGGTAGGGCGCTTTCGAGCAAAAGACGTTGATTCCGGAAGTTTTCAAACCAATTGTATTGAACGAGCTAGTTGTAGGATGAGGATTCAGTAATCCGAAGCATTATAATAGGAAGCGGACGCAGTGATCTTCTATGGGACGTAATACCATCCATAAAATCCTTCAAGTTCGAGACTACTTACCCGTACAAGGAATTTTTCTCAACGGGTTTCGCGAATCAAGACAGTCAGCACTGGCTTAAAGGGATTTAGTTTAGAGGTGCAAACGTTCGCATGTTGAGGAAAAACGACATCAGTAGCACTCGGAAGCATTTTTGCCTATATCTGCCTAGCAGGACCTTTATCGATGAAGCCTCAACAAGATCGGCCATATAGAAATGCGAAAATATACCGTTAGGAATTTTTTTTTTAATTTTAATAATTTGCGTCTAATAAAATACACAATTACGCTAATCGTTTCGAACTTCGAAGATGACGCGTCTAATAAGTTGAATATTTTCTCATATAATGTTCGAATAAATTTCATTTTCTTTCCTCGAAAAGGCCGAATCATTTCATCGAATATATTAATCCACATTATGAAACTCTTGTCTACAATTTATTTTTTATAGCTTTTGCATATTCCGTTTGTTAGATTTTCATATTCTTTTTGTTTTCTGAAAGTCAAAGTGTGGAAATTTTCTGAAAGTCTGGAAGTAAACAAATCTAGGAAACTGTCCTATCTTTAGGTCATTTTGGATATCGTTTTGAAGGCAATTTTAGTATACGATTTTGCATCTTATATATTGCTATACTTTCTCGAAAACTGATCGATTTTGTAACTTTTACGCTGATGAAGAGCACAACTCTCGTTTCTTTTTTTTTTTTCCGTTAGTTCGAATTTCCTGAGACTGGAGACGTGGTAGTTCGAATTTCCTTACCCGTATAAGAGACTGCAAACCTGCGATCTCTTAAAAGCACCGAATCATATGAGAAGATAGATTCTTGACCGTTTTCATTATTACAATCTATTTAACCTAATACCTCAGGTAACACTTCATTTTCTTGCCCTATTATATCTATTTTTCAAGTCTTGGAAATTCTTTGTGCCATCATATCTCATACTTATGGCAAACTGTTGAATGTATGCAAATTTGAATAACTTTGTAACTTTTCAAACATCTTTGTTAGTTTACATTTGCAAGACGCAGTATGGAAATTTTGCAGGTGTTACATACACTATATGTTTATGTTCGTTAAAATTGCAACTTGGAGCCGCTAAGTTTAGAGTCGGAGCTGCTAAGGTTAGAGTCACAAAATTTTGATGCCCACTTCTATAACATCCTTCATTTTGATTCATTAATTTCGGAACTTCTAAACATATTCATAATAGACGAACTTCCTCATTTAGAAAACATGCGAGCAATCGTATCAATTAAAATTTGAATGGACTATTCCTCGATATTTTATTATTGTTGCAATTGTTATATTGCATCTTGCATTATTGCATTATAAAATTATTGCAATCAGATGGGCGCAATATAAATTGTGTCGACTCCTTCGAATCATTTCTTCACTAATTCCGATTTATGGCTGCAATACACAAAACTTCAGCACAAAAAATTCTGCAGATCTCGTTGTTGCATCTCATTTCATCTCCCTATTTTGCATATTGTCGCATATTGATTTTTTTACTTGGCTATTTTTGTAGCTCAATTCAGTCTACTTTGCATGGGCTAATTGCTTAGGTTGTTACTGGCCAAGTTAGTTGGCCAATTTAGCAGTTACTGATGCTTGTGATCCTAGAAGTTTGTATAAACGAAACTGAAATTTTCTCTCTACGATATTATAGGAGGCATATTCTACTTGCTTAGGATGGAATGGACTGAGAATATTGTCGCACAAATTCAAATGGTGCTTATGAATGAGTTAACGTTGCAAATGGTCCTAGAATTTTACAGTAAAAGGTGTAGGATCGTGTTTATGACTCTTTCTTCCCCTCCCCCCCCCCCCCCCACCCCCACCCCTTCAAAAGCAAAAGAGAGTGAGGTCAGAGTCAAGGGTTTTATGGCGCTTAGACCCACTTAGGATCGACCTCTTCCAGGTGGCTGAAAATTCAGCTTCAGCTTGCCTAATTGACAGGGTGCTGAGCGCTACTTATCAAACCTGTCGGCGCCACGTTATTAGTACCCATATAAGCTCGACATGTTCATGGGAACTATAAAAACACCGCGTATTAATAAAGCTCTTTACAAAACAAGCAGAAGAATTGTTCACTATTTGAGATTCGTTGCTGGTCTTATTCTACAGAAGAAGTTCCTCCTGTACTGCTTCTCGTCTTCATAGGTCGTCGGATGAAACGTCTAAGCAAAGGTCCTACGTCCATTTGATCGAAATCTTCTGGCATAGGCTTATCTTTAGTTTCAGGTAACGTTGCCGCGCATGCTGCTGATATAAATGAAAGAGCAGCAAGTGTTAAACATGGTACCATTCCATCGCCTATATCCTGAAATGAAATGGCATAGTTTTTTCTCAAGAATATCTTTTTTTTTCTGAAACCTTAGTATTACCTAAGGGGGAAAGTGAGTTGGATAGTCTCCCGATGTATAGTTTTTTTTTTTAGCATAAGCTGCCAAAGTGGAGTAGAAACTATTCTCTTGAACTTTCTCGATTTTATTTTATTGTAATTAATTTATACGATATGCGGTATTTAAACCACTTATCTTTTGCAGATCATATCGGAAATATTTGACGGCAGCCGGCTGGTTGCTTTTTTTTTTGAACGTTAACTTTGACAGCCGAGTGGGGGAATTTTTGGCCATGGATTGACCGACAAATTTTATAGGACGTTTGCCTTCTGTAAAATGATGGGAAATCTCAACGGAAACCCTAAAGTTTTTATTGCCTTTTTGAAATAATTTGAATTGTATGAGAAAACTTTGTTCTGATTCTCTATCATCCAAATTCACTCCATTCCCCTCCCCCCCCCCCCCCCCACTCATGCTCTCACCTCCTCCTCTCCGAAAAGCTATGCTAGAAAATAGGAAGTAGAAAGCAGAAATTACTGAATAAATTGCATAATACGACATGCTTTTATTTGAGGTTCAATTTCAATTACGCCTAGGAAATATTCGATAATCGCATCGTGTTTTCTAAATTTTCACATCACACCTAACATATATAGGAGTGAATATTATATTTGCATAAATTATTGCCTCTAGAAGCTTCTTTTTTTGATTTTATTGTAATTCTCCCTGAAACGATATTATTACTCTCTAGTACCAATGAAAAATGTGCCATGCAACGATGACTTTTATTATTTTCTTCCTCTCAAATTGCTTTTTTTTAAAAACTTTACAAGTTTGCAATTTATGCTTTGCAAACTAAAAAGTTCATAACGATGAAAATGCTGAACATATCATCATATAAGAAATTGCTGCAAAGAGTCGCGGCCAGAAATATTTGCGAGTTTCATCTCATTTCTTGTTCGCAATTCTATGAATGTTTGAAGTCGTTAAAAAGGCGTTCAACCATTTTTCCCGATCGTGTAGAGCATAGATGCAGGCGAATTGGCTAGGTACTCTTAGATAGTTCAAACAGTTGAAGATTATCTCAGAAATGATTGTAGAATTTGAAAATTTTTTCTTAAATGAAAACAATTGATAATTGTATTTACATTAAATACATATTCATTCTTCATATTTAATAAGATGGCTCCTAATGGCATCGCATTTATTTATCCGGTCGGTCAGATATAATAAGACATTTCCCAGGCGCCTCATTTATTTGTTCGGTCGATTTTGTGCATGTTCTTTAGCACGCTTGATATGAATCCACCCTATCTGTCGCTTATTTTATTAGACGTAAACTTCAAAGGCAACGAAGTGCAACAAATCCATGCTAACTACTGGATTTGAGAAGAAAATCCACAAGGCTTTAGCTCGATGCTTTTCTTAATCCTTATTGATATTCGTCAATTTTATTGCAACTTATAATTAATTCTGATTTTATCTCATCATAACTGTCGACCGCAAGTTGTTGGTTGGTTCATATCATTTTGTCTCACAATTTTTCAAATATGCGAAGCAAATTTCATGATGCATTCCTTACCGTATCAATGCAATAAACCCCCTCCCCCCTGTGAAAAAACTATCTCACCGTATGCTTTAGAAGGGGAGAGAGCATAATACCAATACTTTGTGGGATGTTAACAATCGAATAACTGATTGTACGTATTGTTGTCGGCATCATCTCGTTAACGATTAATGGATGCGATACAAATCCAACACCGTTGATCATTTTACCGAATAGATCACAAGTCATTCGGGCCCCTCGCCATTCTTAAGAGAGATAACTTGGCTAATGATGGGTGCTTTAAATAGATGCATCTCTTTCCTGATCGATAGCTAGCAAATAAATAAACTTGGGCGCAGGTAAAATATTTGCCCATACAAGTAAAATACCTACCCGGATAGGTAAAACGGCTCATTGCTCCACCTGTTTGAAAGCATTTTAACATCAAAGCGTTGCTATTGAATAAAGTGTTTCGGAATATATTTTCAAGTTGCAGCGCATTACTATACGACTACAGAGCAGTTTCTTGCTAATGGGCTTTCATACTCTAGTGATCCTAAATTTTTCATATAATCAATCAATTACAAGTAGTCCTAAATGATATGACAGTCTATTTAGATCCTTCTATTGTAATATCTCAGTCTTTCAAGTTCACATCATATGAAGATTAGCGTCCTCTTGTCGTAGAGCTAAAATGAGTTGAATATTCCACAAACAAAAATTTGCAACATACTTCTAACAAATGGTGATATCGATGTGGCAATTCCTTGAAATATTAGCGCAAATATACTCACAGAACGTCGTCCAAAGAAACGTAATAAAGGAATCGCTAATATCCCTCCAGGTAATTCAATAGCACCCGAAAGCATAAAACCAGTAACTTTATCTTCACTTAGATTTACGCTATCAAATGATATTGCAAAATAATAGAAACACATAACCATTCTAAAAATTAGCATATCACATTTGCATAAAAATTTAAATAATGTCGTTTAATATTAAATGATGAATCTATAATTCATTATTGTGATGACATTTAATTTTATCAATACAAATATATCTTTAGTTTTTATCTTTTAGTTGATATATCTTTAGTAAGTTTTTCTAGTAAATATACTAGTAGATATATTTTTTGGGAGTTTCTTTTTATATCTATTAGCCATTCATATCATAATATCTATCTCGTTGTTGTATTCGTTTTCTTTTCGTTATTTACGCTTAAATTATTGATGTTTTTTTTTCCTCAGAATTTTTAAAACATAGTTATCCGTTCATATCACTAAACATTTCGCTAATTCATGTGAGCTAAGATTCATCATCTCCGGGTAAGGATGAAAAGGATGGCCACCCCACCATCTTGTCTCGAATTGCATATCTCTTTTTTTTTTAGTTTTTAGGCAATAAAATTAAATAGAAATACATAAAGGATTATTTCAACAAAAAAACTTTTCTAATTGCTTTTCTTTATTCGTTTTTGTTTGAAATATTTTTTATCTTTTCTCACGAAACTCGCATAGTTTACTCGTATAGCGTTGTTTTATGAGCATTATTTCATCTCTTCGCTAAATTTGTGAAAATTCGCTTTTGTTGTGAGTGCTTTGGGAATCCAGGTCGACTATCGGATGTTCGAAAGAAATACGCTCGGAAAAAGGCTGCATCTTCTTCTGTCACCTCCCCTTCTTCCCTTTCCTTGATATCAAACCGTTTTCGGATTTCTTGCGAAATCTGCACCTCCAGAAAGCTCAACAAATGGATCCGTTCTGCAGAAAAAAATGCCTCCCGCATTGTGTAGCATATGTTGGCTCTTCGGTTGCAACCCCACTTTTTTCCCACCTCCATGACCAAGTTGTTTTCCTACGCCCCTCTCATCGGCCTGAAATCCTTATCGGGGTTTTTCTTACTTCCACCTTCCCCCTCTCCCCTCATCACCATCATCACAAGGTCCTAAAAGGTATTTCTTCACACTTTTTTTTTGTTCGAGACAGGTACACCAATCTTCATGGGGTTTTATGCTCTTGTTTAAGTGAACGAATAACGTACGTGATAAAACCGTTTGTAAAAATATGAAATAAAATTCGCTTCCATTTCAAAATATCGCATAATGTCCGCATTTTTATACGTTGTGACTTTTTCGCTATTTCCTCTTCCACGCAACAATCATTTAAATTAACAGTTTCCCTATTAATCCTATAAATTAAGATGAGATCTAATTTTAATAGTTATCCTTTTATTTACGATTTCAATCATTTTATTTGCATATATTTTTCTGTTTTCTTTTCTATTTCTGAATTTTTTTTTTTTCAATATTAGCTATTAACTATAGAAAATGACCGAATAAATTCCGAATTTTATAAATGCATTGATTTCATAGTGAAATTTTATCGCCCTTAATTTATGTTTTACTGCAAAAAAAAAAAAAAAACCTGCCCTCTATTATAATCAAATGAATAACAAGAGAATCACATCTTTTTTTTTAAATAAACTGAATTATGGCATCAAATTTGTTCTTATCTATATTTCCAATATAGCAATAAAATATAGACAACAAATAAACACTAACGTAGTAGTTTAATGATAAAACATTTTGATTGCAATAATTTCTGCATACAATTGCACAATAAAAAAATTGAATTAATAGAAGAAAAAAAAGATAGTTAAAAAATTATTTCCTGGAAAAAGTTTTTCTTTTTTCTTCAAAGAGTCATTCATTCCCTATCCATCAACGAAATACAGAAAAAAAAACGGATATTCTACTATTATTGCTGAGTTTTTATTGATCGTTTTAATTGTTGCCTCAAAATTGTGTTGGAATATTTATGTTCTCCTAATATAATTGAAAAAAAAAGTCGAAAATTTTCTCAAAAAATTCGCTAAAAATTGATATTGTTGCTTACCAATTCGATTGTTGAATATATTTTCTGATGCCTTTAGAGCGACCATGAGCTAACATCCAATAGGGAGATTCCGGTAGTAAACTATAATACTAATTGAAAAAAGAGCGGAAATTCAACAAGTAATAAAATATTTATAACTTTGACTTGAATAATTTTCTCAAAACTATTTGAAATAGGCTTGATGAAAATTAACTGTATTCACTTCTATCACTGATTCAAATGATATATTGGTGTATCAGTTTTCAGTCTAATTTCTACGAAAATTTTTGGGATCTATATTTCAGCAAGAATGGCGTCCAGGTATCAGCCAGATATTCTCATCCAATAAAATTTGCTTCGGTGGTGCTCTACCTTTACGAGAAGTACATCGAAAGCACAAGAAATTTATGCTCCTACAATCAAACCTGTTGTTCCAATATCACTTTTGATCGCTTTAGACTCTCAATACTACACGCTACGTATATAAACGAGTCTGGACACCATATATATTAAAGCAGTGATTTAAACAATGGCTCTCGGCCATTATATTGTAACGGCCGATTTTTTCTTTGATTTTTTTCTTGAAATTATGAGTTTTTTTTCATCATTGTCAAATTTTTATCCCAAAAAGGTTGCTCAAAAAACTCAACTTTTTTCGAAATTTATAACTTTACAATATGAATTTTTTTTTGCTATTTAATTTGATATGAAATATCAACGTATATTAATTTTTACTCTTAGTTAACTGGAAAATTCTTTAAGTAGTTGTGCTGTTATCATGATGCATGACAAGTGAAATACCATACGCTATGATTATCGCAATGAACTTTTAGAATCTAACTTATATTCACATAACACAAACGTTTGTTAAACAATAGAGAGATGTATTATAATGAACTGAATTGAGCATCATGTATGCATGAGGTGAAAATTTGATGATATGAGAAGGAAAACATTGAGACAATGATAAGACGTTATAATTGAAATGTCACGATTTTAGTGGGTGATAATATGAGGATAACAACAAATCAACGAGAATAGAATTGGCTTTTCGGTGAATTTCCACCATCTATTTCCGGTTATTTTTTTCCCCAAATTTTGCGTAATTTGCAAAAATAACGATCAAACTACTCCTTTAGTATGTTTCTTCATTATTTTACGCTCTTGGAGGAGGCGAAGGAGGCAATGGGGCGAGAAATTTGCAGATGAATTGAATGCAAAGATCATAGACTAGAGCTATGAAATCTTCCTATTTTAGTAATATTTTCGAATATTTTAAAAATAATTTGCATATTATCAACTATTTTCTTTTTTTTTGAAATTGAATTAACCTTTTGCACTTACAATAGATAGATGATTGTTATAATACCAGGTAAAGCCATCATTAAATATAATTTCCTCCAAGTTTCAATAAATTGTGTCAACATTCCCGCATAGAGATATCCCAATAGCCATGCAATCGTATAAACAAGACCAGTCCATGGACGAGACTCATTTGCAACTACCTCACATGATAATATTGCTGCTATTGTTAGATAACTCTAAAATTTGAAATAATTTACCGGTGATATAATTATCATAATGAAAGATCTGAATAATATTAGCGTTCTCGTTATGTTTCCAGGTAAATATTCGACAAAATTGAATCAATTTCTTGTGAATGTAAAGATGCAATCGTGAAAAACCTCGTAAAAAATTGAAAACTATTTTTTTTTTTGCAAAAAACTTTTCTTTATGAGAGACTCAAAATCATTTGTGATAATTTTTCACTAACATATTCAAATAGATGCATGAATGAACACCGAAAACTATTTGATTAGTAATGGCTAGTTCATCGAAGGTATTGTCTTGGCATTAGTAAATTAGTAAAATTATTGATTAGAAAGTCTGATCCACTATTGAAATTTGAAAAAAGATCGCTTGCGAATTTAGGGTATTTCATAAATGCCGAGTTTTGATTACAACTGAAAAACTGGGAAAGTCAAAATCGAACGTCGAATCACAGGAATCTACGACCAAAAACATCGGTTTACGGCCGGGATCCGATCAGTTGGTTGTCATCGCAACTACTCTACCAACCTATCCCTCCTCCCCTACCATCACCCCCCCCCCCCCGGGAGAAAAAGAAATTGAAAGAAACGAATATCGCCAAGGCGAAAAACTTGAAGTCAAGTCAAAGGCTATTGGAGTCAATATTGATACGCACTGATAAAAATCGGATCACGAGCAGGATGGCTGGATTAGTTTCCATATTTTAACATTTTTTATTACAGTGCGTATAAATTGAGGTCAATACTTCAGGTAACGCAACTGATATGTGTAATCTTTTTTCCTTGCATGTCTTTCACTCATACAAAAGTCATCCTAGTGCATATAGCCCACCACGAGGTATGTGCATCTCAGTCTGCACAAGGTAGATGGTTGCTATTCGATCTGTGCAGATTGCTCTTTTAGCACAGATTAGTACAACCAACAAACAATTATCCCATGTATAGGCAGTAGAGCACTGGTAAGGCTCCAAATAGTCGTCAAAACATCGATAGGACCTTATCAACACATTGTTTGTTGATAAATGATCCACTTCGCTTCATCGAGGTATTATTACGCGACAATATATCGCTCTGTGTGAGGGTTTAAAGAAGTGAATGTAATATCTAAATTTATGGAATTCATGGTACTACGCTTTTGAAATTATACTTTCAAGTAAAAATAATAAAAGCGGCAATAAGACTTGCAAAATTTACAGCGGAAAAAGCTCGTAAATTGAAATAAAAGCCAACTTATAAACTAAAATAAAAGCGTATAAAAGACTAAAATAAAAAGACATAAAAAATCACAAATTTTTGAAATAAAACGAAATAATAGTAAAACAAACGTCAGAAGTTGCTCCAATGAAAAATCGTAAAATTACAAAGACGATATAATTTGGTGCAAATGCGGCGAGAATATTAAAGAGAACACTGAAATAGAGCATAATTAACAATATAAGACGTCGTCCATATAAATCTGCGAGTTGTGAGGCAAACGGGACGATTATCATCGCACCTGCAATCTCTCTTTTCCTATATCTTTTCGTCGATGAAAAATAATATCAAAGCTTCAATATTTCTATGGATATAGAGAGTATTACCTATGAATATATATATATATATATATATATATATATATATATATATATATATATTATATATATATATATATATATATATATATATATATATATATATATATATATATATATATATATATATATATATATATATATATATATATATATATATATATATATATATATATATATATATATATATGGATATAGGGGATATTTCTATGGATATAGAATTTCTCCTTAACGTTTAATTTAACTTATAATCGCTATCAAAAATGAAACAATAAAATTGAGAATATTACCCTAAAAATATATAAACATACTGCATCTCTCGTTTATAAGAGCAAAGAGTAGCCACTATAAGACTCTTTTAATAGACTCCGTTCGAATATACTTCATCCCAACCTCAAGTATATGCTATGCTCTTTTGGCATTCGTACAGATCAAATCCATTTTCCGGAATATCCGTAATTAGTGTGGAAAATTGCATGCAAGCGAATTTGATATGCAAATGCAAATCATCAGAAAGAAGAAATAACGAGAAAGAAATGAATAAAATCAGGGGTTCTCCCTTCCCACCCCTTTCCCAGTGGAAAATACCGTTACTAAATTTTCGCTTATATATGTAATCAAAGCTCTCATCATCATATTCGCTAAATTTCAGTAAAGAAAACCGGCTTATCTTAGAAAACGGCGAAAGTTTTAGAGACTCTGGGACTTATGCATGAAGAATGGAAGGTAATTTTATCACTTCATTGCTAACACTAGTAATTTACGCTTTATACTAGTTATCGCAAAAAAGTTTGACCTGGATTAGTCACGTACCTATATTTAAACTATATTGGCTAATAGAGTCGTTGAAAAGTTAAATAGTTGTGCTATTTTCCCTCTCTTCTTTCGCGGAAAATGCATAGCCCTCTCTTTTTTCTCTCTCCTTCCCGAAGAAAATTTCAGCTTTACTTCCACAGAAGACAATCATTTCAATTCAGCGCTTTGACAGTACCATTTCGCCTTCCCCTACCCCTCCATCCCCCACCATCTCACTCCGATCCTCCCGAGAATTTACTTCCAGATATGCTATCAAGCATAGTGAGATTCACATAGAGCAACATCGATGTTTAAAAAATTCTGGAAGTTTTCCAAAATTTCTACGAAAAAAAAGATACCGAGTGAGAAAACGCAGAATCCTGCTTCTTGTATAATTGGACTGCTGCAGAGAAGATCGAACTATAAATTAAAATATTGATGAACAATAATATGGAAATAATTGATCACTTATACCTCGTCAAGTGGAATATTTAATATCACTCTACATTCTACATCATAGGTAAGCATCGAAGAGTTTGAATTTTGATCTTAAAAGTAGCGAACAGAATATAATAGCGAATGATTTCTTTTTTTTGGACATTTTGACATTTGAACGATGCAAAATATTAAATTATAGCTTAGAAATTGGAAACGACTATTCTATGAATATAAGTTGTTTTGCTACTCAAGACTACTCTATTACTTCTAGGTTTATAGGATTTATTTCTGTTGCACAGCGAATTGGCATGACTATATCTTTACCACCAAATTTCAACGCTGAATTCCTCACCCCACCAAGTGCGAAACTTTTTAGCATATAGGGAAGAGAGCGGTTGAATAGAGAAAATGGTGGAAGGATCGTTTCGGAAACTTCACCGAGACAGAAAGTGATAGAGAGGTACTTTGGGCTATTAGAGATGCTAATTTTGCGGCACGGATAAAGTATTCTAGATACGAAGATAGGACACTTTGGGCTACTGCTGCTGCTTCACCCATTTTCCACAGATCCGTGGGCTTATTGCTTGTGATTCATCTAACCCTTCGAACGATTGCCTCCTCCCTTAACATTTTATAATTCGAGGTTGATAAAATCGTTCGTTCATAGTATAATAATATTCAAAAATCCGCAGAAAGTACTCTAGTCTTTGAAGCTCAAAGATTATCCATTGCCGTTCGAAATCTCCAAAATTGTGAAATTCTATTTTCAAGGCCTCGAATATCAAAATTAAAAGAGACTCCTTTCGTTTATGCATATTTATAATCGATTTTAAAACAAAACGAGAGAAAATCTTATAAAAAAAGCCAACATTCGACAAAACAATTGAATATTTATACAATGCTATTAAAGTATAGAATCTGAAGTGGATGTTTTCTCAGTTATATAACTGATACATAGCTATGTCTCCTATGAAATATTAAAGGATACTTCAACAAGGATGCTTCTATCGTTCCATGAGGTGTCGGAAATTATTTGTGAACTTCCACTGTTATTCGCATAAGTTAGTCCTCCGTTTGAAGCATGCAATATTCTATAATCGCCAATTTCCACTATTATGCGTTCACTCTGAAATCCAATATTATCGTTGAAAAATATAATGATAAACAATAGAAATTTATTAAGACGAAATATGATTGCTAAGCGAGTACCTTTCTTTGCTCAAATTTATAAGATACGATTGAGAATTTAAACGTTCAATTTATCATTACGATCGTGTTTTGCCTAATAGTTGTTTGTCTTTCAAAAATGGGCTTAATTAATTATCTCCAGTCTTTGTTTAAGTTTATAATTTTTGAATTATCTTCTATTAGATAGGGTCGCCGCTATTTGTGTAAATAAATTAGCACTGCTTGAAAGGTTCTCATATGATAACACATTTTCGATACGCCAAGCGTGGGTGCTGAGATGCTCAAGCAAGGATGTCTTCCAGGCATCAGCGCAAATTCACCACTTTATAGCTCTTCCTCCTCTTCCCCCAGCCCCCTCACCACACCTTCCCTAAAAATATTCTTCTTCAGAGGCACACAAAGCACGAGATTCTCCGATGTTCAGAGAATACGAACATCGGAAGATGCTGGAATCTTCAAAAGACTCTAATTTCACTGAACGGATATTTCCTTCGAGAAAAACTCCGTTGCAGGTCGATTCGAATATCAAATTGCGCCTCTTCAGGAGTTAGGTGATTCTCAACTTCTTGAAAGGTGCATACTGGCCAAAATATCTACAGAGTTAATTCTAGACATTTTCCGTTTAGCCAATTTCTAAGGTATTTTACTTTGAATTACTACTTTTAACTTATCTGGCTGGGAGGCTTTCTTGATCATGAAGGCGGAGCCCACACGGGTCAACCAGGCCCAAGTGCAATGGCCAAGCCTTAGCGTGGAGGCGAACTACAACTTAGCATGCATGTTGCCATACTATTCAATGCTTCAAGTTTATTGCATCAAAACTTTAGCGCAATTTCTTTATACTTTTTCCCATTAATGAGTTAATGAGGATAATAGGTAGGTAAATTAACGGATAGGTAACATTAATGAAAATAATAGGCAGGTAAATAAGCGTTAACTTACTTCATTTGTTTTTTGACATTCGAAATGATCAGGTTTCTTTTGTATAAATGGCATAATGAATAATGAAGCGGAATAAAAAAAATTCAATAATTGACATAAAATATAGGCGATAATTTGATAGGTACCACATTGACCAATTTCATTAAGAAGTTTATCAGCATCAAGATTTAAATATATTTCTTCTGCCCTGAAATATAATTTCAATGGAAAATTTTAAACCGACAACAATTAGTTGATTTCTCTCCACCACCACCCCCCCCCCCCCCCCACCCCATCCATCCCTTTCCCCACCACTCATCCCACTCCTATCTTCAATAATCAGATCGTTTTTAATCAATTGTGGATAAAAAGAATTACAGGTAAATATGGGCAGGAAAATGTCCTTCAAAAAAAAAAATCGTAAATATGGAAAAAAAAATTTCAAAATCGATAAGATGAAGTAGCAGTTACGTTGATGATTTGCTTGAGGTGTTCGATTGTTTGAATCTCGGTGATCGACCGCTTTGAAATGTTGGAAGGTTCGATTGAGAGATTTTACTATAGTGAGCTGCAACAAAATCAATAGGAATATTTATGAACTCGACGGAGTTGAGTATTATTGAGTGGTGGAAATTATAATGGACAGTGAAGGTAAGCGGTTATCGCAATTGCGCCTATTATAGTCCGCTTTCTGGACGTTTTATTAATTGTAATGACTGATTTGAGGTTAATCGGAAAACCGAAATGTTAACGACGACGAACAAGATCCACCGGACAACTATCAATACGTCCACAAAAAAAGGAAGCAAATCATAACAATCAAAATGCTTCCAGGTGGTACACATCTTCGATAGACAATACACGAAATAAGTAAAACTCAACCAAAAAAGTGGATTGATAGCCATCTGAGTGTTGCGACATGAAGTATGGCAATATTCGATAAATGAGAATACGAATCAGGATCTAGCCGGATATAAATCCGACCCACTGCCACCGGACTATTCGATGATACCAGCAGTGGAGGAAAATGTCGCAATAGTGAATCAAAGGAATTAATAATCCCATCAAATTCTCAAATATGACGAGTGAACGGGGTAGTAGTAGGTGTCCGAAAATCTGCGGAACTCATCGCCGTCCATTTCACGAGGAAATTTATCCTCAGTCAAAACAACCGAGCAATACAGAAGGGCGGTTGGATCCGACAATTTCAATAGCATACAACAGTTTATGTGGAGGTGTATTGCAATATCGTGCAACCTATGAAATCCAATGAGTCTCAACAAAATCTCTTGATACGTA
Organism: Ascaris suum; assembly: GCA_013433145.1. Lineage (NCBI taxonomy): Eukaryota > Metazoa > Nematoda > Chromadorea > Rhabditida > Ascarididae > Ascaris > Ascaris suum. The sequence goes on from CM024174.1 coordinate 12,249,313, forward strand.
TGAACATAAGGATAGAAATATAACGGGGAGAGTAGACACCTCACGCCAACAAGGCACCTGTCCCTATGATACGTTACGAAAAGAACTTGTATGGAGCGCAAACATACAGCCGATCGCTGAGACTCCGACTCCGCGCTGTCTCGCCATTCTTTTATTTCTCCGTAATTCGCTAACGCCAAGGATAAGAAAATTTTGCAATTTTGGCCGTGCCTAAGATGAAACGATCATCGGAAGAAACCAAGAAAAATGCCTACCCATTTTATCAAAGAAGCCGGCCACACATTACACCGGAACAATAAAAACTACTCCTCGTTTCAGCGGCTGTCACTAATGAAGAGCTATTTTGCATTAATATAAATTCAACAATATGGTAATTTTTATGTTTAGTAAGGAGACACTCTGTCATGAAAGAAACAGACGGCACCGTTGTTTTCTTCTGGTATGGTGACTTTGTATATCGCTTACTCTCGAAATTTTTCTTTTATTATCGATCAATTTTGGAGTGCCGTGGTGTTAAAGATAAACATTAGAAAACCTTTCCAAATGAAGGGGGTATGGAAAGTGCTTTTACATTTCAGGCTGTCTAGACTTCTGTACTTCTAGGTCCTTTGTGTTCTATCAAGGCACACTGTTCGAAGAAATAGTTTTTTTTTTTCTCTCATAGGATTGCAGGCTGCATGCAGGTTGTATCTTCAAATCACGTTGAATCGAGCGTAAAATGTGGGAAATCCCACTGTAGAAGGAGGTTTTCGAAAATTGGTCCATGAACGAAATTGATTTCTGAGCTTATGACCTTCAACCATCCTAATATATTCTATCTAAGTGTAAAGGACAAAAAAAACAGATGAAGTTAAATATTTTGAAATAGTCAAACTTTATTTAGGCTATGAAGCGTTTCTGAAATTCCTTCCTAATTCTTTTTTTTAATGAAAATACACGACGATGATTTCAAATTTTGATTACTTCAAACACTCAGCACAAAAAAGTTCAGTTTTTTTTTTTCAAAATTTATGATCCGATTGGTACAAATAAAAAAACAAACTTAACCGGCATAATATTCAAACTTTTTCTAGCTTTTAAACATTCATCGATCTTTTATGAAATCAAAAGCATTATAGCCGCCTTACTTCACTAATCATAGCTAGCAGCTAACACTGACCGAAAGAAGTAGGCTGCTTTTTTTTGTTATTTGGTCATTTTTCGCTGATGTTACGGAATGTTAGACGCAGAGCGAGAAAATAAATGAGTGGCCTCTGGATGGAGGTGTTTTTGGCATGCGACTTTCATCCAACAGGCGGAGGTGATAATCTAGTATAGAGGATTTATTGTGGCTTCTATTTAAAACTACATGGTAGTTTCCCAAAGAGCGATACGATATTACATGTGAGGTGATAATTAAGCGCAATGGGCTGTGGACGATCACGATATTTTCACGACGATGAGAGAGGCGTACCCGATGGGGTGCTACTAGTTGCCCCTCTAACTGAGCAAAGGTTGGAAGTTGTACGTGATTTGGATACGGATCACGATCAAAAAGGACGAGTGGCTGTGGACAATATATTTCGTCCAACGAGGTTATTGCAGCCTTATTTTATTTGAACAGAAATAAATGCTTCAAGAAAATATATCATAGTGTATTTGCTTATCTTTGTATTTGCATTTACCTCATAAATATAACTGCGAATGATCAAAGACTAGAAATGAAAAGTTCACGTTTAAAAAATTTGACAAATTGGATTTGAAGTTGATGGTGAGAGGTGAACGAGGGGGGGGGGGGCAGAGGAAGATGAGAATGAGGGGGGAGGGATTCATTTCTACTGGTCGGAAATTAGTCAACTGCAAATTTTTTTTTAATTGATGGGAAACTTCTTATAGAGAAATTTATGGACAAAAAGCGGAAGATATGACCGGACAAGCGATCGATTGGAAAGAATACGGTAAGTTAGAATATTCATATGATTGATCAATTTGCATGAAAATTTGAATAACATTTTTAGATTGGAAAAATGCGGGAAAATTTTCGAAAATATTGAAAAATTATGTTTTCAAAATATTTTCCATCATTATCACTCTATAGTAACAGATTTTCGCATTGATTTTTATGCTTTTTATATCACATGTTGCCAATATGTGAAGTCAAATTAAAGCATTTTTTTCATTGCAGTGACCATTTCGAGTATCCATTTTCTTATGCCCATAAGTGATAAGTAATACTCATCAACGATATATAGCGCTCCCGACATTTGCGCCATAATTCAAGCTTATGCTGAAATTTATCATCCAAACGTCAAACATCACATATCGTTTCATTATGGCACAATTTTTGCTCCGATGGCATGAATTTTTGATGAAAAACGCCAACGATACAAAGTAACTGGTCACTTTTGGTCAAGCGTCCTTACTTTGCTTTTTTTTTCAGTCATTTTTCAAAAATGGAATAATCACTTTACTATTGCAAAATGTTAAGCATGAATTTAATTTTCCTCATAGATGAAAAATTATCTCTCAAATTATAATCGTTGCTTTATGCATAAATTTATCATTATTGAAAGAAATTATTCTCCTTCTTCAATAAATAGTTTTTTAATAATATTTTATTATATTATAATATATCATAATTTTAAACATTATTTTCTATAATTTATAAGAGTTTAGAAAATTGAAATATTTCACCCATAAACGGAAAAATATTTAAACGTTGAAATTTTTCATTAACACTCTAGAATTTATATTAGTAAAATATAATTTTCTTTTAAAGCTAAAATATTCGAAATAAATTTGACTATATTATTTATAAGAGATGGGTGATTAATTTATCGACAAATTATAGGTATCGTTTTCAAGTCTCGTCCACGTCCACAAGATTTTCCTGCATTTGCAAATGCGAAATTATTATTGAAGATGATGCAACAAAAAACCAATGAAGATAAACAAGAGGATGTACAAAATACACCACATTCACCTTAGAATCTCGATAAATTTCATCCAAAATTAAAGAGGTTAATTGTAAATTTATAGAATTATTTTCAACTATGAATTGTATATATAATTGATTTTATGTAGAGATTTTCGCAATTGTACACATAATTTCTTTATTTCTATAACGGCATACATTAAATTCTTTGCAATGTCTTTTTTTTGCTTTTAACATTTCAATAATATATAGCGCTATTATCAATTTAAAAAAAAACGTTGATCGTGAGAAATTAGATAAACAGATATTGATGTATCGAAGAACGAGTTCAAAGGTCATGGAGGTTAGACATGTCATGAAGGTCAAGTATGACGTGCAGCTCGAATATTTTTTCACTACATAAAATGTGGGGTATGATAAATAATTGGCACAGCTGTGTAGAATTCGATAGGTATGGTTTGGCACACCAATAAATGACATCATTGTCCTCTCGTGGAGGTTGACTTAATCTAATCGGCATTTGATAGTGAAAAACTATTCCAGAGTATATTTCGATACTTAAAGCTATAAAAACTAGAGATGAGACAACATGATATTCTTTTGAATGATGAAGAAATCAAAACAAATCTTCAAACGATGCATCCAGAAATCGCTTAAAAATCGCGAAAAATAAAGCCAAATCAGTCTTTAATTGACGATATTCTTGCGACACTCTTGATTAAAGATACTTGATCCTGATTTATCATCGGATTGATATTATCCAAGGAAAGATGCTTTTCCATCATTATGTTCATCTTGGAATATTCCAACGATGCCTAGGTGTTTATTGTTTCAAATTTTTAGCTCACTCGCCCTATCCTAATCCTCATATTATTTTCACGTTCAGTCGTCTTCTTACCTGCAGCATCTTTGTCGAGACGCCTATATATAGCTTACCTGTAGTATTGTATATCTTACCTGTGATGGTGTTCCGTTCATCACTACAATATTTGAGCTTTAAGGTTTAATTTCTCAACTTCCAGGTTTAATTTTTTTTCGTTCCAAATGCACTGCACAACCTTTCCCTAAATTTCAGCTACTTAAACGCATGCAACGTGCGGCATGCACTTTATCGCAACTCTTGCAGCGTTGTTTTCTTCTCATTCTTCTTCCTTCGTATGCTCTCGATTTGTCTGCTTCTATCGACACTCTGCCGAAACACACATCTATCTAGCTGGTTTGGTTGATTTCGATTTGTGCGCGTCTAGCAGGCAGCTTTTTCTTTGCGTCGTCGATGAGTTTCGCTTGTTGTATTGTTATTTGAATTTACTTTTATATATATTTTTATGTTATGCAGGGGTAATGTTTGTAATCCTACTGTATAGGATAGCGTTGAACGATTTTCGGCAGGTAAGGGGCTTTTTTTTAATTGTGGTTTATTGAAAACTAACTTATGAACGCAATTCTAGATCTTGAAAGCGCTATTTTTATTTTTCCGTCTATCAAAATTTTATTTGGAGGTTCCATACTTTCTAGGATTACTATCTTTTTCTTCACTGCAGGATTTATAATCTCTTTTTAATGCATAACGCAAAAACAAGCTAACACAGTGGAAAGGTTTTTTTATTGATTGGAATAACCTAAGTCGATGAAAAGAATTGCGGCTTGAAGATGGGATATGAGAGTAGGGAGTACAAGAACTAAGCTCCAACACGCCCTTAATGTTCCAAAACAGCTCCGTCCAAGTAGGCTCCGACAAGCAACATTGCTTGTTTGATGGCTGTTTACTTTCTTATCCGACTCAGCCCTCCTGAATACTCTGTATCTATTATTATTTCGTCTAATTTCCCTCGCAACCGTTCCATCTAGACTTCTTTGCAGTGCACTTTGTTATATTAATTTTGAGAGTTTACGTTTAATAAAAATGCACTTGATACAGGCTTGTATTTAAGGAAGGGGAGAGGGGAGGGGGGGGGGGGGGAGAATATAAGAAACCTGCAATCATCCCCTCCTGTCCTCCCTCTTAGCAGCCAAGGGATGAGAAGTCTAGAAATATCTGAATTCTCCCTTCCCTCATCATCTGGTCCCTCGCACATTACTAGTTAATCTATAGAATAAATTACTATTGAGGAATACCTAACATATAAATGCGAAGGTGTGCGATTCTATTGACAAAGCCGTTGGAATTGTTGTGCGAATAACCATTTCAGGTTGCTATAACGCCTTTCCATATTGCATCTGTAGTATATGGTACAAAGTTTGAATTGAAGTAATTTAATCCTTCTCCTTTATCTCTATTAAAAAAAATTTATCTATTAATTCATTATTCCAGTTATATTCAGTATATGTTTTCAATACATTATTACTTGTTTCATTTTAATTAAAATGTTAGAAGTGCATTAAACGTTGTTTTCCTTGTAAATAAACAAATAAATTTATTTCGTCCTTATATTCAGCCAACTGTCTAATATATATGCAAAGTTTATATTAGTCTAGCGTGATTATGGTCGCAGTTATTCAACCTTATTCAGGGACCCAAATCTTTGTTCTCATGTTTTCGTCAATTTTTCGGAGGGAAATTTCCGCTCATGCTTTTGGGGAAGTTTATCAAATTTATGTTCCATAATTACGCCCAGGATTCTCCCCACCCTTCCCTTTGCCTCACATCCTTACCATCAAGGAGCTACTCGTATTTGTGTGATGTGGCATTTCTTTTCGTATTTGATGTGTCTAAACCGTTCAGACCGCTCTGGTGAAAACCCGAGACCCGACCTCGTGGGGCGCTGAGGATGACATTTTGGAACTGAGGGGATCAGGAGTTTTGGAGATGGCTGCAGCCTGCTGCAACGTTATAATTCGTGCTCATTGAGTCAAAAACTTCACTAATTAATTACTGATAGAAATGAGGGATCACAAATATGTATCCCTTGGTTTGCCCAATCACCATAAGAATCTAAGTGCCCTAGCCTGATAAAATGTCCGATATAATCCATCCGAAATTGAACATAATGGGCCACCAGTGATGTACCTCCCACCAACCGCTTAGATAGATCTAAAGTTCAAGAAGGTCAACCCCATAGATTACTCATTTTAAGAGAAGCTTTAGAGAGATATGGTGCAAAATTTAGCAGGAGGTTTTCGGTGGTGATGTGATGTATCCATGTCAAAACTTCGAAAGGACAGGTCATAACTGTCCCTCATATCAGCGATGCCAATAGCAATAAAATTTCATCGACTTAGGCGTTCTGATATAGGTGCATCGGGCAGGTGCTTATGCTTGTTGACATGACCTTGCAGCAGTGCACTTTTTTTTCGGAACGATAGGCTTCATCCACAAATTCCATTCTAAAAAGAATGGACTTTCATCATTTTAAGCAAATTAAGCAGTGAAAAAACACTCAATAATTCAGCATTTTAAACGGATCGTTGAGTCAAAAAATCCACAAATTCCATCCTTGTTTATTCGGGAGTGAAATTTTCATAGGATTTTTCCTTCTGGTTGATTTAATGGGAATTTTTCTTAGTACCACTGCCTCATATTTTTGAGACTAGGATTGGACGTGATATATCCTCTAAATGAGGAATGGAAATTATGGAGGACAGAATGCCAAGAAAACTCGATTATGTTGCGGGTTCCTGCAGTAAAAAAAAGTCGAGAACCGAACGTTCCATGCATTTTCTAGCTGGTTGAACGGCTTCGCCGAACGACCTTGCAAGGTGAAACTGACCTATGTGCGACACGATGCATATAATATTCATATTGAGCAGAGGAGGAAGTTTGACTTATAGAAGACTATGAAAGGAGTAACCAGGATTTTGGTTGCTAAGAAATAAATGAAAAACGCAGCTCGAACTTATAATTCAAAACATTAGGTAGTAGCGGTCTTGGAGACGTTAGAAAAAAAAAATCTGCGATGCGATAGTTTGGAGGGGTTTCAAAGAGAATGCCTTAATTGATAGTAGAAGGAGAAAAGCCTTTCAGCCGTGTGCAAATAAATCTCACCGGTATGCATGAAATATCTTCACCACCTTCATATATCCTGAAAAAAAAAAAGAATCTAAAGATCTACATTGTTTCTACCACTCATCTTTTTATATAGTTGTATTCAAGTTAAAATCCCTAATTATATTCAAGTTAAAATCCCTATACATATGTTGATTATTGAAAATCCCTGGACATATTTTTTTTCTCTGTGATATATGAAGTTAATTCCACAAATGCATTTAGAGAAATAATTTATGCGCATATATGCATTAATGATTACTCTAATCTTCGAGGTAATCCAATTTCATGGCTATATATGCATTTCATCGCTATTTCTATCATTGGGAACATTCGTGGAATTGTTTCTTTTTTTTTTTTTTTCGTTTTTAAATGCTACTAAAATTGCCCTCCCACGCTAAGGAAAAGGTTAGAAATTTCGGAAAATATTCATAATTTCTTGGAAGTTTTCTTCAAATTTTTGCCAATATCCTGAAATTATAAGGGGGTTGAATTAGATGAGTGGAATGTATAGTCGGATTTGCTGGTTGATTTCTTAGCTAGGAAGTTGCAAGCACTAACAATATCATTGGTTGTGAAAGTGTTTTAATGAATGACTATCAAGCTGTGGCGCAGCTATCCGTTGGTCGACCATTTTTTTTTTGTTCAATGAATTCCCTGATAATCGGTCTTGATGCCGTCGAAGAAAAATAAACATCGCGTTGAAAGGCGGGTGTAAAATGTAGGTGTTTTCTTGAAAACACTAAACTATAGGTTGTGTGGTGCACGCTAAGTGATAAAAAAAAGCGATTATAAGTTGTATTCACCTTATTAGTCAGATATGATGATGTATAAATCCTGGCTGTTTTCAAAACATTGATCTAAAGAGGCTAAGACTTTTTCAACCATTACCAGCATATAACGCAAAGTTGCAAGAGTAGGTAAGAGTATTCCGTAAATGCAGTTTCCCGTATATTTTCAGCAACGGTGATGCCGTCAGATTATATGCCTGGTTGGGGGAGGGAATTATATCGAAGGTTATAAAAATAATTAACATATAGGTGCGCATAACTTTTTTTTAATCTAAATATATTTTGGCGATTATGTTGTCATACCTCATATTGCATAGTGAATTTTGTTGTTGATTATGGGTGAATAGTGATTTTCATTTAAAAATCGCAAATTTCTTCAACAACGTTAATAAAAGTTGCATTAAATTAAATAGCTGGATTTCGATTATCCACGGAGGATTTTAGGGAAACTCATGATAGAACAATCCTAGATCGTTTTGACGATGGTGGCAAGGAGAAATCTTAGAATTTGTTGTGAAAGTGGACAGATACTGATATCGTATGTCTTGAGAAAGTCAGGAATGAGGACTTCATGCTTTCTTGGTGGGAAATTTCGTGCCTTCTCGATTTTTCGTCAGACGTTAATTATTTTAGAGTATATTTCATATACGGGCACGACTAAAATAGAAGTTGGGTATGGCACCCTACCCACGGGAAATTGAGCTACTCCACATTCATCGTTGACAGGGATAACTTTTTTCAAGAGATACTAGAGAGGCGCATAACTGTCATATTTTTCGCCTCAAATGTGCGGTCAGTGTTCTATGAACAGCAATAAGAATATTCAATTTGCAGATCGCCCGTTGAAATATGTTTGCTCAGTATTTTTTCTGAAATCTATGTGGTGCTGGTCTCAACTTGCAGATAGAGAATAATGTATACAGAAAGGGATTGCTTCGAAGTTATATTCCACTTGATTTCTTAATTATTGACAGCCGTTGTTTTCTGTTATTTTCAGATCTTCTTAATCACTGCCATCGTCGTCTACCAACTGGTTTCGAAATAATTATCCAGCATTTTTTTCTCTTCCGACGTCTTGTGTACCATGATTTCTTATTGAAAAAAAAAAAAAATTACGACATTATTATTTTAAAAATTATGATAGATAGACATTTTCAGTAATGTGCGTTACGTTTCTATATCTGAATGCGGATGCTGTTGGCGACGGAAGCAAATATCAGTTGATTGTATTGAACAACCGCGATGAGAATTTCGATCGGCCAACTTCTTTGGCTGCATGGGAAGGAGATGTGCTTGCCGGTAGGTAAATATTTTCACCGTTCAGGGCATTAACAATTTGGCGCAAAAGATTTATTTTTGGGTTTCTCGTTAAAAAACGAATTTCCGGAAATTTATTGAAAGTATTATTTAAATTATCTAATATATTTGTGTGTTTAAATAATTCTATAGTTGTTTTTCAAAGGAATTATTTACAAGTTAATAATCGGATGAGTAGGTGACATATTCGAGATTAAAATATGCAGTTGTGCAGCTGGATTGCTAACGGTAGTTAAAATATTCTAAAATATAAAATATGATGAGATGAAATAAAAAAAATTTTTTTTTCCTTTGAGATTCTTGTTTACCTCATCATTTTATTTTATTTTATTTTATTTTATTTTATTTTATTTTATTTATTAATTATTTATTTATTTTTTTTGATGAAATTGTATTTACATGCATGATAGAAATTCCAATTAGAAACGCCATTATTTCATTGTTTTAATTATTCTTTCGTTTAAGTTAGTTAGTTCAAAAAATATTTCGCAATTTAGGTCAGTTGCATTATTCATCAGTTCAGGTCGATGGCAATTGTAAAATATTTTATAGGATGTAATATGCATCGAGGAGCAATCTGACAATGATCCTTTTGCTTTTCCACAATTTAATCTCTGTAAGAAATTTGACAAGTTCTTAGTTAATGAAGGAATACTTCATAGATTATTTCGACGACAGTTTCAGGAAACTTAGGGGATTTAGCGACGATGGGGGTGAAGAGGAAGGTGCAACGGCTTCATTTAATTGAAAGGAGAATTGAAAAGAAATATTATTTTGAGAGTATGTGAGGAATATTGCATAACGCGTTTTATGAGCCTATTTTAAGGAAGGGACCAAGCGTTACCGGACGAGAAAGGAGGCACTTGGTTGGGTATAAAGAGTGATGGCAAAGTGGGAATATTATTATCGATGCTTGAGAAGGATTCACTCATGATTCCGGATGCGCCAACTCGTGGTAAGCTATCAGATATTTAGGCCCTAATATCCTGCTATTTTATTACTGTGGCTGGAATTCAATGCCACTTTCTTACTGTTCCAACATGAGGTTTCTTTCACTGGTTCAGAAGCTATATTTGTTCGGTAGCTGGATAAGGGAATCACTGAAGTTAGAAATACGAAGTTTGGCAGGCATAACGTGCGTTGTAGCACGGCCTTCTGTAGTCTAAGCTTCATTGATCTCCATCGAACGTGAAGGAAGTTGGAGGCATTTAAGGATGGAAAAAGCAGCACATTTTATACTTGCATTTTTTCATTTTGCATCAGTTGAAGTATAGAAATATACGTTTTACTTTACACTAAATGCAATTTTTCATCAAATAGGTAACTTCGGATATTTCTTTACCCCTTTACAGCAGAATTAATCAACGAATGAAATGAAAATTTCTCTGGCATTTCTCTTGTGGAAATCAGAGCAATTAAGCCAAACAAAAGTTATTGTTGTGTGTCGGTGTCGGTGTCGGCATCTGTTTTTGTGTCGGTTGTTGTGCTTCAAATTGCTCTTGATGCTATTATTGCAAATCATATGTTTGTAATTTCTCATCATAGGTGATAATTATTTCGATTATAATATTAACAAAGGTAGGTGTCACAATGTCATAAAGGTATGTAAAAATCAGAATACTTTCAAACGCTATGCGCTAATTAATGTGGGTAGTGCAGAGCTATCACTGATAATATTGTGCCAGTGATAGTAACTAAAGGTGCAGTTATCAGTACTAGTAGCGCAGTGATATTGCTCCGATAGTTATAAGGTGCTGATATTGAGGGACTGTGTAAAATGGGCTGTTCCCAAACAAGAAATCCTTGAGCGGTTCTATGGTTCTTCCCTCTCGATTCTTTTGTTGTGTCGTCCTCACTTAGATGGGTTGTTGCTCGGTATTTGTTGTTAGTCATTCTGCTAATGGTTCCAAACACTTAGCCGTAAAAGTTTCATAGCATGGTTGTGAATGCGGGTTGCATCTATGTACATTTATTAATTTACCTGTCGAAAATTGCAAACTTTTTATTAAGGTTTTAAAAAATTTCGTTTTTCATAAGAGGTGCCATTCTACTGGGTTCTGCGGAATGAGAGGGTCTTTGTGCGTTTTGCAAATTGCATTTGCGCAGGGTACTAAAAGAATGTTTTAAATGTATGTGTGCTTGAATATTTATGCTTGCAGCATTGCTTTTTTTTTTACTATATGCTGATAATTTATGAAACTTTCAAGTAATATGAAGGACTATAAAGCACATGTTGTACAGGCCCTCCCTGGCGCGCTTTCCCACTTATTGATTGTTTAATGAATCGTTTGTGGATGTATATTTTGTTGATGATAAATTTTGAAGGGAAAATAGTGAACGAATATTTGCATTCGGATTGTACCGCAGAAGAATATGGACAACGAATAGCAAAATGTGCACATATTTTCAACGGTTTTAATGTTTTGTTGCTCGATAGGTTAGTTGATCTGTTTTTGCGATCAAATTCATAGCGGAAATTGAAAAACTCTGAATTTTTTTTTCTTTGAGCTAAGCGGTTTGATTTATTTGATCAATAATTTGATCATCCAATTTGATCAACAGTTCAAGCCGGGATGTGGATTTCAGTCGAATGTGATTTATGGCGGATCAATCTGATCGAATTGATCCCATCCATGGCATCTTTTCCATCAGTTTTTCCTCCAATCCTATCAAATGAAAACAGGAAAGAAAAGAATCGTTTTAAATACGGATTGTTTGATTCGTTCTCGCTCGCTTCGTGGAAATATTTGCTCTACTTAACATGATTTAGCTAATGGATTCTCAGCTTATTTTGTTTTATCTACCCTAAAAATATTTCAGCTGCATTTTGCTAAACTCTATAATAAGGCGAAAATGTCTGGATTGTGAAACTTGAAGTCTTTGTGGATTTTTTGGAATATTCGAAGAAAGTTTTATTTTCGTTGCTTCAATGGTTAAATAATTTCTATCACGGACCATATTAAGGATTCGATTCGTTCTTAGGCCGCTTTGAGCTGTTTCGCTGTTGAAAAATGTTGATAAGTGATTTGTATTATAATGCAGTTGATTATTTATTCACTGTAATGCAACTCTGTCTTTATAAAAATATTTAAATATTAATTTTTTTTGGGGGGGGGGGGTCTTTTGGGTATTTTTAAGAACATTAGCTGAGAGTTGCTATTTTTCGGTGACCACCGAATGCAGTTCATGATCTATGGGGAGGGAATTTGTCATTTTTGAAGTTGAAGTTTGTTTTATCTTTGAGGACAAAGCAGATGAATGGTCAGAAGGCGTATCGTGTGGTCAATTTTATCAGCAGGCAAGACGATGCTACTCCAGAAACACTTGGATCAGGTTTCGCTGAAAATCCAACTTTCCTTGTCATCATTTTATCGTGTTGCACTAAAGTGCTTTCAGCTTATCGGTTGATGAAGAAATTGTTAGAATTCGAAACTCAATAATATCTTCTCTCAAATCCATATAAGAAGCATCTTATTGCTCTACATTTTTTTCCGAAGAAAAGGTGGATTTATGTTACGCGGTGGGTTGAGATACTCGAGGTGTATTTAGCAGCGATCAATCTACGAATGCGATTCGCTCTTTAGTAATTAATGCCATTCACATGTGCTAGGCAGAAGTCTAAGAACTGATTCCATGTTGCTATGTTTTGCCGGCATAGCAAATTCTGGATTAAGGAAGAGAAGTTCAGGCGACATTTATGTTGAAATTAATTTCTCCTCATAAAGAAGATGGGTTTTATGTATGCACGAGATCTGCCTAATTGTAGAAACTTAAATAATTCGAGCTTGTGAGCATATTGCCCCAAGTCATATGCAACTGAGTCTGACTTTTCTTATAGGTGTTTATGGATTTGGAAATAGCCTCAGGCGAACACCATTCAAGAAGGTCAGCTATGGAGCCCGAATATTTGAGGAGAAAATCCAACAACTAAATGGACAATCGAAGCAGGAAATTTTCGAGCAATTTATTGGAATTTTACGAGATGATACATGGTATGTATTCATTTCGTCATAACTTATTGAATATTTTATCGTCATCGATCCACCGGAAAAATTTGAGTTCGTTTTCTGAGTCGAAATAATAACGCATTTTGGAAATTCTTTATGGAGGTTAATGATATTTTCAGCAAATATTTTCTTTTCTTTATTTTTTCCTCGATATTTTTTTCCTCTGATATAACTTTTTCAAATATTATCAAAGCAAACTGTCTGGTAATTGAAAGAATTTCAATTTTCGTACTTTTTTCCGTTTCTAATGGGATCGTTGAGAAGAAAAGTTTGTTAGTAGGGTTTTTTGGAAGTCGAAAATTGAAATGGAGTTCCTTTGCTCGCTGAACGATAGTTCTTCATCGGTATTAAAATTTGACCAAATTTAAAATAAATTTTGTGTAAATCCTTTGAAAAAAATGCTTTAGCAATTTAATTTTGGAGATGTTTAAGGAATTTGAACGAAGAAAGTATATTTATGACTCGAAAAATTTATGCTATAATGCTTGAATTTTTTAATTTTTCTTATAAATTGTTTTCTTATTCAGTCACCATCCCGATGAGCAATTAATGAGTCAAACTGATCAACCAGAGGAATGTAGTAAAGCGATGTCACAACTTTTCTTTCGTTTTCCGCCTCCATTTCGATATGGTACAAGGTATTTCGATTTGATTTTATTTATTTATTTGTTTATTTATTTATTTACTTTTGTGTGTAAATTGTTTTTCATTGCCTTAGTTTATATGATCAGTGGTTCCTTATGTTTTGTTTCGTGTTTTTCTTTTCTAATATTTCATCCATATAGTTAATGATTAACATGAGAGCCAAGTATTATCGTTTAGCTTAGAATAATGCATTCAGTAGTCATCAAAGCAATGCTTATTTAAGAATTTATTTGTTGTTATTTCTAATTTGAAATAATTGTTTAATTATTATATTTTATATAAAACGAATAAGAAAATGTGATAAGCCGAATAATCTTTGTTCGAATTTACATCGTGATGTTATCTTTGTGGTGATGATATTGCATCGTGTTGATAAAAACTTTTGCATAGTCGTTGTTGATACGATTGATAAGGAGTGTTTAAAGGTAACGTCTAGAAAATAATTGCACATTTTTCGTTACAAATGTTTTTATGAGTTCTTTTTTTTTTCTTTTTTTCGCATATTTTCCTGCAATCATGTATTATGGCGATATCTTGTTTGCAGAGGAATATTTGTGTGTCTTTATACGTTTCGTGATGATTTCAATAGTTAGCTATTGAAATCAGGTTGTAAAACCCAATGAGTATATTTGCATAACGTAGAATGAATGATCTCTTATATATTATGATCTAATTTGAATTCATGACCTTGGAAATAATTAGTGTATGACGATATAATGTGTTAAATGTTGCAAATCTGATTAATATAGGTAGTTCTTAGAGCTAAAGATATTTAAAGGCGAAAAAATTACATTCAAATCGAACGGATTCTCATTTTATACGGCCGCATTTTATTATGTTGGCGTAGTTTACTGGAAAAAACGCGTCTTTATGGGAGGTTGTATGGAGAGTCGAAACAGCTAAAATCAGGAGGCATTATTCGGCGTACTCGTGAAATTGGTTGGTTGGGCAAGGAAGTTCAGGATAATATCGTGTCTTTTATTGGCTTCACTGATATATTTATCTCTTTATTTTATTATTTGATAACAGTTTTGTGGGAATATTTACTACGAAAAGGTTGTAGTAAAGGTTCGATGACAAATGCGGCTCAATGGGAATGTTCCAAGACTGAAATTTTGGATGACGTCATTGATGTATTCAGCTAGGAAATTGATTTAACGGGAACTTGATTCGAATTCATTTTGGATTTGATATCGTGTACATCTGTATGCAATCCATTCACTAATATAGAGCATACTATATAATTTGCATGATTCGTTTTTTCTTTGCTCTTCTTCGTAAGTCAGTTTACTCTTATTTCCCTGCTTCTAGTCTGTCTTGTTTTTAGCATCATTCTCGATTAGCTCATAGGAAATGATGGAATTAGTCATAATCTTATATGGATATTAACATTTCGCTCTTATTGATCCTAGGAAGGTATGTCGTCTGCTTAGGTGGAGGACGTTTCCCACCGTTAGTTTTTCCTGAATAAGATTATTTTAGTAACGCGCAGTCGTTAGAAATAAAATTACACTAGGTTTACGCATCATTAAGGCGCAATTAAGATCGCAACAAAGTCCTATGTTGGAAGGTGTTTACTGAGTGCTCTTGCAGTCTGAATTAGTTTTTCCATTGTGCACATTTTTGCAGTTGTTCGTTGGTAATAAATTGTTCGATTGTCATTTGCTGGGCCCATTTATGACTTCATTGCATAAAACTTTCAGGTCTCACACGGTGATTCTCGTTGATGGATTAGGCCATGTGGATTATTTGGAACGAAGTCAGATACCGCCATCTAAAGATTTCAGTAATATTCATTGGGTGGATAGCGTTTATGAGTTTGATATTATAGACTAGAAAAAGACCGGAAGGACTGAATAAGGATTTTGCGTTGTCGAATTCATGTTCATTTATAATTTTTTCGTGAATATTTTCCATGATTATAAGATTTTTTTGGGGAGGGGGGGGGTAAGGGGGACAATTCATCGATGCATGTCTATATTTATATTTAGAATATCTTTTGTTAAAGAAGTTATAAACGCTAGCCTTCAAACTGTTTATTTTATACATAGGTGGAAGTGTTATGTTATATTTAGGTGCAGTATGATTGCTTACGCTTGCTTATTCCATTTCTGAATGGTTGTTATTATTCGGTTATTAGTTTTTATTATGTGATTGGCATTTAATTGTGACACTTATATTCACTATTATTTATGATTGTTAATGAATGTGTTGAAATTTGTTATTTCTGTTTTATTAATCGTTTTTTTTTTTTTGAGTTTAATTCTATATTTGCTATAAATTATTAGCAGAGTATGTGTCGTAGTAATTTGTCATAATAGTACAACTTTCTTTTAGTAAAGACTACACCCTTCTCCTCTCCCTCCTTCCCAAGTTGGACGCATTTTAAAAAAATTTGCATATTATTTTTTTGTCGCTTAGTATTATTGCTAATATTTGTACTGATTCATAAGATCAGTGAGTTTTAAAAAGCCCGAAGAAGAAATTTCGTTATGTTCCGATCTATGCGCGATCACATGGTAATTAGATCAATACGTAATCAATGTGTTGTTCGCAGCAACTCCTTGGGGCAATATTTTAGAGTTGCCGATATAGCGTTGCAAACACATTGGATGATTGCTTTATTGTTAATGGCTGTGATGTATTCGTTCCGGTTCCTATGCGTTCGATTTTTCTTCATTGTCGCCCGCCTACATTTTATTCTTCCATTATGGGCGACGATGTGCACCAACAATACGGCTGTCACTATTTATTGCTGCTTATTTCGTTGATATGCATGCAGCAATCTTAAACCACAATTCAGTGTTGTTCCTTGTATATCGTCGCTAGACGTTTATGAGTTATTTCAGTCGTATAATGCGTATTTGATGAATTGTTTGCAAAAAATTTCGTAATTTTTGCAGTTGTCTTTTATATTTGTATTAATGAGTAGATAATTCTCTCTGACGTTTAAACGGTTTTTTTTTTTTGT
Source organism: Ascaris suum (assembly GCA_013433145.1). Classification (NCBI taxonomy): domain Eukaryota; kingdom Metazoa; phylum Nematoda; class Chromadorea; order Rhabditida; family Ascarididae; genus Ascaris; species Ascaris suum. Next base: position 12,265,940 of record CM024174.1, read on the forward strand.
TGAAAAATCTCATAATATTATGCTGAATAAAAATATAATTACAAATGAATTCAATGGTTATTAGGAAACGTCGAGAGCAAACAATGGGATTTGCATATGTCTGGCTTCTTTTGCGATATTGATGAAAATCTTAGTTCGTTTTTTTTTAATTGTTTTTTTTTTTTGCATGTTTTTTCCCCATATGCGCTTTCCTCATTTTATGTTCTCGACTTGTTTTATTTTTCTCACTTTGGGCATTTTTGAAGAAGTGAAAAGCGTGAGTATAATTTCGCCCTAAATGTTTGAAATTAATGTGCAAAGGTATTTTGAAGATCGATTAATTCAAAGGAGTCGTTGATTCAAAGGAGGAGGATAAGGGGGTGGGGATTTTGGGAGGTCAAGCGGCTATTTGTCTACCCTTATTTGTCATTAAGTTGGTTTATTACGTTTGCTTATTTTGCTTCATTTGATCGAAGCTCTCTGATGGTTTTTATTGAGCGCATACGTCATGGCGACCAAAATAACATATTTTGTTCGTTGAATTTAAATTTTATGTGAATTTCTCGAATTTCTAATTTCTAGCAAATTTGCAAGATCGACTTTGGTTTATTATAATTTGAATATGGTAGTTACACAGGTTTGCATAAATCCGATTTCTTGCAATAGCCGTCAGAATTGACTGTATAAAATTTTTGAGGACGGATAAGAGTGTGATAGCTTCGTTGTGAACAAAATTAATAGGGTTGAAGCTTTGTTTATGATGTCAACTCAACAACGATTTGACTCATTTCAGCTTTTTTATCGCAATTCCTCCACCATCCATTACCTAGGCGGCAGTTTCTCCACTTTTTACTATTTGGGCCCCAGTTCCTCCACCGTTTGCCCATTGGGCCACAGTTCCTCCAGCGTTTGCTTATTTGGCAGTAGTTCCCCACCTTCTACTATTTGGGCCGCAGTTCTCCACTGTTTACTGTTTATCTTGCGATCTCACCAATGTTGAATCTTTTATTTGGTGAACTATTCTCGCGTATATTTCATTTTTATTTAGATAATGCAATTATCTATTGTTCTACTAAGCAAAAATTTATTGATTTTTCTTCTGATCAAGATCACACAATTAGCTGCAAGTTTAATTGTAGTGATTTCGATCCATCAAATAATGGGCGATTTCCTTCTTTTTTTTTCCTACTTCATGACTTTATATTTTATTGTTAGTTTAAGTTTCCGCATTTGATCCGCTTTGAGAAGAAAATAGAACGAAATGAATGAAGATTTGCGAAACTGCTAAACGTATCAGCCAATCGATATGAGAGAACTAGAATTGGCATAATGTGAATCTCATGAATGAGAATGCGATTTGATAGTCGACGATTCTTCGCACTTGCTGATATCCGTCGAAGGTGATAATCGAGTAAAGTTTCATCTCTTTAATAGCAAGCAAAAGCCGTTAGTTTATAGCAGAAATTTCCTCTAAATTTTGAATTCCTTTTAAAAGTATCGATGAGTTACCGACCGAAGAAATTCGATGAGGGCCGAGTTCAAGAGGTATGATCGGAAATTACGATTGAATGATTTTTTTTTTTTGATCGGTAGAAACATGCCAAACTTTTTGGTTTTCGATCGAAGTTAACTTAAGAGATATTGCTCAGAATAGTGATATGGGAACTTATTCGGCGAAAAATTGAACTTATTTAAACTTTATCCCAACAACAACGGCAAAGAGATAATTATTTGAGGAACACAGGTGAGCTGAACGCAATCAAAGTGAAACCAACAAGAGGGTAGCAGAGTTGCCGAACGGAGAGTATAGGCGGGTGCACAACAGAATGGGAAATGTTGATGTATCACTGCAAGACAGTTGTACTTTAGTACAGTCAGGTGATAGGAGCTACTCCTCTCTATCGCTATGTTATACACATATTCTCGCATTTGTCGTTCTTCTCGCTTATGTATTCAACATACACCTGAAGCGTTATCTTCGTTGGTACTATGTTAATTTGCATTTCGCTCTTTCAAATATCACATTTTTAGCGTTATATATATCATGTTGACCACAGCGTTAGAGAGAAAAATTTCGCATACATGTAATTTTTCCGGATTACGGCGTCCTATGATGGAAGTGATATTCGCTTAGAACGATAATCAAAAGGCTTTCACCATTTGGCTGAGTTGTCGTTCTTGATAAGATCTCTTGAGTAGAAAAAACGAATGTCGTGTAATAAAGTAAGATGTCCATAATGCTCATGATGAAAGGAAAAGGTGAGAATAAATTACGGGTGACTCGCTTCAATCCTAAGAAGTAACCATCAAACTTGGATTATCCAAGTGAGATGTGATTAAAAATTCGATCATACTTACTTTTCGCTATCCGGCATACTTAATTCCGTTGATGTTTAGTGTCCTTCAGATGGTTTAGTATCATTACTTGCCTGTAATTTTGTAAACAGTATTAATTTGTTGTTTTATTTCCTCATTATTTTCAGTAAATTTTAAATCTTTTATTCTTCTTTATTGCATAGGCAAGAATTTCATATTCCATGCTGTTAATATTTGACGTTAAGATGAGATATAGTTAAATAAAGATAGGAATATCGGTTTATTTTCCTATTTCATCGCTCTATTTTATAAATATATACCGTCGGACAATGTATCTTTTTAATATCACTTCATCAGTCATTTACTACCACCTATAAGCATCATGATTGCAGATGCTATCTAATCAACTTTCATTGATACAAATGCCATTGAAAAATATTTGCAAATTTTTTGTTTACCATATTTACCGAAATAAAAACCCTGATTTAGGCATTTTCTGATTATCAACAATGGAGGTAATTTTTATACTTATGAGTAATTTACATTCATTATGAAGGGTTTATTATTATACTTCACAAATTTATTCTTCTCGATTTCTTGTTGTGATAGGTTTTTTTTTTTTTTTAAATTTAAAAATAGCATTTCTATTTTTAATATATTCGCAGTAGAAATAATTTTACGCGAAATTCTAACGTATTTCAAATTGGTCTTTCGAAATATTCTTCACGATAAGCCTTATTAAAGAAAGAAATCCATATTTAAGAATAAAATTCGAATTTATGATAAAATTTTTTTGACACTTCCTTCGAAAAATTCGACAACGAAAATGACTCATAATAGATTGCATCAAATCTAGCGCTCAAATAGTCTATTCCGCAAAAAAAAAAAACTCCATTCTCTATCGTAGAAACCAGTATTTGAATATCTCATAAAAAAGCGGCGATTAAATACTATTAAATGCTAAATTCATTGCTATTTAATCGTATCTTTTTCTCGTCGAAAAATTTATAGCACTATTTTATGAGTACATTATTTATTGTTCATTAAGTTTTTTTTTCCAACCAATTCTACCTGTAAATTTTCTCCGTTTACCTGTAATTATGTTTAGTTTGTTAGTTTGTATTATGTGGCAAAATGTTGCTCCTGAACACTCTTTTATGCCAGATTTTGACAGCGATTCATATTCATATAGGGAAATTTTCTTGCATAGCTGATTAACTCTCGAGTGCAAATTTTAAGCAGATAGTTTTTCCTTTAGGAAACGCATAATTAGATTTTAAACGTTTGCTGATTAGATATGTCGAATCATAAAAGAGCATATTGTGCCAACTGCTTGGCGCGTTTTCCTGTTTTTTTTTAAAGAATATTCTTCCGTTGTATTTAAATTAAAAATTCTATTACTAATGATGTGTAGTTGATTATTGCATGTCTTTTCAATGCGTTTTGAATAATGTTAACGATTTGTCTTATGTAACGTTTATTTATATTTATTTATTTATTTATTTATTTATTTATTTATTTATTTATTTATTTATTTATTTATATTTATTTATTTATCTGTTTATTTATTTATTCATTTTAATGTCTCGAAGTAGGAAAACACACAAAAATATGACAGCATAAAGAGGAAGAAGGAGAAAAATGTTCGCAAAGCTACAATTTAGGTTAATAAACATCTAAGATGTATGAGCACTAACAGTGTGTAGATCGAGACGATTCCGCTGGAGCTTAAAAGCTAAATGAGTGAGCGCATCAACCCATTTCGACGGGAAATAGATTCCACAATCGTATAACAAGAAATTGAAAACTATGTGGAATATTGTTTGTACTGCAGCATCTTTTTGTGAAGTGAAACCGACGCGTACGTCGACTATGGGGAGGGACAAACCGAATCAGAAAAGCCGAGTACAATTTTATTACAAATCATCAAGTCAAAATTAAGCTTGCGATATTCCAATGATTCCAGGTTAAAGATTTTCTAGCCTGATAGCATAATTAGGCTCATATGGACCAGGAAAAATTCCACGAAAAATAATATAGGAGAAGCGTTTCTGGACATTGTATAGCAGCCTGATATCAGAAGCCTACTTAAGAAGGTCATAGAGGAATGCAGCATTTGAAAATGGGTCAGCAGGAGGTAGTGAAGATATTTCGGCTATGTTCAATAAAACCATAATATGAAAGCGCGGAGGGTACAGTTTACAATTTTTGAGGATTTCTTCTTTTTTTTAGCAATAATGGAAGATTGTAAGCTCTAATGAAATCTAGAATAGCAAAATTGCGAATATTATCACTAGTAGAAAGAAGAACATCATCTCCTAGCCTGAGAAAGTATTCATTGCCGAAAGTTGATAGAAACCAAAAGACAATTTTCATGGGAAACACTTAAGTGCCGAAGTTTTGACCACTTGGGCGAGTACATACGGGTCTTTTTGTACATTATGATAGTGGTAGGCAGGATAATGTAATTAGCGATAAATTTTGAGGTCATCAGCCAAAAATGGTATTACTCAGAATGCTATCGGAAACACGGTTGACGTATGTGATGAACAAGATTGGGCGCAAAGCCTTGTGGGATACCATTAGGAATTGAGTGTAAGGCTAGGTAACTGTCTCCAGTTCTTACTTAAAAACTCCGTCCACTTAAGAATGCGATAGCATATTTTTCCGATTTTAAGAGCAGCTCCTCATGAGAGATCGCATCAAAGGCTTTAGCATAATCGATATGCACAATTTCGGTCCGAACTCTCAATATTCAACGAGGATACCCAGTCGCCTTAAGCACGAAATAAGTTGCGACATCGTCGATCAACCGGGGAGGAAGCGAACATGGACAGAATTCAGAAACCTGTTTCGCGGTAACATCATCCATAAATGATTCATAAGATATGTGCTGAAAACGTGGTGATCGGTTTATAATATTGCTTGAAAGTGCTTCCTTTTGAATATCTTTTTCCACGTATCAGTCGATAATCACATATAATTTTTTAACGAAATCGTTTTCGTTAATAATAAAAAAAAATTTCAGAATTGCATCAATGATAATATTGCAGTGTTGTATTTATTCGAGAAACTTCGAGAAGAATAGAGTGTACTCGCTGTAATAAATGTGTGTCACATTCGTCTATATTGATCATGAGCCGACAGCCAAATATAAACTAATATTGTTGAATAATCGTGATGAATTTTTGGATCGAGCGACTAGTGAAGCAAAATGGGAGCAAGGCATACTCGCTGGTTTGTTTCTGGATTCTTTCGAAAACAATTCGACCCCCCTTACCCCCCCCCCCCCCCCCCACCCATTCTCTTCTCCTTTGAGTCCTTGTTTGGTATCTTCCACTTTCAAAAAAATTCAAAAATAGCAGTTCTAGAGTTTTATAACTTTAAAGCACATCTTTAAGAAGATAGTGATGGTCTGAAAATTTCGAAGAGTTATCTATGGTTTACTCTCAGCCCATAAAGAAGTTGGACCATTAAAGTGAGAGCCTTCCGAGATGGCATTTTTGACTATCTCAGCTTCAAAATAAGCTCTACGAAATGTGGTGACGATCGTGCGAGAAATTTGAGCTGATGAGATTTGTGAGATGAAAACGAAATAAGAGAGGTAATCTTTAATGCGCAGACTAGCAAATATTATTTGATAAGTCAACCTATCTGATTTTATGCCTTCTAATTTAGGCATTTCTGTACTTTCCGTCCATCTATATAGAATCGGTCGATCTCTAATATTACCTCAGAGCGGCATATCGTGCCAACTCGTCTTCACATATTGATTGATTGATTGATTGATTGATCATGTGCGCATTATTTGAATAATTATATTTTTACAAATATTTCGTGATATCGATTTTTTTAAACCGAAAAGAAATTTCTGAAAGCGCCATAAAGATAAAAGATGATCTTAGATGAATTTTTTTCTTTTTGATTTTTAATTCACCTCATTAAAAACTCATAAACGGGTTTTTTTTTTGCAGAAATTTAATGAGACACCAATCTTTCAAAAAAGAAAAAAAAACTCCTTTACGGTATTTCTTACTTGAAAATACGATTTTTCAACACTCAATATTTCAAGGATGGGAATCTTTTTTTTTTTCTTTCTTCAATTTTCATTTCTTTCATTTTCCATCCTTTATGAAAAACTATTCGGATTATTGCTTTTTGAATGGAGAATTTATATAGATCACTATTATATATAAGGAATACAAGCAGACGTTTAGAAAGATATACAATAGGAATTCTAATGTTAAACGTTAGAAAATGAGAAGAAACTCTCAAAGATAACAAAAGATAGAAATGAATGGTAGGGAAAATAATGTGCATTTCGAAGAGACGATTTTCAAATCAAGTGAAGAAAAAGACGATAGATAGACATATGATTAATATAGATCTAGCCTATTCATTTCTCCTTTTTTTTTCTTATATGATGATCGGATCGCAATTTGAGAATCTCATTTTCAAAATGTACACTATTTTTATTCCATCTATCATTACCTTCTACCGTTTCTTATATTATCTTTTAATTATCTTTATTGGTTTATCTGCATCCTTTTTTTTTGATTTCTTGAATTTCGACCATTTTTTACACTCTACCATTAAGTTTTAGGCAATTGAACAACGGGAAAAATATGAAAATGTGTAATGATTTTCAGGCAGAGATGAAAAAGCTACTAACGTACGAGGGACATGGCTATGTATGGATACTTCAGGACGTATTGGTAATTTACTCTCAATAACGATCCCATTTCATGAAGTCAAACAACATGCGCCTAGCCGAGGTTTGATCTTCTCTTATCTATAAAGTAGATTACCTTTTCATCACCTATAATGATGATACATTCAAATAGAAATTGAATAAAGTAACTGTTAAGTCGAAAAAAAAGCAAACATCGACGCATCGCAAATCCAATCCGAAGGACAAAATTCAATTCCTCGTTTTTGATTACCCCAAGGATAAGCATATTTGTAAGCAATTTTAAAGGAAATATTAACATTTGAAACAGCTGCAAGAAAAAAGCGTAGCCGTTTTGCGCTAATCAGTGTATGGGTTAAGGGTGGATGGAGCTGTCACTTGTTGCTCCTTAGGAACAGCGTTGTCTTGATGAAAAAAGGTGAAGGCGAAGTTATCAAATGTAAGGGAAAACCAGATGTCGTAATTTGTCCGAGTGAGGGAAGATATCTACAAGATAGGAAGGTGAAATGGCAGAGGTGTGGGGAGTGCAGAGATTTTGCCAGGTTCAAAAGTGGTATTCCACCAAAAAATTTCCACCTTCTTGTTTAGCCCACTTATGGAGTAAATCAGAATTTCATATGCGCGCAACAATGCTGAAAGCGTCTCGTTTGTTACTCTGAAGCATCACTGCGTCATCGTTACGCTGCGGAATTTTAACCTTTTAGAATAAACAATGAGGCGGCGCAAAATAAGCTTTTGTGGCGAACAACGTTAACGCGGAGATGCCAAAAGCAAGCAAAATGCGAACTTCATAAAGTGCGAAGAGGTGGAGCTGCAGTAGACATCTTCATAAAGTATGAAGAGCTCGAGCTACAGTAGGCATCTGCAGTCTTTCGCTTCAAAATTTTTGAAATTCGACAAGAGATTGCACCTGGTTCTACAATCCTCGACTAGTCTATATGATGTTGTGATTTAAAATTTTTCAACGTGCTTGATTGTCTTTGAAAGGAAAAGCTTGAAATACTCATGTTGCAAACTTCAAGCTTCGTTTAATGGCACTTTTCCAGGTGCACTTCCGATTGAATTTCTTCGTTCGAAGAAAAGTCCATCGCGTTTTTGTGAGAGCTTGACCTCTATTGCTGATGCTTACAACGCTTTCAGATCTTATGTCTTCAAAGGTCAGTACCTCTCATTGATTTACTCGTTTTTTCAGCATCTATTCTAAACGATTTTACTATATGGCGATGTTCATAGTTGTTAAAATTATTCAACAACAATTAATTTAATCAATGCAATATGTTTTAGCATAATCAGATGAAGTTTTCCTTAAAAAAAACAGGATTCTTTTAAACGTTTTAGGAGATTTTTTTCATAGATTTTCTTTTCTTTTCTTTTTTTTTTTTCAAATATGGAAGTCGATGGAATTTCTCTACGATTCTTGATAGTATCATTTTTATTTAATCGAAGAATTCAGATTTTCAATTCCACTTATGTGCTTTCGTTTAAATTAAACGGTCCAGTTGCTGTAGTCAAAAAAAAACATTGATTATCATGACGGCAATATTTCTGTACGTTGAAGCGTCTATCATTAATAGTGTTCAATACCTATCTAGAACTTCCAGAACTACAACCAAAATTAGGCATCTTACTGATTCAAAGATCATACATTCCAAAGTAGTTGTGATAACCAAACAATCACAACAATGCGAAGCTGATTTTTCGCCAACAATGAATTCATTGACGTTTATACTATGGAATACTAAAAAAAAAATAGTTCATTAGAGACGTTTGTGATTTATAGTTGATGATATCCGATTCATTGAGTAATCTATTTGATTTATTTTTTATTCCTCAGAGTTTTTTCGAATTTCTATGAGATCGATTTTTCGATTTTGATCAATCGATTCAAAATGGATCTGTTTTTTTCTTTCAAAACAATTTACTCAATCTCATCGTTCATTATTAGCGATAATTTTTGCTTTTCGGTCGATTTGAGAGCGCTTTTGATAGTATTTGTTATTATCTTTTGCAAACAATAGCAAAATCTATAAACCATCGAAATTTATTTTTATATTGTTTTCGAAATTCGCTTAAATTTTGGCTTCTTTGCAAATGCATATATGCGGAGTATGTCATGACGATGATGCATACTTGCGCATGGGAATTTGACTGTCTGCGTGTTACTTGTCTGAAATCATTAATCACTGAAGCTAAAGTATCGAAATTCCACATTGCATAGCATCTGATAATCGCCTTTAAAATTTTCTATCACTTTCGAATATAAGTAAAGAGAGTAAAATACTCCTCAAATTTGTATGCGTTTTTGATAATCGCTCAAATCATATCTGAAGTCTCTCGGATTGTAGAATAATGATGAAAACGAATCGAATTTTACCTGAATGGTTGAAATGGTTGATTTATGATATGGTTGAAAGTTTATCTGAATGCTTGAAAAGGTGAGAAATGAGAGTGTTGTTGCTGAGGTTTTATTATTTATTAGCGATTTATGATATTAGTTATTGCAGTGAACATACTTAACATGTATGTATTATCCTATCTGTCGAAATTTCCGCTTCCTCTTTTTCAGATTTCTACGAATGCAAAAATATTTACAACAAAAAAAGCGTTTTACAACATTATGTGAATTCATTTTGATGGATTTAAGTTTAATCCGATAGTCAAGAAAGTAAATGAGGTTCAGAGAGGTCTAAAACACAATAGCCCCATTCATCATAGATAATTTTTCCGCTTATATATCAATATTTTATGAGTGAATATATATATATATATATATATATATATATATATATATATATATATATATATATATATATATATATATATATATATATATATATATATATATATATATATATATATATATATATATATATATATATATATATATATATGCTTTTTTGATGAAGATGTTTTAGAAACAATGAGGATCAATACGATCTCTGTACGTTGGCTAGCTGTTTCGTCGATCGTATCCAACCTATTAAATATCCGCCAGGTTCGATTTTTCGTTGTCATTCATGCGAGTCTATCTGCGATCATTTTTTGTGATATTACCACCGGAACATGAGTACCGCCTTAGTATTTTTGGTCGTCATTCCACTCTTCTTGTAGCCGGTACATTTTGCATATCCCAACATGACAGAGCGAATGGGGGAAAGGGGGAGAATGATGTGAATTTGATCGTGTGAACGTTGGACGGCATTTGGAAGAAATTTTGAATGATTGAACAACGAAAGATTAAAGTTTAAATAAAATATTTTCATCGAAGAATTTATTATCCTTGTGACTGTCAAGAAATTTACCTCATTAGCATATTTATTAGGCTACAAAAAATTTACATTTTAATTCAAAATTTTTTCATACATTAAAAATCGAATATTTTCTTTAATAATTTCCAAAAAAGTTCGGCTTATTTGCTATTGAAATCTCGTCTCGCTCAGCATAATTTCATCATTTATTACTGCTATATCTCAGCATAATTTCATCAATGAGACAATTTTAAGTTCTGAATGTTAAATCAGAAGCCGACAATCGAAAATGTGTACTTTTCATTGGTAATATTTATATGCAAATATATGTCCATGTCCATTCGCACTAAAATTGAAGTGATTTATATGTTCGTTTCTATATTTTCATTGGTAATATGCAAATATATGTCCATGAAATTAGCCATATTTATTCGCCGTGCCAATAAATATGTGCAATTTTTCTTTCATGCAAAAAATTCTTTAGCATTTTATCAAAATTAAACGATATAGCTGTAATCGTTCAAATTTCAATAAGAAATTTTTACGACGTCTAGATCCCATAGCAGGTGAACAATTTCCGGTAATATCATTACATCCATTAATTTTATCTTTACTTTGCTTAAAAGTGATCTGCAAATATAATGCCGCTTTCATTGATAAGAAATTTATTCATATCCTAATATTAGTGATAGGCTAGAGTAGATATTCCTATTGATATTAGTATAACTATTGTAAGTGTTCATAAAAAGCGGTGCAAAAGCTTTGTTTATTTCGCCTCTTAAAGTATTGAAATGTTTTTGCTTTTTGATTCTAATGAAGTGATGAACCGTTAGGAAAGCTTTCTAGATCTGATTAAAGCGAATAGATAACAAGTGGAAAATCGTACCAGATAAAAAACAATATACACTTTATTATACCCACAACGTTATTGAAGATGTCAGATTTTTACAGGCGTTTATGGATTTGGTAATAGTCCACCTGATAAACCGTTTAAAAAGGTACAGAGAGGACTTGATTTGATGCGAAAAATGGTGGATGAATTGAAGATTGAAGAACCATGCGAAGAAAAAATAATCGCCAGACTTCTGAATATCGCAACCGATAGAGTACAGTATGTTATTATTACACCTTTAAATACCTTTAGAGTACGGTATTTTACTATGACATTCTCAGAAATCCGTTTCCTAATTACTCTCTTTGTTGCGAAGTGTAATAATCATGTAGGTGAGATTTGTGTCTGTGAAAATTCCATCAGCCACTAAACTGGGTAAGTTAAACAAAGCACTCCTAGTTCGTATTGCTAATAACTATTGAACCCCTCATCTCTCATTTGATATCCTCATTCATAGCACTCCTCTTCCTTCATAACAGAGTGGGCAAACTTACCTTTCCTCTTATCGTGGTTTCATATCTTCTTCTAAATAAGATCCTTTCATTCTTATGCAACATCATGCTACCTCTCGATCTCGCAATCTGGAAAGATGTGACTATATTTTCGATTATTCCCGCTAAATTTCGAGGAAAAACAGTACTTTCTTAACCTTAACGCATCATGAAGTGGATACTACTGCTCAGGCAAGAAGCATCGCAATGAATTTTTAGTTCAATGCCATGAGCAGGGAGGAAATTGATTCTACGCGAGAAGGAAGGAAGAGGGAGCGCTTCACCGTCAGCGATCCCCCATGTCCACTTCATAACCCACATTTCCCCAACACTTTCCTCCCTCTTGGTTGTTCTGAGCTCGTCTATAACGATATGCTTGATAGGTAAATTTCATATATTTACTAACACCATTACTTGAAGGATAGACTTCTCAAAAAAACTTTATGCAACGATTGTCTCAGCAGTATCATTCAGACAGGACATACATCTTCTCAAGGGAAGACAAGCCTAAGTTTTAAGTGAATAAGCATCTCCCCTTTAAAATATCCAAAAGATTTTAGATGCTTTCCTGATGAGCAACTTCAAAAGCAATGCCAACGCTCTACGGAAATATGCAGATTTCGAACATCGCTTTATGTACAATATCCAGATGGAATTAGATATGGGACAAGGTATGTATTATTTTAAATATCTCAAAAGAAAGACAGTAAATTTTCAATGAAAAAATTATTACTTCTAGAAAACGCTTAATATGAATGATATCACAACAACTCTTGATATATTTTCATAGCTTTATATAATAAATTCAAATGTTCGTCTATCACTTTATCCCTCATTATAGATGTTGAATTTCTGCTGCTCACTTATTATTTTGCAATATTTTGAGCAGACATTAGATTACTGCCTATTCGCAACGTCTAACTATATTTAAATATGTTCTAAAACGAAGACTTTTGTTCAAATCTTCGTTCGCATTGAGTAGATTATATTGCGCATTCAAAAGATCCTAATCGAAGAATCTCACCTCAGGTCACACTCAATAATATTGGTCGATCGGTCGAATCGTGTTACTTTCTACGAGAAACGAATGACCAAAGTACCGAAACGCATTGACGACGCCGAATGGGAAGAACAAACGTTTCATTTCAATCTCAATAATTCATCACTCGGCTAAATGCATATCACCCATCAATGAACTCATTAATCAGCGAACTCATTGTACATCTTATTGTTATCTACACGCTTATTCAGTTGTGTAACAAATTGTTTTTCAGTAATTAAGTTAAGTAAAGTAAAGTATATTTACGATCAAATATATATATATATATATATATATATATATATATATATATATATATATATATATATATATATATATATATATATATATATATATATATATATATATATATATAGTGTAGTTATTCCTCCGAGCAATCTTTAAAGCGTTCAAAAAAAGCAATTATAGTAATAAAGGTTCTGAAGTGGTTAGCTGTTAAATGACGAATAATCTTCCACGTATTAAATAATTCCAAAAGAGTATAATAGAAATCAAAATCGTCTTATGATGATATAATGATATCAACTAAACTGAAATTTATTCAGGTGTATGTATTCTTCCCATCCAGCTTTTATCGATGTTTTTTTAAAAAATTCTTGCCGTATTTTTACCTATTAACTTCTATGTTCTTCCTGTTCTTTTTTATGTTCCATTTAGTAATTTTTTTCGGCGACATTTGCGTTAACACATTTTTTAAACGATTGGTTGTTATATACGACTGCCATTTCAAATTGGCACTAATATACCACTGTTATTATGCGAGTTTGTGCAATTATTATTGAATTTTAATTTGCACCAATAGTTCAAAGATGTAATAGAATGACTTTAAGCTGCGGAAGTGGCCCTATGTGTATAGCAGTTGCTCAAACACAAAATTAGTTTAAGGTAAGAATTGGAGCCGAAAGGTACCATTACTCGGAAATCGAAAGATAGGCATTCAACTTCCTGATGCTCTCCGCAAATTTGTCTTCTCTCTTTCCTCGTAATAAAATCGAAATGATCATAAACGTTAGAAATATTTCCTTTGCAAAAAAAAGCGGCAAGTAGTACGATGTCATCCACCTGTCTATTATGATCTCAACTTCAATAATACTTTCTTGGGAGATTATTCATCAATTAACTTGTAAATGTAGCTATGGAAAATCTCAACTGTAGAAAGATAGCGGTGATGAGCACCAGTTTTCCGGGTTTTTTATTGTTGGCGAAAATGATTCACTTAAAAAAGTTTAGGTTAAGTTGGCCAGGTTCTAATCACAAACAAAATCAGAGACGGAATTAACTCAAGGATATATAGGTCTCGGTGGCGGCTGCGATTGAAATCGGCCTTAACTCGGATCCATTTGTATTCCATATTTACTTCACCAATGTCATTTTTTATAATAGATTCCTCAACGGGAAATATTTGCTCGATTGCATCTTGGTATCATTTCCCATCAACGATTGATTCCCTTGCATAAAACATACGTGCGTATTCACAAAAATCTTCCTTCTACTCTGCCTGTATTTTGATCACTCGATTCCTATAGGTGTGTATTCCTCCTTCAGTCCAGTCGAGATGAACGTGTGGAACTTAGACGAGCTTATATCGTTATTTCATTACTGTCAGTCGTGTGGTTTAGCGAGAATACGCTTCGCTTTTTGTCACTTTCACTTTCACAGATTAGTAAGAATTTCGGGCATTTAATGACTCTTTAAAGAATTGCTATGCAAATGCATCTGTGTACAGTTAAATCGAAGCATTGTTAAGTATGAAAGATTCCTCTGAAAATCCAAAGAATATTATACATATAAGCGCGTAATTTCTGTACAAGAAAATAAACTGCAACGAAATCAATACAATATACGAATAAACAATAGCCCATGAGGAGGAGGGAAAATTGAACAACGTGAATTCTATGATCCTCTATTGTGATTTCCAACCATCATTTCATTTCGTTTATCATTTCCGGTTACACTGAATCCAATATAAACTTATTGTTCGAAAATATTGAGAGTCAAAATTGTCTTAAACTTTTTATCAATGCATCCTTCCCTTTTCTTCTTGAAAAAAAAAAAAAAAACCCAAAGATACTGAGTAAATTTTCGAGGAATTACGTTTATTTTGTCTTGGCGAAGGACAACTTATCAAATTAAAGAACTCGTTTCAGCAAAATGAATTGTTTGAACGAAAAGGATAGGACAGAAATAATTACATGCGCCATTGAATCGTACATCGCTTTCTATAACTATCGGTATTCTTTTTTTTTTCTGCTCGTAAAAATATTCCAAGTTCTCGACACATTACTATAAACAACTTGTCAATGCTCTCTCAAATGATGCCACATTGTCGAAGATGGGAGGGAATCTAATATTAAAAATTTGCACTATGCAAATTTTTGAGGTATTTCAGGACTTTCGTGGGAAAAAAAAAAGTGAACTGGCTTCAGTCGATGTGATAATTACACTAAGGAACTGTAGAAGTCCGGTTTTCCGGTCCATCTAGTACCTGTTGGTATCCCGGAAGGTGGATGATATAAGGAATAATACTAAGATACCGAAGAAATTACAGGATGCTTCATATTTCAGCGCAGTAAGCATCGACAGTCTCTTACGAACAATGGCGGCGAAATGCCGAAGTAGGATGTTTCACTTTGCTCCCTCCCCCCCCCCCCCCCCCCCCCCCGACTCCCCAACTTCTCGCTTACCTCTCACACATTTCTTTGTCGCTGACAGCCCAAAAATGCACAGGCGATCTTTCTTCACTTTCATCACAAAAGATTCTATTACATAAAACAAATAGGACTTCGCAGACTCATTGGATTCACCTTCTGAAAGGTGGAAAAATGCTTTCCTATGGCACATCATGTCTCTGCCTATGTGCATTTATGTGTCTATCTGATTGCGTGCCTCCTCGATAGTTTCACCTCAGGAACAACTTAGGGTAACGTTCACCATAAGGCGATTTGTGGAATCGTAAATCACGTTTATCTGTCAAGTTTGAAAGAAGTTATAAGAATCCAAGGCCTCAAAAACTAGCAAAGAATTTACGTTGATCGATACTTCATTTTATGATATTTAAATTGCAAAAAAAAACCCTTATGGAAAAAAATTCTTGCCAATAGTGGGAATATTTAGAATATGCAATATTTTGCCAATATTTATGCAATATTTTGCATAAATCATTTTTTGTAGTTTGTAAAATTAGTTACACAAAAGTGTGGAATGCAAAAAAGCACTTATCATGCTATTGAGTTTCTCTGGTGCGCTTCTCTACTTATTGCATGTTAGAGCATTTCGCAAACGAAATTATATACAAATTTTTAATTATCATTGGCAGGATTATTGTTATTTGCAACATATCACAATTGAATCACAAAAAAAAAATGAAACTGCTTAAGTGAAGGTCACTCGTCTCAGTGGGACGTTCAATAACCTCTCAAGTTCATCCAATGCTGCGGTCGTATCACCTGCATTCACCTGAATATAGGCAAATAATGCTGCGAACGTGTTCAGCATATTAAATATACATTTTTAAGTGCTTCATGTTTACTTTGAAATCATTCTGCTAGCATAGAATTCTCGGCAAGCTATCGGATAGCCGACCATAACAGCATGAAGGAATCCTAGGCCCGCCTCCAAGGCCACTCCGAAGCTGCACCATGGATTTCACCAGTCTTCACGCCTCCCTTTCCCATAAAAAGGGGCGAAGAACGCGCTGGAATTGTGCGTTCCTTTGCTACCGCATAAACTACTGCTCCGAAAGTTGTGATAGGAATAAGCGCAAGTTTTATGGCACCTTTGCCTATTTTATTAGAATCAACACTGTGCTTGATATGTACTCATGGATTGTGTAAAAATTCTCAATAATTCTGCATTCAATTCTTCAACAGCATTACTTGAAAGTCTTATATTGTTTTTTCGCTAAATTTGAGCAAATTATTCAAAACGATGCTTGATAAGGGAAATGAGGGGACAAAAGGGGAAGGGGAATGGATAGACGATAAATAAAATAAATAAGAAATAAATAAATCTTACATGAATTGATGTAATCCCAAGTTTATTCGCAGCAGCACAAAATCTCTTCGAATCATCCAGAAAAATGCATTTATCACCATCGATGCCTAATCGATCCAATGCAATCTGCTAATGGCAAAAAATATCTTCATGATTTAAAATAACATCAAGTATAAAAATGAAGAGTGAGTGCATTGAAACGCTAAAATTAGGTTAATTTCAAGTGTCGCAGTTCGATGAATAAATCTTTTCTTAAAGAAATTTTCCAATTAATGTTTTTTTTTCTTCGTTCATCTTCTATTTCTTCTTTTTTTATCGATGCATCAAAAATTATCGACATTTAATTTATCGACTAAAAAACAATTTTCCATTGGTATCGTTTAATGGCGAACATAACAATTTCATCCATATGAGTTGATTCTCTCAAAACGCATTTATGATTAGTGATCGAGAAAAAAAAGAAGAACGAAACTAAATCTCTACGAAAAAACTCATAAAAATTAATTTGATATTTATGCAAACTATAAACAATTAAATCTTTTATAGAAGAAATATTTGAAAATTTTCATACGCAAATATCTTACGCTCATAACGAATGAGCGTAAAAATAAAATATTGCATAAAATTTGCCATTTAATTCACCTTTTTGTAATCGAAAATGTGGCCTACAATAAGAATTAATTGATGAAATTTGAAAATATCAAAGAAAAAAAAGTGAATAACGAATTAGCAAATACCCGATAAATTTCTTCATCTGGCTTACATACTCCCAAACGGCAACTTTCAACAATAACGTCGAGATTTGCTGTATCAATATGAATAGTTGGTTTTTTTCTTTCTTCATCAATAAAAAAATTATTCGTTAATAATGCCGTTAGATATCCTTTTTGTTTGAGAATCGCTATCGCTTGCATCATATCTTCATACTGCAAAATTAATCTAGGTATAAAAAAACATATTTATTGGAGAATAAAATAATTTAAAATAATTTATTGCCAATATTGAAGAGATAATTTAATAAACTTTTATTTAAGCAAATAACTTGAAAAATATCACTCAATGTAATCCTCCAGTTGGAATTATTCAGCATTTTTCATAGGTAGTAAAAAAAAGTAGAAAAAAAGTTTATATTATTAAGTGATAAATATCAGTCGGAAGAATAAAAGATTTTATGGAACGACAGTAATATTCCACTACGATTGTAGTCGGCATTTTATATTCTTGAACACGTTATCATATTTGATGAATTGGAGAATAATTTCTAGACGACTATTGCCATTTCCATAAATAATGATTACATGCGATAATTTATTCGATATTCGATAGTTCATAGAGAAATAAGAACACATAGTTGTTTAACGATATGAAAATACCTTTCACATGTGAGATTTCGAATAATGTTTGTTGCTTACCACTATAACTTTGTTCGGTTCATCGGGAAGCCAAGTGGAGAACACATTGACCGGTGCGTGTTTTTCGCCAATCTGAAAGATGCACTTCCTATGCGCGACAATAAATCATCTAACATATGTTCACTGCAATTCGAATATCCATCGTAGCGGAGAATTTCGTGGAACGAGAGAAAATATTGATGTGAAAATTTAAAAAGCTGGGATGAAGATAAACATAAATATAAATAACATAAATGTAAGTAAATAATATAAATACGAATATGAATACAATTATATATATATATATATATATATATATATATATATATATATATATATATATATATATATATATATATATATATATATAAGTTTAAATATGTAAGCTCGATTCCCTGACCAAATTCGTCTCTGATTATACGTTAATCAACGGAAAAAAAGAGCAGAAATACCGTAATGGTTATTAATAACATTCTTAAGTATTACCAAACATCCATACCTCTCGATCGCTAAGGCAAATAGAAGCCCCAGTGCTTTTATTCAAACGAATACGGTAAGAAATTAAAATAAGATCGACTAACAATTTCAGTGAATAGCTCACTGAAAATGGTTCGATCGAATTCGACGGCACTCATCTCTCCTCGAAAAAGTGCTTTTGACTGTTTGAGCAATTGATCGCTCAGCAATACTTTCGCTAAACTTCCTTCTGGAACTCCATTACGCATTTCCCATTCTGCAAAATAAATAAATAAATAAGTTAGTTAACTAATTAATTAATTAAAATAAAACAAATAGAATAAATAAATAAACAAATAAATAAAATAAATAAGTAAATAAATAAATAAAACGGATTCAGCTAGACACATATGAAACATTGAACGTATCTTTCTATGCTATTCAACTGTATCAGCAAGATCATTAAGACTAAGTTGGGATAAAATAATACACTATCATTTAGAAACGATTTGCAATGCTTTTTTCCATCATTACTTCTCTTAATCTTCTGTCTTCCAATCGAAAACTATTCCTCTTACATAGAGATCGAATATCTTGACTGATTACAACGAATACAAAATAAACGTTACTTTCATGAAAGATAGCTGAAAGTGTATTGTAGACATTAACTATGATCGAATAAATATTAATGCATACTCAAAAGAACACTCATTTATGGATAATTACATAATTCTTGTTCATTATACAATCATAACAAACATTTTATCTACATATTTGTTTGCAATTTCACTACTTTATCCTCCTGTTCACAACCACATGCTTATAATGACTAATTTATCTTCCTCTACTAACAGGGTTATGCATTTCGTTGTGACGATGGCCCACGCATAACTCAGGTGTACACGTGAACGGATAAGGGCCGAAACATGTTCACCTTTTATTCGCATGTCTATTTCATTCATGTCTGAAACCTACATTGTTAATATTTCATCTTCTAACATCGGTCTATTAATGCTATCTTTATGTTTTAGGCTTCTGATACTATCATCTTTCTCTCTAAAACCATAAAGAAACATAAATAAAACAAATCTGGTTTAAAATAAACCTTATAGGTTCTTTAAAAAAAGGTTTTAAAAAAATCTGATAAATCCGTTAAAAAAACAAATAAAGAGTAAACGCTAAATATCACCGACAAGACAGTAAAATATCTTAATGAGGTAATTAATGTGATCATTAAAGTTTATTAAGTTAAAATAAACCTGTTCCAGTCCACATTGCACCCAAATTTAATAGCACTCCACCCATATCGAATATTATCGCTTTATATTCTTTCATTTTAATCACTGAAAATTATTTCAATAAATGTAGATTTTTTTTTTAGGTGATAAAAATCAACTCAAATTTTGAAACGATATTTGAAAAAAAAAATGCTTGAAAATACTTGTCAAAAATTTATCGACATAACAAATATTTCGCATTTTATTATATCGATTCAAACAATCATCGAAATAAATCAAAGGTAAGGACAATAGGTATTTTAATACAGTTTTATAGATAGTTGATTGGCTAATAAAAATTCCCAACAAAAAAAAAATTCATTTATAGCACATATCGGATAAAGTAATGCAGTAATACTTGTTTATAAAAAAGAGTAATTGCATTTATAACTCATAGAAGAAATGGCAATAAATTTAATGAAAACAATTAAAGATGAAATTAAATTATTGAACTTGCCTAAAGTTTATTCTATTATAAACTTGAAATTATTGAATAAATAAATAGATTTATACACATCAAATATAAAGGATTACAAAGATTGTAAGAGGTATTTATGCGGAGAGAGGTTAAATTGAGGGCCCTAATAGTAGTAGTATTAAAAAAATAATACGACGTATGAATATTATCGTTTAGCAAACAATTCGAATATTATTCAACAAACATTTCATATTAGCCAAAATAAAACGGGTATAAGAATATAAGATTTGCGAGTTGTGCTGAACGAACATCGAAATATAATCAACTAATGAACGAAGATGCCAATGATTGAACATCAGAATATGAACTGCTCAGTAATAGAGAACTACAATCATTTGCAAAAATTAGCGATCAAAGTCGATGGCAAAAAAATTAAGGATCTCTCCTATCCACCACCACCCTCCACTCCCCTTTCTCTCACATAGATACCATTCCTTTTGAAGGTTGTAGATGACATTTGATATTTGAGTGATAGTTCTTAGCTCCTGCGGATGTGATTGGGATAGGGAGATGGGAGGGGTGAGAACGGGTTAATGAAGTTCAATTACAAGTGTCGGAAGAGATCGTTGGTATTTTACAGCATACAGCATAAATTAACAAATCTAACACAGAAGAATATAGTAGATTCGCACACAACACTGGAAAATTCTTCCTCTTAATACACCAAAGAGAACGCTGAAAAGCATTTGCTATCTTCCAACACTTTCCAACTCCTCCCACCTCATTTTCTGTCGTCCTCCCTCCCCCCCCCCCTCATTCTTCCCTCCATCCTTTGTCACCCCCTACCATATAGCCTAAAAAGCATTGATATTATTTAACTCATTTTTTAGTGAAACGGATCCGTTCTCAAAACGGCTTTCAACGTAAAATCATCAACCCATTGAGAATGTGCAATTGGAAGCAATAAACTAATCGTTGATAACGAGCGCATCGCTGATAACGTTTACTAACGTCTTTAGCGATTCACTGGTGAACGCAAAAAGTGTTGCGTTTTGCACGTAACATTTTCTAAGGTATTGCTCATCTATCGCAATTATTTACGCCATACAATGTTTTTCCTTCGTCATCAAAAAAAAAAACATATACGCCCCCGCACCGGAAGTAAAGTTGCTCAGCGGAAGCAAAAATACACCTAAATAAATACCTCATGTTCTTTCCAGCTCCGGCTGTTAATAAATATTAAATTAAAACATGCATAATAATATATCCCATATTTTAGCCGATTCAATCATTTGGAATATTTGCAGTAAAAATATACAACGTATTAGAATCACGTCATTACAATGCACATACTTGACTTAGAAAATGAAATGAGGGGGAAGTCGCAAAAAATTAAACAAACAATTTCTTCTTCTTCTAATAAAGCTCATTCATCATCTAGAACACGAGAAATCGACATGGTACTTTTATATAAGCAAATAAAGTATATAGATACATCGATAGTGGAAATACATTGAAAAATAGGTATATTTAATGAGTAAAAAAAATATGAATAAATGTTCAAAAATTACATAAACGAATGTTTTATGCGATATGTTGAGTAAAAAATTTTGATATCCTATAAATGCGATGAGGCGAGGGAACGTTTAAAGTGCAACTTAAGTGCTAGTCAGCCAACTGCCACTATGAAAATAACTCTTAGCATTCGAAAAAAGTATCCATTCGAAATACGTAAGTCGTTTAGCCGAGAAAAAAAAAAGAAGATATAGCGATGAGAAATTGAAGAGTTAAGGCTGTGCGATGTGTTGCGACACTCTAACGAAAATATTAGTCGACAAAAAAAAAACGCCGCCGATGAAAATTGCCTTTAAATTATTGAAATATTATTTTCTAAGAAATTTTATTGAGGAAATAAATTTTCGTGAAAAAAAAAACACAACCATGTAGAATTATATTTTCGCTTAAGATTCTTAAAGATAGAAAAAAAAAGTCATTGAGAGTGATTGAAAGAGACAAGGAGGAAGAGAGGAGAAGAAAGAGATGATGTGAGAAGGAAGAAGAGAAATGGCAGAGAGAGGACGACGATAGAGAAGAGTACAATGGAGTGGAATAGAAATGCAGATGATCGCATTATAATCATCGGAAAGTACTAAGATAAAATTCTATGAAATTGTTCATCTATTTTCTATGCGATCTCAAAAAAATAATTAGAGAATTCAAAAAATGGCCAAAAAATTTGTCGTTTTATTCTAAAGCCGCAAATTGATCATTGCCCGAAAACAAACCTCTCAGAAGAAGATATCAAAAAAGTAAAAAACTAAAGAAGATGAAATGATCAGAAGATATTAATAACAAGCTAATTACGTAGCATTTTGCAAGTGTGTTACAGGGAAGTGAGCATATGCGCTAATAAGATGCTTAAATTGTTCGTTGATTACTATAGAAATCGGCAAAATTAAACGGCTGATAATGAGAAAATGAGACTAAGAGAAGCGAGAGTGATTTGGTCCGATTTGGCTAAGAACGATACTTCAACCAGGCGACAGTATAAGACATTAGTTACAAAATGAATGAGACGAATGGTTCTCAAAGTGGAGAGATCTTTTTGGAGAATATGTTAGCTATTTGCTCGATCATGGATCATGCATCACATCGGCACTTCTGACCGAAATTATTTATCTACATCTTCACAAATGCTCATCTAAACCCATTTTTTAAATTCCGCGTAATGCGCTTTTAAGCTAGACGCTTATATATATATATATATATATATATATATATATATATATATATATATATATATATATATATATATATATATATATATATATATATATATATATATATATATATATATATATATATACTATATGCAGTTGAGCAAAAAAATCTCTGTTAAAAACAAATCGAAGTAAGAAAATATGCATGTGTCATAAGTGGACACAATTGGGCTTCAATAACTGATCATCTTCACTGAGAAATATCAGAAGCAAAATGAGTAAAACGTGTCAAGTGAATGCAAAAAAAATTCCATCATGTCAATCGAGCGCTGTGTCTGAATGCATTTCAGGGTCACTCAACCAGACAGTTGGTCATACATCGACAAGTAATGAACTATTGTTGTAGGAAAGTGCACCAGAGAAGACGATAAATTTTATGCTCTTTTGCATCTCACTCGTCACACAAATTAGTTGCATAATTTTTCACGTTGATATGATGCTTTATACTTTAAACTGGGATCTTCTATTTAAGGTATATGCAGCCGTATCATAAGCTCCATCTGAGCATTGTATAATTTGCATATTTCTACCTAATTTACATATAGCTACAATTTGCATATAAGAGTGTAATATTCCGTCGCAAAAATTTTGGTTTGCTATAATAAAGACAGAAAACCTCATCGAATGAGAAAGAAATTTTGAGACAACTGATTGCAAGAGGAATTTGGGTGTTCTTTGAGCAGATATATTCCTCTTACATTCATTTCCACAAGTTTAGTTGAACGAATAACGTGAATATAATAAATGAATCAAAAAATTTTCAAGCAAAAAAAAAAAGCACAAGAAAGATGACGTGTGATGACGTAGAAATTGAATTTAAAAATCGAAGATAAAAATATTAACAAACAAATAAAAAATCATATATTATTGTATTTTGTTTCAGTTATACTCGAAGATGTATGAAATATTTGATATTTCATAATCATGTTGTCTTAACATCATATTTGCATAAGGACTGCTTCAAATACTTACCTGCCCAAGTTGAAGAATTCTTCAAATATCTACCTGCCCAGGTTGCAATGAAGTGATTTTCGAAAAAAAAAAAGAAATTATAATTTCACGTAAACAATTCATGAATTTCACTCAATTTTCGTTCGGTCACAACAGCCATCGAATCCAACATTGACTTATTGTTAATTTATTTGCAACTTATAAAATAATGAATTATGATACTCACTATTACTATGAGATGAAATCTATTGTTAGCTATCAAATAATCTAACCTCTTTCAAAACTTACGAAAAGAAAATCTTTCTTTCCCGAGAAAAAAAAATGGAATTTTTTTTCAAAAGAATTTCCCTACTCATTTAAAAGTTGAAAAAAAAAAGATAGAATATCAAAACCTTTCATTAAATAGAATACGATAAATATTATAGTACGTCAAGAAAATACGACAGATGAAATATGATCGAAAATACGATAAACATAAGTTTAAAAACAATCAGAAAATCAATTCGAAAGAGCTGAAAATGTGAGAAAAAAATTGCGGCAAAATGAGAGCAGTACCACAGTACCGTCATGTACCATTCTATTGAAAAAACGTGATGACTCCATTCGCTAATGGTTTAAAGAGGAAGCGTACATAAAACATTCATTATAATTACCGAACGAAATTTCCTATAATTATAGCCGATTCTAATTCAAATAAACGATAAATTTACTTCCGCTTTCAAATGTTGACTTGAGCGGTGTTTATTGCAAAAACGGCCATGAAGAGAAGCGCCGTGTTTTGAGATCTCAATAAGTCAACCAGCCAATTGGGGTAAACAATTGGGGTCATCTGGTGTAACCTCCACTCAACTTAGTGTAACTCTCCTTTCTTGATTAAATTATTCAACAGATATGCTAAGGGCTATGTGAACCTCACGTTCATAATGTAGCCCCCGTCACGAACTGCCTGAAAAGTTACGACACCTTCAGGAAATTATCTCATGAACAGAGAATATTTAGGATTTGATATAAGAAGATAGCCATTACGTGAGGTATTTCCGATCAACACCGCTTAGTGTGCTCATCTCTCAATTACTTAAATGCAATCAATTTTCCCATCTTTCCTCTTTCAATTAACATCACACTCTTGCATATTCACACAATTCCATAGTGCTTTCTCATATTTTAAAAGTTTTTGAAAAAATAGCGTAAAAATCGAAAACCTTTTCATGTAGGAAAACTTCTATGGACATCTAAAAACAAAAAACAACAAAGTCTTTCTCTACATCATTTTTTTTCCAAGACGAAAATTTGTCGTACAATATTTGCAGAAAACTGAAAGGCAAAATGCTGCACTCATACAAATATGAGTTCTATGGAAGCAATAAAACTGTTTGTAAATAATACAAATCAATTTATAAAGGAAAACCTATTCTATGAGGCAATAAACATTAATTTTTATATATTTAAACTACAGCTGAAAACGGTGGTGTATGGCGGTATGCCCGGATATGCGGAGATGCAACAATGATAGACAGAACGCAATACTGCCCCCTCCTCCTCCCGTTACCACCCGCTCTCTCCCTCTTGACACCACAACACATCACAGTGGAAGGACTTACCCAACCAATAAACTATCAAAGGCGATGTGATGATAAAATTATTACTGCAGATATCTCTTACCGTAAGCCTGCCAATATAGCACACCTGCTTGAAAGCTAATTAAATCCAACAACTATTTTCAATATCAACAACAGAAGCATTTACGAAATGAATCACCGGTTTATTTCAACAACACGATTCAAAACATCCAATAAGATTAAATAACATTGAATATGCAAATCATTTGCCGCCTTCAACGCCATCAGATAATTAACTGATCAATATAGGTGTTCATTGGCAAAATGCAAATTTATGAAGCGCATTAAAATTCTTACAAATACGAATGAAAAAAATTTTAAAATTTAATCCATTCTTTTTCGCTCAACGAAATCGAATATAAGTTAGAAATTTCGAACAGTAATAAATATTCGAGAAGTAACGATTATCTATCTCATCATGAATATTTGAACATCAACGATAAATAAATATTCTATTATTTGCTAATGAAAAAGTCGAAAAAAATTTCATCAATCCATAATGAAGGCATCTAAAGACGAAAATGAAAAAAAAAAAACTGACATTAATTTCAATTGCTTCCTCATCATTTCATATTGAATTGAAATTAAATGCAAGAATTATCTCAATAAAATACCCTATTAACTTTACACGTTTACTGAGGTAGCGAAAATCTTCACTCTTACTATAATATCAGAAAATCGCCTAGAAATATTTCATTAAAAAAAAAAAATTGATAAATAAACCTATGAGAGGATACCAGAATCCTCTAAAAAATGAACGTCAAAAGATGATGGATGAACAAATACATGACGTCCACAATTTGTTGATAGCAAATTTAACTGTCTTTGTCATTTAATACAGAATTAATTAATTTGCATATTTCTTTTATAATTGCCAACACCTAAAATTTATTTCCGTTTACCTTAAACGATTTAAAAATATCATTTAGTATAAAAATAATTCCAACAAACAAACAGTGATTACTCTTTTTACATCCCAATTATGATAGGAACAATTCGAGGAAAACTATTCAAAAATTGAATCCTTAAATGATAATATAATTCGAAAAAAAGACGTACTTAAAAGAATATTTCCGAAATAATCGTCCTATTTCATTAAAATACGATTGCAGATCATCTAGCATAACAATTAAATGAATAAATGAGTAATAACAAACATAAAGCTGGCATATGATAGCAAACCCCTCCCCCCCCCCCCCCCATCTCCAACATGGATACCAAAATAGATACATGTTTTGTGAATCAAAACAACAATTACGATAAAAGCACAAAACTGCTTAAGCCCAGTAATTTGGATACAATATAATAAAATCCCTCTCATTCTTTTCACCTTCTACTAAACAAAAAAAGCGACAAACTTTAAAGCTAAAAAAAAATCCATCCAGGTTTACAACAAACGCCTTAACATTTCAATGAGCGCAGCAACAACGCATTCCATTCTCTGAACTTAAAGAAAACGAGCAAAACGATGGCAAAACTAATTAACAACGTCATAAATGAGGAACGCTAAATAAAAACGAACAAAGAATGCGAACAATGAGGATATTATTTGAATAGCCAATAGACATTTCGTTAAACTTCTCTCATGCATAGGACCTTGTATTTTAAGCACCAAATTGATGACCGTTAAATTGTTTATTTCAATCCAACTGCAAAAATTATAATATAAATTAAAGATACCTACACGTTCTCACATATTAATAATTAAAACAAATCTTCGCAATAATTTTACAGATTTCTTCTTCGAATCAAAAACTTCAACGAATCTTATCACTCCAACGCAAAAATGCCAACGGTTGGATTACTACTATCTATTAATTTCTTCTAAAGAACGCTAATTCATTATATTCGGTAGTTTTGATTGGCCGTTTAATTTCACTACCTTTATTGCTATAGAAACTACCTATTCCATGTGAAAAAACTAGTAGTTTAACACCTTTTGATAGATCAAATGATCATTGATTTCCCCCATACTGAAATCAATCTATCGATGACTATTAAATTCTCCATAGAAATAATCCCACTAAACAACTTCTTTTTTATTACAGACAGAGAATGTGGTCGATGCCTGATTTATATATTTCTCCTTCCTTCAAACTTATGAATCAATTTTAATATAGATAGTCTTATTGCAATCTACGATCCAAACAACATATACTTCCCAAATAGTCGTTAATGTCCCTTTTTTGCTCATTTGTAATTGCGCTATCTTCCATTCCTCACCATTCCACCACTCCCCTTACCTTTTCCCCCTGATAGGCATTACTTAGAGAGGCATATTTAAACCATTTCAAAATTGGCTAATCGCTATGAATCAGTAAAATCACTCTTTTGCTAGCATTACAGCGGGAATGAGAGTGAATCATATTACAAACCTTTCTTCATCTTTCTTGAAAGTTCTTCGATGTAATAAACCAAATGTTTCGAATATACGTAAAATGAGAGCCCCCAAAGGTTTCAAATCTGAAAATACACTAGCAATATATTTGAAACGGATGAAACGACCTATCTACCTAAGCGATAAACAAAAATCCTAAACATTATCGTAATATCACTACATATCAGAACATTGGAAAATAAAAACTAGAAAACATTTCACTGAAAATTTAAAAAAAAAGGAAACTAACAAATTCAAAACATACTTAAAATTTCCTCATGCAATCCCCCCTCTATTATCTCATGTTGTCTCAACATTCCCCTCCCCACTCCAATCCCTCATCTGCCGACAATTCCCATTGACATTACATTTGAAAAACAATCTCATCTCGTAACAACGTATGAAAAAGAATGAAATTAAACGCGAACGCGCTAAAAAAATGACCATTGCTTTTGAATGTGGCGAAACTCATTCCGACGGTATCGGTTTGTGCGTCGAATTTTGGTAATCGATGACGCGGACATGGCACAAGATGAAAAAGTTGTGGTGTCGAATATAAAAAATTGAATATCTAAAAATATTGGGGCTAATAAACCAGAAAAACTTTTAAAAAAAACGCAAGCACATATAAATTCCTTCCAATTCGACTGCCTCTATTAGCTGCTTGGCTGTTCCACAATTAACGCTATCAAGAAGATGTAGAATAATCAATTCCAACCCTCTTTTCCCACCTCATAGCACACCTCCTTTCATAAACTATCATCTTAGTTTTGCTCATTTAAATCAAGTGCAGAAGTGGGATATCTATGCAAGATACCTTTCCCCATTTAATAAAAAAGTACATCACACTACTGTAAGTCATGTTTTCAAAAAGAACCCCCCCCCCCCAACAAAATCAACGAAATGTGAAATAATACTCACCTGTGGTACAAGGAAAAGAGCCATTGTTTTACTGAAATGTCCAAGAATACAAGTTGATGCGAGCGTCATACCTGCCCAATAGCAAAATGTATCGCCAACGAACACCGACGCAGGATACCTATAACGACATTGGACAGTAGGATATATAACGTTGCTGTGAAAACCATATTTCCTAAATTAAAAAAAAAAGAGCGTGTCTCTCCTTCAAGTAGGTATCTTTGCATTTCATTGACTTTTCCTTTGCACGGACAGGCATCTAATAGAGATTGTCAAGCGACAAAAAATCATGGATACAAAGCTGACACTCCAGAAAGAAGATGCTCTCGTAGCGTGAGATTCATTCTATAGGAAGAAACAATCACGTCTAAAGTTGACATCAACGGTATGACATTTCTCAGAACAACTACTTGACTACCACAATATCAATCAGTTGGCGAATGCATAAGAGTTTCTTTGCACAAAGCGGAAATCGTTAGCTACGATCATGTAATCGATCATAAACTCTGAGGTTGTCAGCAATGGATTTTTTTTACTGCTGAGAAACGTAGAAATGTGGGACAAAGGTTGCAGTCTATCTTCCATCACAATGCATATACGTATCAGTTTCAGCTTACTGTACCACAAAAACTTCACCTTCCCCCCCCCCCCATCCCCCACCTCCTAAAAAATCCTTAAATCTCAATTTTTGTACTGCAAAATTTTTAAAATTTTCACATATTTTGGAATCCTCAACACTTATCTCTCTTATAGTAGTTCTCAATGATCACATCAAATTTGCACCATTTTTCCGTGGTTAAAATGTGAAAGATCGAATAAAATGCAAATTTTTCTAAACTGAACAATCAATTAGAGAAAATTTCAATAAATATTCCACCTTTCTCAATTTATTCATAAACATATCACGCCCATTAGGCAAATGATTCAAAAGAAAAAGAATCGAAATAATAAGCAACAAAAGAAAATCAAAACATCTTTTTAGCTTCTTCATATTAGCACTCTCTCCATCTTGTTTCCTTATTACTTAGTAAATTTAATTTACTTCTAAATTACAACCATAAAAAAATTTACCAATTAAAATAGAGTAGTACAGTAGTAGTTGCAATAAATGGCAAAAGAATATACAACGAGAGACAATGATACCAATCTTGCGACTCCAAACGTATTAACTGCAATGATCAACAGGAATTAATATTTGTATTGAAAGTTATATTTGCATAATTATATATCTATTTATATTTGTACCTTTATTATTTAAATTCAACAAATATTATATCAACCATACAAGTGTTTATATCACAGTTCATATACTTACGATTAATTAAAAAAAGCAAAATCAACTGCATCGAAAATATATTACTTTTTATCCATTAGAATGTCGCGTTCTTTCGGTGACAATAAAATGGGCCTAGTTTCTCGTGAAAAAAAGCCAATTCTTAAATAGGCCACTCGAAGATTTTCAATAAAACTTTCAATAAACCAAGGCGCTATTATTAATAAAAAACGCTCACCTGTATCATATTGAAGAAAGCAACCGAGGTGGCAATAATAAGCGCTTGACCTGCTTCAAGTCCATTAACACCAGCAAGAATATTGATTGCATTCGTGCAAAATACTACCTATTAACAAAATACTATACTCAAATATTGAAGAAATTATACGAATTCCCATCAACCACAACCCTTATAATGCAATGCAAAAATAACGATTTCAGCTAATCAAGTTAAGAGAAAATTGATCCAAGCATAAGTCTTCTAACACCACTCGTTCCAAGTTGCAATTCAACTCCAAAACTTCCAGCTCAGCTGCTACTTATTTCAGTCTAATTTCTTCCATTATTCTTTACTTTCATTCAGTTTTAGAAGAATTTCTATGCAATATGTAAAATTCCATTCAAAAAAATCTTTTCTTCGTAAAATTTCAAAATTTTCTTAAAACTAATTGGGAGCTCCTAGAAAGCCATTCACAGCACCAAAAATTTGGTCCTTCAAACGTCAACGTCGCTCCAAATGAAACAAAATAACTCTAATAAAATCCCCTCCCCTCCTCCCCCCTTCTCCGCTTTGCAAGTTGTGCATTAAGGATGTCACACAGACAGATAAATGCTGCAGACAGACAGATACATATAAATATGTACACAATCACGATGCCAAACACTGCGCTTCAATATAAACTTACAAGGAAAAATTGTGTGAGTAGGAACCAATGACAGATATTTTATGTTTATATGCGGTATGTTTGAGAAAATCGGTTATGGGGGTAATCTTACCATCATTCCCATATAAATATAATAAAGTGGACCAATATCGACCGTCTCACTAAACAGAAGGAATGCTCTGATTTGCTTCGGAACAACCACTGATGTCGACGAGCCTGAAAAAAATTTTTTTATTATCTTACTCCAAGCTTAAGTGAGGTCAAACATGGAATTATTTCTGTTCCAGAAAACCCACATACAGAATTATTTCTGTTCCGGGAAACGAAGTACTTAAAAAATCTCACTCTCCTAGAACAGCCTACACTTCGCGAGAAAAACCTTACTGTAATGCCTAACTAAAAATATTTTGAAGAAAAAGGGACGAATGAGCCTATGCAAACTTGGAACTAATAATAAATAGCCTAAAGTGAGAACCACAGCCTAAGTAAACATATCTGGACACTGTAACAAGACGGAATTAATCATTTCGTTTGCTGAAGAATAAGGAATATTCATGTTCAGTGCCTGTACCCCTCAAGCTATGGAAATTCAAATTTCTAGTTCATTTCGTTTATACCTGTTATCATAAACGTCATTTCAGGAATCATAGAGAAAGACCGGCCCAAAAAGAATCCTCAAAAATCCAGAATTTTGGCGAAAAAAAAGAACTGCAAAAAATCAGGTCCAGAGAACTGAAAAATTATATGGTGCACTTCTTTGAATGCAAAATGCGTGTAGATGCTCGCTTATATGACCTCACTATTAGAAACGTAAACAAATAAACCTGTTGCATAATAAACGAGCAGCAATGGAAGGGAAGAGAGTGTCGGAAATAGAAGTTTATGCCGCCATCTTAAGTCTAATACATCATCCGCAAAGCCAAGAAGTATCGCCGAGCAAATACCGATCAATGCCGATAGAAAAGCGAGCAATTTCTCATGTGGAAATGTCGATCTGAATAAAACATGAATATTACTTACAACCAAGAAAGTTTAAACCTCTCCCTCTCCCTTCTGCAAATTATTTGGCTCACCTGAAACTTAAAAAAGTTTCATCCGAATATTTAGTCGACTTAGGTTTCAATTCATCAAGCATCTGCCGAGGAACTTGAAATCTTTCCTCCTTAAGAGACTCTATTCTCGAAGCAATACCGCTTAAATTTTAAATGTTGTCATTCATATCGAAGCACTATCTAGCACACTAAGTATGACAATAATCAAACAATATATATAGTATTCATTATGTTCTGTATATGAAATAAAATGCCGCTATGCAGAGATTCCATCATATCACATCCTATCATATTATACGAGTCGTGATTTCGTCTTTTTTTTCAAAGCTCCCTCCAGAACAAAAACTTAACAGCCCTCCGGCAGCACATACTTTCTGTCGAACGGTGCCATCCAGTTTGCCCGTTGATATGGGAACCTCCACTTTTAGTCCCGCCCCCCCCCCCCCCCTCCCTCCCAACTCTCCTCCTCTAGTTCTTCCGATTCTCCACTATTACAACAAACAATATAATTGGAAAAATGGAAATTAAACTTAAAGTAGTCTCGAACAAGACTTTTCCTTCAGTCAGAGCAAGCCCGTTCCTCCGTTCTCCACATGCATAAACGCCTCTCTCTAATATTAAATTACCATCAAAATGAGCACAAACAAATATCACAAATGTTGCTTAAAATCCATCAATAAATGAATAAAATAGATTTTATGAGACGTAAAATGCCTCTCATATTGTTCAGGAGCAACTCTAAAGCGTCCCTATAAACAAATCTTTGAGGAGAAACAAATACCCACTCGGTTTGTGTCCATTCATAAAATGGAAATGGAATAAAAATAAACATAACAATCAAATATACTGCAGCTGATATTACTCCAACTGGTTCTGGAATGGGTACGTTGCTGATCTGAAGAATGCGTCGATAAGTTCATCATCTACGATCTCTCAATTACATAAAAATATTCACTTATATTAATCGTTAATCCGAAATTTATGCGTTACATAAGCGTATGACAGGATTTCGTGAACTATGCTTTTTAAGCTTTCATGGATTTCGTGAACTTTCAACTGAATTAGAATACGCAATCCACATTCCGTGCGTGATACCCCACACCGGGATTTCGTGAAGGTGTTTCCATCTTTCTCCCCCCCCCCCCCCCCCCCCCGATCCGTTTCATGATCTCGTCAACTTAGACAAGTATGCTTTCATGCTTTTTCCATCGTTCGTCCGAGCGTACACTGTAGTATGAGCAAGGTTTCAGCCTACATCAGAATCCTCGATCCGACGATCAATCAATATCCCGTTGTGGTAGAGATGACCTTAATCCTTCAAGTTCACCCTCATCGTCATCGACAGTAAAATAGACGGCTAGCTGCGCATTCTAACAAAC
Source organism: Ascaris suum (assembly GCA_013433145.1). Classification (NCBI taxonomy): domain Eukaryota; kingdom Metazoa; phylum Nematoda; class Chromadorea; order Rhabditida; family Ascarididae; genus Ascaris; species Ascaris suum. The sequence goes on from CM024174.1 coordinate 12,299,384, forward strand.
AACGACAAAAAAAAAAAAAATGATATTCTCTATTGAAATGCTCAGAACGCTCGAATGCATATCTCACTGTCATGATAAGTGATACCAAAATTGTAGCTCAAAATTGATTGAAGACTTCCTCTAGTACAAAACCATTGTTATATTAATATGGATGCCATGCATTCTCCCATTCCCAGATTATTTCCCCCCTTCATTCTCCGCTTTTCTAAAGTATTTTCTCAGCAAATTGTGCTCACACTCAGGCATCGAGCTGCGTCTAGCACATACCTGGGACAGGTATGACAGTGTGCAGTGTAAGCATATCCACTAGGAGATGATGTGGAAAAAAGCAGGTGTGCAGGAGGATGAAAAGGATGAGAGGAAGGGGGGAGAAAAGCAAAATCAGTAGGTTAATCTGAAAACTAAAACAAAGATTGTATTTAGATTTGCATATCTGTGATATTTCATTCATCAAAATACGAAATATTTTTTTTTCAGCTGTTTGTTCCTCCCCTCCCCCCCCCCCCCAAAAAAAAATTAAAAATAGGGACTCACCTTACACTGATCTTTTCCATACAATTTACGTTGAATAAAAATCGGCAAATATTCAAGAATTGTATGATAAGAGATAAAACCACCAACACAACTCAACAGAACGCTTGCAAACAAAGACAACGGCGTCATGAGAACCCTTGAAATAATAAATAACATTCAACTAATAAAATACAGTTTTCTCGTATAGGTTCAAAATAATTCTGCAAATGGATCAATACAACCGTGCGATATCTTTATTTTGATCCCCTCCCTCCTCTCCTCTTCTAAAAAAAATCCGGCAACCATTTAAGAAAATGATAAAATATTATTGATGAGGAAATTTATTTAAGTATGTATTTTATTTTCTTTATAAAGCGACGATGTTCATAACTATGTGGTTCATTAAATCGAAAAGCAGAGCGTATGTATCCCTTAATCAACGCAAGTGTTAAATTTCATCTGCAGTTATATTCGAGGATACCACTCATTGCTATTTGTGCCCCCATTGCAACGGTCAAAATGGGAGATGGGTCATATCGAATCACTAAAAACTCCGAAAAATTTTAAATCAGACAATTGTGGTCGCTTATCTGGAAATTTAAAATTGGATGGTAATCACATAAACGTATAACAAACAAATCACCTAATAAATATCACACATGCTAATTACGGAATTAAATCATGGATAAATCCAACAATGCAAAAGCATCATTCAAATTCGATATGAACATAATTAGGTATTCGTCGTGAGACTAAAATGTGATATTGCAGCTAAAATGAAGGAAAGAATAAGACGACAAAGGTTAGAGACGATATTCACGTCGATGTCAACTAGAGGCCTAATTGATAAAATCACTTATTTAACACAATCCTCTTGAAATAAGGAACGAAAAAAATATGCGCAAAAAAAAAACGGAAGGAGTTTCCGGTCCGATGGAATAGACTTCTTGTCAGAAGTTTCTCTCATCCTTTACTTTCTTTATTTAAAGCATTGCAAATGCTGAGGAAATATAGACAATGACAAGACTATGTTTCTGGCTAACATTTTGCCAGAATGCAATAAATAATTTGAGGTACAAATGGGAGACTTGCAGAAATCAATTAAAAAAAGGAACGCCACATTTTTATTGTTTAACAATCGCCGAGTCTCCAATGTCAGCTGAGGTCTACGTCGATTCCCGATGTTGAGAAGAAATAAGTAGTCATCCACGATAGGAAAACAAATTTCCCCACAAATGAATAAATTTTTCCCTCCCATACCCTCCCCCCCCCCCCTCTCTTCGATCCGAACTCTTCCTCCTTCCATGCACGTGCACCACCTGATATTTCCACATACGCTCATATGCAAATTTTTTTTAAATTCAAGGTCAAAACACCTCAGAAAGCTTAAACATTATGACAATGATTCCCTTTGAGCATTAAATGTGCCTCTTAATAACGCCATCTGCAAGATACCTGTAACAGAGTGATTGATTGGCTTTAGGTGATATGAGCCTTTAAAATGCATATATATATATATATATATATATATATATATATATATATATATATATATATATATATATATATATATATATATATATATATATATATATATATATATATATATATATATATATATATATATATATATATATATATATATATATATATATATATATATATATATATATATATATATATATATATATATATTTGCCTTCTCTTCGTTCCGATATTTCAGTTACAATCGCAAAGAATAAATTATAGTTGAAATTTTTATATGAATGAAAAACGTCACGTCATTTTTGTAAGTGATAGATAAAACAATGATATATTTACTGATATTTAAATATATCTTCAAGTTTATACATACGCCACCATTGGGTTCCAGTTGGAAATGACAGTTGAATTGGTCACAATGAATTAGTCATAATAAATTGGTCACAATGAATTGGTCATAATAAATTGGTCAAATGAATTGGTCATAATGAATCGGCCATAAAAAACTCTTAATGGCCATAATATCAATTTATCAAATACAAGTCATAGATAAAATATCGTCAATAATACTTTTCGCTCACTATAATCGCTAACACCTCAAATTTCGTTAATTAAATGTGCGAAAAAATTTTTGCTTAGATTTTGCGTTGATCGGCTTTTCATTGCTATCTTTTTTTATTCAGAAGATTTGTGCAGAAAGTCGAATCGATAAAAATTTGAAGGCACTGTTTCGACATATAAACCTAACATTAATTTTTTTTTCCTCACATATTATTAATGTGATTGAAACAAGATGAACGTATAGAAAAGCGCAAATGTCAGCCCACTTATCTGTAGCTTTATGGTACCTAATAGACTAACTAAGGAAATTAAAATAGGAAATGCAAAGAGAAACAATATCTTTATGCGTATGACATCTAAATGGAAATCTATAAGTTTTGCTAAGTTTATATACTTTTTAATCGGAGGTTAGAAGTCACTCGCTGAGACATATCTACTGCAGAAATTTTGATAGTTCTATTCGTTGGTTTCACTGATTCTCGAAATGATCTTATTTCTAGGATCTTGGGAGTAGATTATTAGTATATTATTGAGGTGTTAGCTAAGTTAATGGTGAAGTTTTTCTGACAGTTTTATTAAACTCATCATTCACCAACATTTTTGTTCGTTCCAATTTAACATCGCCCCACACCAAAGTGTTGAAAAAAGTGAAAAAAAAAAATAGAGATTTCATTGAAAATATATTTAGTGGACTACTCATCGCTCACACCTCGTATAGAAATGAGTTTATTATAGCAAATCGCTGATATATGAACATAGATGCGAATAATTATAGATAATATATGAATCATTTCTGTGAAAATAGGTGACAATCACATATTTGTGAATCCTCCATCGACGAAAATTGCCGAGCCATCAATCATCGACGAACGATCGCTTAATAAGAAAAATACCGCATTTATCACATCATCGAGTTCTAGAAATAATTAAATATTAATATTCCAATCGTAATTAAATATTAATATTATTTAAAATAATTAAATATTAATATTCGAGTCGTAAATAAAGTAAATCTTCAAGAATGATATTTCAAAATCAACTATGGAAAATGTCATATTAGAAATATTAGGATTCATCTAGGAATTCAGCTGAATTTTCCTCAATGAACGAACTATTATATAGGTGAGCGAACTGACTCTCGCATAAGCAACGATGAAGGGAAAATGAAAAGAAAAATCTCGCGCCCAGAAAAAAAAAATCACGCGAACTTCGCAAAATAATATCAATAGCTAAGCTAAGATGAGAAGCAAAGATAGTCAGATAGACTTATTGAGAGTCGGATCATATATAAATCATCAATTGTCCAATCTAAAGAGCGATTTGCCACTCCATTTCGTGAACTCGATCTAGAAAGCGATTTAATGCAAAAATTTACTAACTAAAAAACTACACTCACCAGCGAATCGCTTCACACACATATGATCTAAGAGTGTTTTTGCCTTCGTTGGATCACTCCAAGCCTATAAGAGAACCAAATCATTTAGAATGTGAAAACTTAAATAAAATGATTCAAAAATAATGAAGAAAAAAGTCGGCGCAATATATTCCCTCCGAAGATTTTGCATACAACGCTATGATACTATAGTTTATAATGCAAGAACAACCACTCTTACATTAATTTTACATCTGGTCATTAAATTCTGCCACTATAATGGTCAACGCCAAACCAAACCAGGATGAACCGTAATGTTCAACGTTGACCATAATACATTTCTGTCCGCAATGGCCATTGTCAACCACAAAGTGTTGTTTCTAACCGTAATCGCTATTTGCATATGATCTATAAATCCACAACAAACCAAGTAAACTCAATCGTTTAAGTAATATAACTGTGCTGTGGCGTATGAAATGCAAGTCCATAAAATCCCATTCACATGATGCATTGAAGAAAATCTGTGCTGCACAAAAAACAAAAAAAAAAAAAAGAAAAGCAAACCATTTTGCCCATTTCAGTCATAACGGCCGTTGGATTCACACAATTCACACGAATATCATACGGTGCAAGTTCCTTAGCCATACATCGTGTAGTCATGTCAACTGCCGCTTTTGTTGAACCTTCAATTGCTTCATCCCAATAGGGTGCAATTTCATCGGTATTATTTATTGTATATTAAATCATTTTATAGTTTTAAAAGTCAAGTAGAGTACAACTCTGCATCATTTTGCATCGGTGAAGTAGAGCGCTAATAAAGTTTAGTGGATAAGAAATGATTAACAATAGCAAAAGAATTCTTCGTAGGTGGCTATCACAGCCAAGGCTACTCATCCTTGTCATCACCCCCTCCCCCTCCTCCCCTTCCAAGAGGCTTCACTAATTCATTATGAAGCACATGGCGTGAATCATTATTGAGTCTCGTTATGAATGTTGCTTGGCGGAGGCACCGAGATCTAACCCGTCCCAGTTAGCAAGGAGCATCGTTCTTTGAGAAGGACAGTGTTAGGGTCGGACATTTTCAGCAACTTTGCATCATTTACCTCCCATAAAGGTAAACAATGCATAATTTAAACAGGTGATACTCTTACTTTCGCCGGCTGAAAATTGTGTATATTTGAGAGAAATTGGAGAATGGCACACTCGAAGAATCATAAAAACAACTTCATACTACTCGAATAAAAATGCAGTATATTCCTTATCTAGGACAGCCATAAAATGTCTTACCTAATTCCTTTTTCCAAAAGAAAATCAAGTTGGGTAAATTGCTATGATTTCTTCCGGCAACGTTTTATTAAGCATAGCAGTCAACATTAATAACTTTTAATTTTTATTCGTTCAGTAATGCCAATAAAGATGTTTTTCTCTCCATTCAGTAGCACTCATCATCTAGTGGTTTCTTATACTGTATGAAACCAGCAATTCTTATACCATACTAATAAAAAACTACTACAATTTGAAATATATATATATATATATATATCTATCAATTCTACTAGATAACTTACAATATACAGTATGATCTTGTAATGGTTTCTTAGACGCTTGCGATGAGATATTAACGATAGAGCCCTTTTTTGAATGTTTTATCATTTCACTTGCAACGATCTGTGTGACTACGATCGTTCCTCGAACATTCACCGCAAACTGTCTGAAATACAAATCATAACAATTAATTAGAATTAAGAACACTGCCTGCCTTACTAGAACGACTTCATTAGCTTGAGCTTGAGCTTCAACTATTATTCTAGATTCAAGGCGATAAAACAGGAGTAGAAGTTCAAGTAAGACCGTTTCGAGTGAAAAATTCTATAGTTTTTTTATTCCTCGTTTCTGTTGTTTTCCCTATTTACGTATTGAAATCCAAAAAATTTACTTTGCTCTTTTTTTTTTGTTGTAAGTCCAGAGGGTTTCGTTTCTTCTTGCATCGTTTAATCTTTAAAAATGATTCCTAGGAAAAATCCGTTTCCCTGGGGAATTTTTCTTTGGATATCGGACTTGAATCTTCAAAAGTTTTCAAACATATAGACGATAAGACAATACTGAAGAGTTAACTAGCGGCTTTTCATTGTTTTTCAAATTTCACAGAGTGACATCAGAGCAAAGGTTACGTTGCGTCTATTTTCCGTATATTTTGCGTTCACCTCGTAGTTTCATATAGCGTTTTTTAAAAAAATAAAAGAAGAACTACTTGTAAAATTTCATCAAAAAAAAGCGTTTGCAAAATTTTGGATCCAAACTCCATAAATGAATTCAAACTCATCAAATTATATCATGGATGAAATGTGAAGAAAAAATCAATCGACGTTAAATTACAATGTCTGAAGTGGTCTTCCCTTCTCTAGCAAAGCCATTTGAACGAACTAAATTTTATGTACAAAGCCTTTTGTAAGTTTTATGTACAAGCGCTTATTATTACTAACGTGCTGGGTGTGTGGATTTGCCGTAACGGTAATCCTATAGAGTTTTACCTGACGATAATGAGCTTGTGTTTTTTTTTCACTTCTGTTTTCTGCTTTCTTTATTCATCATAGGTACCACTAAGTTTTATGATCACAACAACGCTTCATACAGGTAAATTATTGAAGGCACACCTGTCTATTGCATCTGTCGTTATATGAAGAAAGTCTTCGAGGAGTCCCACACCTGCGCTGTTGATGAGATAATCGAACGGATGAAAGTTGGCCAATGCTGCTGCTATTTTTTCTTTGCTTTGCGTTATATCACACTCTACAGCCGATATATTTTTGTTCTGTAATTTGAAATGCACTGAAAAATCGAGCATTTCAGTTGTCTCTTCTAGATAATCTAACAGCTAAAGATATTCCTATTCGCTAAAGTAGTAGCGAATAGGAATATCTTTAGCTATTAGATTTTTTATCATTATGAGAATCAAACGCAATGATTAGAATATTCCGTTTCACCAATTTTCGAATGGATGGAACTTTCCATTGCTTTCGACAATTGTGGTGGACGCATGGAAATTTTCTTACATTCTAAAATTTTTCTCACACATCGGCGATTACTATTGGTAAACGAACTAGCAAAAACTGTATCTACCGGAAAATCGAATCATTTACACTATGCAAAATTTAGGCATTCAGAATTACTGTTGAACTTGTTGAATCAGCATGGAAATTAATAAAGAGGAAATTAACTAGACACTGATACAAATGTTACATAAATTTGATAGCTGAGAAATCTGACACCTAACGACACAAATTATATCAAACAAATTTTGCACACCTTCAAACTTAATGACCTAGAATTTTAAAATATTGTCAACGTGAGCGTATAAGTATATGCATGTATAGAGATGGAATCGGTCATAATGCTTGTTGAATATGAAAATATATGAACATTTTTTAACGGCGTTAACGCGTACTCTTATAAGAAGTTTGGAGGTTTACAATCGAAAGATTCTACAACGGCAAAAATCATAAAACGATTCTCTCTCATTCGTCTTTACTATTGTCAGAAAGGTTGATTTATTTGAAATCGAACTTTCAATACGGAGATTTTTTCTATACTGTTACTATTATTGACAACCGTCTCCTCTGTCGGTTGGCAATAATCGTATAGGAAATTTAAATAAAGCATATGCTGATTATAATTGAATATGGATATTAAGCTATCAGAACAACGCTCTTTTGAGATGTTTTATTAGTGCTCATTGCAACGACTATCCCCCATTGAGATTATAAATATACGAAAAATGTAATAAAGTAATTTTATACCTGTTTGCAAAGTTCATTAAGTAACAATCTATTTCTACCTAATGCAACCACTTCTGCACCATCGTTTGCGAATGCGATCGCAAGAGCTCTTCCGATTCCTGAAGAAGCGAATGGATAATTTTAATTTTTAATAAAAAATATAGCAAAATTATATATAAACAGTAAAGAAAGCCGGAATATTTGTTCTCCAGAAAGCGAATGATGTTTGATGAATCCTTATGCTGTTGGTGAGTTTTTAACAAAGCCATAGATTCGAGGAAGAACCTCAGATGAGATGGGACTTCAGGTAGGTCATGATAGCAAATTTCAAAGTAAATACATATTCGTAAGAGATGATCAGTAAATAGTCAATAAATCTTTTTCCTCAATTCATTCAATAAAATGTTTCAATTCCTTTTCTTCACTTCTTCTTGCGACCATATTTTCTTCTCTCAATTCTTCAGGAAGGCTCTTCTTTCATCTACTGATGAACTCAAGTGTAATCTCTATATGAACGTACTGTAGTGAACATTTTTAATGCCAGATTTCGGCAATGTGTGGATCGATTCGCTTTAATGAATCCAACTACCGAAGCTCTATCGAACGATTATGAACGGCTCAAATCGGTCACCCATTCTCATCTGCTATTTCATCGGCGGAAGCCCCCAAATCTCGATTTTTGCAGTCTTATTGATCCGAACCTAAATTGATTTTGGAGCTCATAACTCCCAAATTTTGACGGTGTTATTCCGATCTTATGGAGGTACAATGAATCCACCAGGATCTCCTCAATATCTCCTCATTGGTGCTTTAAATAAGTCCCTGTGACTGTCCAAAGCAGAGACCATAAATCCACAATACCTAACAAGTGTTGGGAAGAAGTGGGGAATGCTTATGTTATTTGAGAATCTCAAAGTGGACTTGAATGTGCGAATGGAGTAGCTTATAGAGAAGTGAAGGGGTTTATAGATGAAAAAGTATAATGGATTTTATGCTTCTTTCGATTCATAACAAACCCATAATATACATTTCAATAAATAATAAATTTGCAACACCTATTGTTTCCCTTATTACACCTGTTGTTTCCCATATTTATAAACAAATATATCTCTAAAGATATCTTGTGGCCATTCTGGCCAACTAATAACTTTTTCTACTGGAGCATTTTCAGCGTGTGAAGCCGTCGAACAATCTCCCAGATTGCTATAACCGAGCTTGTTTCTTTTGAATAAATTACCTCTCCCATTTAAACAAGCAAACATCCTATGTACTTACCTGCCTAAAGCAATTCTTTTCAATCTCTACAATCTCGATATTAAGTGGTGTAATGCAGTTACCTTGAGTTGCGCCTGTTATGAGCACTTTCTTTGCCGTGAAGGAGATATTCATCACACCTGGACGTGCTGATTACCTCTGAATTTTTTAAAGATAATAGCGGAAAAATATTTATTTTTCAACAGTCGACAATGCAATGTAACTTAGATTCAATATACCTAAGAGCAATCGAAATGCTGCCGAACATATTAAAAGATGTCGAAACACATTAAAAGATAAATTAATTAGAAATTCGAGATCAATTCAAGTTGGATTCTTCCAAAAATTTTCAGTCAAATGGGCTAGTTGAAAAAATTCTGATATAAAAATATTGTTGCAGTTTGAAATGCTATCAAATATGGATTTATTTGAAATGTTTTCTGAGCAAGATGATGCATAGCATTGAAAATATTACCCTTAAAAAATTTGTAGGAGGATGACTAGTACGATATAAGGCTCACTCACTTCATTCCCCCCCCCCCCCCCTCCCCCAATAAAGTTGAAGAAAATTTAAGTTTAGATAGAAAACACAATCGACTGAAAAAAAATTCAGTAAGAAAAATTTGCGCATACGTTCGAGTGCACCTCTTTTTACTTCTCGTATCGGAATAGCTTGTAGCCTCCACCTGTCATACTTCGGGGAGGTATACAATTGACCTCTTTAGTGCAATGATCTTCTGAATTTCGTTTTTTTTTTGGGGGGGGGGGGGGGGGGGGGGAGGAGAAGCACACAAATATTTCATACAAGTATTTCCCGAGGGCAGACGGGTGAGGTTACCAAGATTTCCTTCTTCATAAAAGGTAGCCGTCTTCAAGCATTCTACACGGTTCTAAATTGATGCGATGAAAAAGTGATGCCCTGAGAGCGCTTGTTCGATGTAAAGCGGTTTCGATGCAAATTTACTGGAAAACGCATATCGTACCAGCTGGGTGGTGGAATATTTTTCGCAGTCTTTGCAATCGTGAGTATCGTCACGCCAATTGCAACGTTATACGCGTCAGAAAGAAAAAAAAAAGAGAACAAAAACTTCTAAACGCAATAAGTTTTATACTCGAATTACTACCGGAACGGTTTTTATTTTTAAAGGCTTCTTTTCTTTAAATCAATTATGCTTTCTCTTGGAAATATTGTTTCTGATCATTCACAAAAATTTTGGCTGTAATATTTAATTTAATTTCATTCTATTTCTTAAGTCAAATTCTCATCATATCTCACTAAGATCCAAATTAGTATAATTTTATTTCTTTTATCTACTCTTTACTAAATGGAAAAATGGGTTACCATTTACTGTACGAAAGTTAATCAATTTTGAAGTCTCCACCTATCTATTTGTTCAACTTTATAACGCCTCATATAGGGAAACCATATATACAAGTATATTCATATAGTATAGAATGATCATCGAGAAGCATTGAAAGAAAGGAGGAAAGCAAAAAAAAAATCGATGCACTTCCAATATAAAGAATTCAAAGTTAACAAGCTGTTAGCGGCAAATATTTGTCTATCATTGCAACAATATATGCACTACAGATACTTAAGAGATGAGATTTGAAGTAGTATTAGAACGATTCAAAATGCTCATAAAACGTTTAATATGATCTTATTTTAGGATATTTTCGTATACAATATTCCACAGTTATACATTACGATAATAAAATCTATTCAAATCATTGTTTATGATATATGCTCTTATGGGCTACAGAAAGCCCATATCCACATAATTCATGTTTAGTGATCCTATCGAAAAAAAATCGAAGAACGGGATCTCCGAAAAAGCGCAGAATAAGCTCAGTGATATGAATGTGGTAACGTAATCTACCGTGATTAGGTAACCGCAATAAATACTTCAGCGCGTTTCCAGATTGTTTTGAAGCATCAGTATGGAACACCTTGTTAAGCTAAACGTTTGCCAGATCCGAAACGCTCTCTAATCTCACTTGATAGGTTCACCCTTCAAGTTAAGATCACACTGTGCAAAAATGCGTAGTACGAAAAGAACGAAGCGACAATGAATGTGGATAAGTCTTCATAGAAAAAGCTTGTAAAATCGACTATATACCACTGACAAATACCGCAAGAATATCCATGAACATCTCAGTCATAGGGGAAAACATAATAATAACAGGATCAGATCATCGGTTTCTTCGTGCAACAATTTCAGTTAATGCCATGGAAGAGAATCCTGCCCTAAAATCGCAGAAAATATTCTTGAACTGTGTTACTGATATAAACTCCGTCAAAGTCAATATGTCGTCAAGAGCGTTGAAAGAAGTTGATGAGGACTACAAGACATTCATCACCGAAATAAGAACGTAAGTTAAGCTTAAAACGCCGCTTCTAAGCCAAAGAATCGTCAGCGGATTATATGTGAAACAATTCAACTGATAGCAAAAAAAGCGCATATGGCACACGAAAGTCAAAGGTAGGTCTGACAACTACGAGCATAAAGCACTTTGTAGAAATATCAGCATTAATATAAAAGAGAATTATTAAGGCTATAAGAAAAGAAACTCAACGATGCAACGATAAAGAAAGCAAGAATAAAAAAGGTAGAAGGAAACGTCAGTCTGAGGTAACGCCTATCGAGGCACTCAGGGACGCAACAGGCACCATGCACGCGTGATCGAAATCTATGATGAAGTGTTTTATAATGAATTGTTGGGAGGGGGGGGGGGGGGGGGGAGTGCAATCACCAATTAGGCAACTCCAGGTGAGTAAGCCAGCAGGAAATGAGGACATCCGCCCGAGCTCTTTTAGGCACTAGCAGCTCGATTCAGCATGTATTGCAAGGACAAAAGAACCCCTAGTTCTTATTGCTTGGAAGATTTCAAGAATGATACTACTAATGAAGAAAAGGGAACCTGAAGACCTCAGCAAATATCAGCCAATCACGCTGCTACCTCAGATATAAAGGACGTTTACGTGCATCATTCTGAACCGCCTCATTAAACACCTGCATCTGCTCACAAGCAGAAAGAAGCTGGCTGTCACAAGGGCTACCCAACGTCGTCCACCTACACTTAGTCCGTCGATTACTAAAAAAATTCAAACATCTCCAGATACCTCTCTGCCTCGCTTTCGTCTATTACATTAAAGCATTAGATTCGGTGAAGATCACTGTGGTACTAAACTCACTAAACACGTCTCGGCATCAGTCCTAAATACGTCGATCTGTTATAAGAGCTTAACGCCGGTTGCAGCACAGAATTTAAATTTCATAACGATACCTATCATATTACTATTTGTGAAGGAATACGAGTGATATAATCTCATCAAGGCTGTCTGCAATAACCCTAAATGCGTTTTTCAGTTCCTTAAAATGGAATGGAGGCATCTTCATCGACGGCGAGCAATTGACGCATTTATTATTTGCAGAAGACTGCGCTATCTTCGCCTACAGCGCATCAGAACTGCAAGACAAGGTGGAACAACTCCACGATGAGTACAGGATCATCGAACTGGAAATGAATCTATGGGAATGAAATAGATGCGGAACTAATTTTTCCTCTGCTGAACTATTCATTTCGCCACTCAAGACATGGAAGAAGTCGGCAAGTCGCAATTACATCTGCCTAAGACATGGGCTAAAGTTCGCCGACAACTATATCTAAGCGAAAGCATTAGATGTAAGAGAGCAGCATGGGTTTGTTTTACTAAGACAAAAAGCGCACTTCTCGATGAAGGCCTAATAATGGAAACAAAAATCAAGTTATTCCACGTCACAGTCATGCCAAAGGAGCGAAGCGTTGGTCAAGAACGAAAGTAAACGAAGAGAGAACAATAGTGACGTAAACAGCAATGGAACGCACAACATGCAACGTATCCCAACGAGATCATATCACGTCAGAAGATGTGCGTCGTCGTAAGAAATTTGCTGACATGGTCGAGAAGACGATTATATCTACCCGGCCGGAGTAAGAAGACACGAAGAGAGATCCGATAAAGGTCAGAAAGATGAATAGCGGTGGTCAGCTGATCGAGAATGGCGGACGTGGAAGCGGAAACTCCAATTCAATGATTAGATCAAGTTTGCAACAACAATTGTTAGCATGTGATGACAAATTGAGTGATTCAACGATTTAAATTGCAAGCAAGCATATGAATGAATTTGCATAGAAATTGGCTCTCACCGTCTGATCTCTACAAGTGGCACGCAACAGAACAATTAGCCTTGGTTGGTCGATAACTGTTGTCGGCGATCGCTGGATATATGCAAATTCGGCTGTCCAAAGAATTAGGAAGAACCCAACTTGATACATATAGATATATATGCACGAATGACGGTAAATTATTTGTAATTTCATTGAAGGATCATCATATATGGTATTCTATAGACAAATTGGCAACTATCAACATTTATCACTGATTTAGTAAACAATTTCAATGTAGGCCTCATCGTTAAACATAAAACCCACTTGAAGCTTTCAATGCATCAAATATGAAGCAATAATTGCCATCATTTTTTGCAATGTATTATGTTGTTATGGAAATTTTTATACTGTAAGAGCTTTTCATATTTCAAAAAAAACAACTTAGCTATACAAACTATTCCTCAGTGAGAGAGCGAAACGGAAATTTCGATGCATGTTTGTCTAAAAATTGATGAGCTAAATAAAGGTGAAAGAATACGATGGCAGATTATGTTTACCTTCCGGTATAGGTAATATATTCTTCTGACGCATTTTGCGCCCAAATTTTAGTGCAAAATCAAAACCAAATCTCGAAAAAAAACAACGTACAAATTGAATTTAAAAAATCATGAGACAAGAACCTAATGTGGCCTCAATTTATCCTCCAGCGTTAATGCCTATAGATTTATTGAAGTATAGAGAACGTGATGAATTTTTTCAGCTAAAGTCCTCTTCACCTATTTGCAAATTTATTTGAGTGCTGATTTCACATTTGAACATATCCATGCAACTATTCTAATCAACACAAAAGTACATTTGATTTAGAACCGAATGTATAAAATCTAGCGTAGAGACCTGTACGGCAAGGTAGAGTCCCGAAAGGCTTATTATTACGGATGACCAGGAAGTCAAGGTAGAGACCCGAAATGCTTGTTACCGGTCCTATAAAAGTAAAAGTTTGCAGGAGAGGATAGAGACTGTCGAATTTGGTAATAAAAAACGGGGAAATAAACAATGCTACGAAACGTCAAGCAACAACCCTGCCGATAAATGTTCTTCTTATCACAAGGAGAAACTATCTCTCTTGTTTCTGTCAAGCTATACTCTCCGCCTTTATGATGCTCTTTTGCTCATATTTACATGATTTTATTTCGGCATCCATCATCATCTGCGTAGACCTGTACTCAGGTTACATGAATCGTTGCAACTCACCTGATTATTGATAATTCAGGTGCTTGATGCACAAGATCTAAAATGATAGAAAGCGTTAGTGAGGACTGTATGCAGTGTCATATGTTGCCAAACGAGTTTAAAAACCATTTGTAATATGATCGATCTTTCTGATCAATCAATACTTCCACAGTTATTTTTTTCAATATAGATGATTCGATTGCAGCACTCAATCAAAAAGTTCAATCCGTTGTTGTTTCGAATTTACTATGAAAAGCTCTCAATGTGCTCAATGTCAGGCAATGCTTCTTCATAAATTAAAAAGCTTGCTGAATACCTCTATTAAAATTTATCCGACCTATCAATTTAGAATTTTCCTTTCAAAACAGGTGGGTAATTCTTTCTTAAATAACTATAATCATTAAAGACGATAGTTTTCTCTATGATAATGCACCTAAACAACTTGTGCGGAATTTGTGTGCTGTTTGCTGATCGTATGAAAATTTATACGTTTATATTAACTTCTCATTAATTTGCATATAACGCAAGTTGTTCTTAACACTTCTAAGCAATTGCAAATTTGCTTTCGCTATTTGCAGGTGATGATATACGTAACTTTGATGTAACAATTGAGGCAGATTTTCATTGGTAACTGTAGTTGCAAAACTCTTTAAAATTGCAAACTGGATTTTGAAAACAATCTGTTTCAGTTTTGATAGTTTCCAATTTCCTACCTGAGGAGGTTTTATATTTTCCGAAAAATGGCGATAAACCGTTTTCCGTAATCGTTTAAGAAAAAATTCTATCAACTAATATGCTGAAATGCCTAGCTCGTCTTTATGATTAATGCAATCATAACAAAGCCAGCATTAACGTAAGCGATGTTTTCCTCAATAGAGAATCTCATTTCGATGATGGAAATTGTCAATTGTACGATAATTGCGCCCAGGTAAGTAGCCACAAGT
Source organism: Ascaris suum (assembly GCA_013433145.1). Taxonomy (NCBI): domain Eukaryota; kingdom Metazoa; phylum Nematoda; class Chromadorea; order Rhabditida; family Ascarididae; genus Ascaris; species Ascaris suum. The sequence goes on from CM024174.1 coordinate 12,314,668, forward strand.
TTATGGCTAGGACTGAGGTTGAATTTCGCTGTTACATTTAGCGTATTGGCGTTGAAAAATATTTCAAACGTTTTTTTAAAACCACTTTCTATGTCCATATGTAACGATTCCAACTGTCGAAGCTTTAATTATCGTGCAGCTCTGACCATCTAAATTAAGCGGCTTAATGCTGTATTTTAATTAAGCGCCCTCATTAACAGTGTTTCGAAACGGCTCACTAGGCTCACTTCAAAATACAAAAATGCAAAATGGAGTAATTTGGGTGGTCTATATTATCTTAGACTCCACTGAGGTATTCATTGGGCAAGCATGAAGAATGGAATATTACAATTTGAGCAAATATATAGCTGCCAACATTAATTTCTAGTGCACTTTATTGCTTCAACAAAATTAGCTGATTCGTTGCAAATAAAGAAATCTTTTCGACTGATCTTATATAATTAATGCATTTTGTCGACTTCTTTATCTGTGGGAATTTTGCATATCTTATCAAACGTTATCACCACAGCATTGTTCACAATCGGATGCGCTTCGTACAGTAAACACTCTATGATGATACCATTGACGTGCATTCGATGGTTTACATATAGGACCACAACGGCAACAGCAGAAATATAGAGAACACAATGTGATAGTACCAATAATTGCGATACACAAATAAATATTGAATGATGAGTTGAGAATAAGATCGTATGCCTTTTCGACGAGACTTTTATCGAATGCAGCAATTGCTACTGTCACTTTCCTCTCGTGTGCATTCAATTTGGCAATTAGCGCCTCATTATTTTCAGTTAGTTGATCGAATTCTGCCATTGTCAATTCGTCCACATAAATTTGTAGTGGCTAAACAAATCGCTCTTTTTATTTTGCACTCATTACGCATAAATCTTTGCAAAAGTTCCCCTATATTGGCCTATATATTCCATTGGCCAAAAAGCTGTCTAGTAATATTCTTAGTAGTATATAGTGTGTAAAAACCTAGCAAATATATTGTGTAAAGTATATGTTTATAAACCGGTAGGTGAAACGTCTGAAAGAATGTTGTTAATGTAGAGAGATAGATAAACATACGAAAAACTTCGAAAATAGCCCGGCAACAGATCGAATTTCTTTCTAAACCAAACATTGGCCAACCGAGAAATCAGATTTCATATGAATCGTTCAATGAAGTGATAACAAAATGCCTTAGGATAGAGTGACAAAGGCTAAAGGATTAAAAAGTGGAAGGGATATACGATGAGATAGGAGATTAGAAAATTCTAAAATGGGACAAACGGCGAATAAAGAATATCGTAATTCTGATTGCAAAAAACTGCTGAAGAAAATCTTTTCAACGTTGGGATTTGTCTGTAAACAACATTATCCATAGATGTCTTGTTTACTTTAATTAACCTATACAAGAAGTTATATGATTTTCTCTTCAGAATCTCCCCGTTGTTCATCTATCAATTTCATCTCATCTCTATATCAAGATCATGAAAATGGAAAATATTAGCATAAACTATAATTTGGATGATGCTGAAACATTGGATATTGCTGGACAGAATTAATTTGCCTAGGAAATATGGCCAAATAGGACACGTTGATTGACGAAATAAAACTTACCGTCTGATAATGCTGTAGGAAAGAGGTTGTATTAGCGGTTCCAATTAAAACCTCACTACCGATACGTGCAATACAGTTCCGAGCCACTTTCAATGTAAATACAGGTGAGTAGACCTTTTGATGGAACCATATAGTTGAATTACCGATTATAAAACTCTACAAACATTGAAATGACCTCACATTGCAATGCAGCAAATGAGCCTCACTTTCCCATTGACAGGTGAAGCTGGCTCATTTGGCCAGGTGAAGGTGAAGAGCAATTTCTAGCCAATGCAAAAATCTTCTTCAGATTATCATTTCTTCTAAGAGAGAATGGCTTCAGCTTTTTTATGCATCAAGCATGAAATTAGAAATCCGTCATATTCAAGCTTTGAACGGATTATTGGACGGACTAAATCGAAACGACATAATGCAGGAGGCAATGAATGACGGAGGAAATTCTGAAGAAGCGAAGTAATGCAGCACAATATCTATTGCGGAAAAAAAGAGACCGTGATCTCACCTTCTCGTTTGTGGCCACAACGTAGAGATCACGAAGTCGTTGCACATGAGTGAAACTTCCACTAACACGACGTACATGCACCACGCAATTGTTTAATGTGTTCACTTCACATTCTGACGTATCAAGTTGTGATATAGGACAATCATAAACGTAACCACCCTGAATACTTATAACCTCCTAACTGCCTGTCAAGAATTTAATAAGCATGCAATATAGTCAGGTAATAGTCCGGTAGTTTTTTAAATAGTCAGGTAACAAAGTTTTTAAAAACTGAAAGGAATATAAGGTAATGAATTACCAGCAAACCTACTCGACGAATCACAATTCCGCATATCACTAAAAATTATGGTAAAATTGCTAAAAATTATCAACCACATCATAATTGTATTAATATCATTGAAATAAAATTTAAAAAAAAAATAAATTCTAATATTCGAAGATGATAAAATTCATATAATAGAAATGATTGTGGGGGAAAAAAATTTCTGAGACAATATTGTCTTAGAATATAAGTTAATTAGGAATTCACTTTCTCCCATCTCATTTGTTATTATTGCAAATTCTCTATAAAATTCATATTACCTCTTCGTTTAAAAGAAGACGTTATTCAATATGATATTTCAATTAGTGGATTCAGATTTCTTCTATAATATATCCACTGCTATTGTGATATATTCGAAATTTATAGACGAAAAGATTTTCGGTGATATTCAAGCGTCAAAAAAATAAACTTTGAAAGAAAGAGTTAATATAAATACCTTGCGTTGACATAAATCGCTTAAGATCACTGCTTCGGTTGTTCTATTCACTGTGGTGGCGATATATTTTGGCACATCCGTTAGAACAAAAAATCGAGATTCATTAATAAATCGTGCAATTTTCACTGTCTGTAAAAACGTTTCAACGTTGGAGTATGCCAAATGTGAGAAATATTTTTTTTAGTACACCGATAACAATCGATCTCTATAGTTCATAATTATGGACCGTGTGTAATATTACAAAATGCTTCAACATTCTTTCAATGCCAGAATTTACGTGTAGTTGATGAGGTAAAAGATTGCTGTAGTAAGTTGTGGTTATCCAACGACACTTCAGGAGATGGCTTCATTTAGGAGATTCCCATCGCACTAATGTTACCTCGATAATATTCCATCTCACCTAACTAATTTCGTGTCTGCAAACATCGTCAGACTTCTTGTCGGACAAATATCATAGAAATCTACATGGGGTTTTCCATGGACACGCCTAGTCTGGCAATGACTTCTAATTCTAAGTGTTATAATCATAGGCTGCATATTTAGTTCCGTTCCAAAAAATCTCAATAATTTTGGGTAGCATGAACGACCTTTTAAAACAGAAGTATTATAAATAACGAATAAATGAAGCGATAAAATCAAAATGCTCACTTGATAAAGAGTACGTAATTCGTTTGTTGCTATAAATGGGGCGCAAACATCCGAATGGATAATATTTTGTGTTATATCACACGATCGTGGTACCACAGTAACATAAAATAGCGTTAGATAGCGATGCACTGAATAAGCTGATTGTTGGAATTCATCATCGCCGAATATCATTTTTATAATCTGCAAACAATATAAATATGCAGCAATAGTTCATCGATAACTTTTAATATGTACTGTATTTCTGCTTAATATGGAAACTGTACTGTATTGTACCGTACCGTACTACACTGTATGGCATACTGCATGGCACATTGTATGTGGTAAAAAATATAATTATTAGTATATCATGTAGGCATAAATAAGACGTAATAAACGCCAATTTTTGTAGAATTTTACCACAGAGAATGATCAGAAACATTCAATAATACAAATAAATGGCGGCATAGTAAATTTGGGAAAAAACTTTTTCGATCTCCAGTATCAAGATTCCATCATTTTGTTCAAAACTTTAAAATATGCTAAAATTTAACACTGACCAAGTCAATCATTAATTACTGTTACATTCATAGTGTTCCTTTTGTAATATTTCAGGTATATAAGGATAGGTAAAGTAACTCATCTATTTTCATTCAATGTTCATTAACATTGGGGCACCTTCAAGGTTAATTGATACAATCAAACATATTCTTCTATTAAAAGTTGATCAGCAGTTCTTTTTTTTTCAGGGCATTTGAATATTTTTTTCGCTATACATTTCAAATTTTAGCAATTACTGTACAACATCGTTATGATATATTGGAAGAAAAGATATTCTGTGGTGCAAATAATACTTGTTCAAATATGATTATTCTAATTTTAGCACTTCCAACATTCAATTCACCATATAGACACATAGACAATCAAACAGACATACACATACAAGTGAATACTTAGAGATTCGATTATGATGTGAAATATTTTAGCAAAGTAAACAGGAAAACGTGCTAAAATACTGTGAAGTATTATTGTAATCTAAATCGAATTAGAACAACATGAAATGAATGGAAAAAGAAATTCAGTACACTGTTAAGTTCGGTAGCTGAGAGAAGCTCGTTGTGTACACGATGTGTATGAAAGAGTGTTTCGAGTGAGTGTAGAAATGCACTTTTTTTCTCCTTCAGATGTGACTCCAATTGCATCACTACACTCAACCTGAGAAATCAACAATTATATAAGCATCATATAGACTCTTTTCGCCGATAGATTCTCAACTTGTACTATTGATTGTACCGATATTCACGGATATGAGGTGGAGAAGTAGGGGATGTGGATCAGTTCGGAAAGAAGAAGGGGGGGGGTAGGACGGAAAGGGGAAAGGTGTGGAGGAGGCAAAAAAAGGCGCCCATGCTTTATGTATACTTTATGTGTACATGTGCCTAATACTTCCAACTCGTCAACTATATGCCATTTATTTGTGGTATATTATGATAGTACTAAAAATAAAGACAAAAACAATACATGAAGATATTATTTTTAATGAATGAATGGGTTGTAATAACGTATGACTGCGATCTAATGGGAAGGTGTTATCTATGTTTTAGCTCATTACACCGATAGGTAGTAAAAAAAATATTCGTTAATAAGGTGTTGCTTTATTTACTCCAAACAATTGCTATTGGAATGATGGCAAATGTTTTCAACGCTATTTTACGAGACACGGCCGCTGAAGGCGAGCCTAATCCTTAAGTCCTTCTGAACCTTATATGTTCACCTAAACGGAAGTGGAAGCTAAATAAAGAGACAAGTATTCATTATTAACGCTCTCTTGATTGAAGAGAAAGGACACATGAAATTATCGATACATAAAATTAATCTAACTGTTATAAGAAAATAGTACTGTTATATATCACCTCTGCTAGTGAGTGTACTGTAGCGGATTATGCAAATAAAGAACGCTCTTTCAAAAATAATCAACGCATGATCTGTATAGGAAATGGCTTGGTGTTCACGTAATACAGCATAAAACAAACTGTACTCATTTTCAGCCGTAATTTATGTCGCAAACAGTTTCTTTTATTAGAAATCTGTAATGAAGTACTGAAAAAAAATGCTTGTAGAAGCAGAAACATAATCATATGCGGCCATAGCTCAGTACAAGGTAGCGTTAGGTTGAGATACTTCAACCACTCGAAAATAGGACCTAACTGAGCCTGAGCTCTAGTTCGAGTTCATAACTTGATGAAAGGTGAGAACGAATATTAAATGATAGGCGAACATAAAAAACCTTTGTTCAGCACGCTTCGTGAGCTGTATGAGTCGATTCTTATCACTGGTTGCTTCTTTGAGGGAACGAAGCATTTCCGCTTGCTCTTTGAGCTCATTTTGCACTGCTCGAAGATCCAAATCCTGTTTGATATTCCATGCGGCTTGTGCAGCATGTAATGCCAAACTTGCACCAACTAAACGTTTTTGACGATTCGATTCTAAAATGATAAACTTTACTTCTAAGTATTATTTAAATCTTGAAGAGTTAGTGCAACTAAATATTGCACCTAAATAAGCTCGAGCTCTGATTGTATATTAAAAAATTTTTTTCAGCGATAGTTTTCAAATCACTCAAAATTATGCAATTGCTTTAATCGTTTATAGTGGTAAATTTTCAAAGCAAGCAAAATTGTGACGTTAATTCCCAATAGAAACCTTCTTCAAACAACATGATCCTATTTCATTGATCTGTATTTAGGTACTTTTGAGTGCAATAAATATAGAAAATATGAGAAAAACTAATCGCTTAATAAGTGCGAGAAAAGTATTAATATAAAGATGCGCCTATGCTGAAGCCTATTAGATGTTAGCGAAGCTAACTTCGAGATTCACGTGTCTTTGATATATATATATATATATATATATATATATATATATATATATATATATATATATATATATATATATATATATATATATATATATATATATATATATATATAGTCAAGTGGCATCTATCTGAAGCATCTTGCTCATTTTTTTGAATGAACCTGTGCTCACAAAAGATAAAGGAAGGGAATCTGACTGATTCATTGAAATTGAATGCAAATTTGGTGTTTGCATCTATAACGAGTATAAATAGCAACGTTTCTTCAACGTAAATATATGTATATTTGGATGTGTGTCATTTTCTCTAAAAGTTTCACGTCGAAATTTATTAAATCTAAATGATAAAATTTGCTCGGTATATTGAACATTATAGGAAATAATCAATTATATCTTGTGGCGCACGTTGATTTTTCATCTTTGTGAAGAAGACATAAATCTTTTGATGAGAAAAATTAACAATGTAATGAATATCGGCCGATTTTTTATTTTAATACGTCGGATGAAATAAACAACAAAAATTGAAAAAAAAAAGGAATTTTCCAGCAAAAATTACAAACAAAGTATGAAAGCGTTACTTCGCATATTTATTATTTGATACTTATTTATGGAATCGGTCGATCGAATAAAAAGAAAAAACATATCGTTTTAGGCTCACTGGGCATGTTTCTTCATCTATTTTCAATTTCACAAAGCATTAAAAAGTAACTTGCAAGAGAGGATATAAAGTGAAAAAAAATCGCTAAAAACTATTGAATATTTTATTATACGCATTTATTAATAGAACTTACTTATTTGTTTTCCGTTTGATGCATATTCCTCACAAATTCGTTGCAAGCGGTTAGTGAGCTCATCGTTCACGCCACGTTCACGTTTCATATATTCCGTCAATAAACCCTATCATAAAACAATACAATTGAATAATAATAAGCAAAAGGTAAGAAAATTTTAAAAAAAGCGATAGTTATGATTTCCTGTAATTAAAATTAGAAAACCATTTTATGCGACGAAAGGTAATTATATTTAGGAATTAAGCTCTTCTAAAATTTGTATTGCGCAGCAATCTTGCATTCATTAAGTACTTTCGAAGAATTTAAATAGCCGAAACGGTAATGAAGTTAAGCAGAAAGCACCTTCAATTTAAAAAAAATACACCTGCAATGAATTTCGTTCCCACTTTACTGAGTAGTTCAGTGAAGTCATATTTTTATTAGCCAATGAAGCATAAAAGTTATAAACACCGATTCATTCGACCCCTTAACATACTCATTAAAGGTAGAGATGAGTTGAACCAGCGGCAGAACAGTGGTTTTTTTATAATATCCAACTTGATTTTATTTTTGAGCATTACCATAAAAGATACGGAAAATGCCCAGTGACAAGGCGCATTTAAATATGATACACAAATGAAACTTCATGGCAGTCTGTGGTCAATGTAACCCGTTTGGCACTTGCTCAATTTGTAAATAGGTGGCAAGTTAACTCGAACAGGTAGGCAAGTAATTCGAAAGACAAGAAGAAATTGTTATGAAGTAGAAAAATGACGAACAGCTTCACTAAGAAGAGTGCGAAGACTTTTGGAACCATTGTAGTCACGCCAGCCGTCTGCGAAAAGCGGTGTTAATAATAATTGCACTGGAAGACATGCTTCCTCACGTTCATTGCTCCTCCACCTTAGAAGAAAGCCATTATGTGAAGCGAATTCTATTTTATGCTATTTCATAACATTCATATATTTTAATTAAAGTCCCTTGAATTAGCACAAAAGATATTTTGAACTCAGGTACTCGTGGAGAGAGGGAATAGAGGAGAGGGGTGGAGAGGGGAGGGAAGGGTGAAGAGAGAGGGAGGCAAAGAGGTGAAGAATGAGGAGAAAAAGACCTTCATCCTACTCCTATGATGATCCTATAGGCAGTGAAAACAAAAGCGATGAAGTTTGGACGCTAAAAGTAGCAGATATAAGTTAATATTTTTTACCCGTGAAAAATTGCGAATATTTTTCTATGTAAATTTATCAGCTCGACTATGAAAATGCATTTTTTTTTCTTTGTGAAATCGGTTTCATGCGGGAATTTTATGAGAAATTTTTCGAAAAGTTTCGAATCGATGCACAATGAGAAGGCGTGAGATTTTCGTTGATTGCCCGATCGTGCAAAGTTGAGCGTTTAGAGAATTTTCTAAGAGAAATGCAATATGCGGAGGGACAAAGTTTTAAATGCTTTAAAAAATTTTCGACCAGAAATTTCCCCCCCCCCCCCCCCGGAAAAGCTACGCTTCAGCATGAAATAACTAAAAATTAACACCGATTTGCGTAAAGAGAAAATTTTCGCCACCATAGTGGGAATTTCCGGCTTAGGAAAAAATTTCCTCCGCGGTTAATCCTTTTATCTGATTTCTAATGGAAGCGATCTCTAAGCTGGAAATTTTGCAGCAAAATTCACCCATCGAAACAATATGATTGGAGCCGAAAGTTTCTGAGAACCTTTCCAAAAAATCTGTGGAAAAATGCGATGACATAGAGAAAATTGTGTTGCATTTTTCAGCTCAGCGTCCAAAAGTGTATGAAAATGACCACTTCAACTCATTTCTTGTGGGAATTTGTTGTTGGTCAATATAAATTGCTTTCAAGCCTGACAGGATATATTTGACTTTCAAAGAGTAGAGTAATACAAACACAAGGATTCCAATCTTCTCAGTGATAAGGCCATTTCTTAGCCACAATCGCTCGATTGGTTCATCGACAGCGAATGCTGCCACTGCTGTGAGCAGCATCAATAAACAACTACGCATATTACATCGATTCTGAAATCAGATAATCCGTCAATGTTAGCTTACGAATAAATTTGCATAAAAATATGCATACACGTAAAGATGTTAGAACATCAATGCATAACAATGATATAATATCAACTGTAATGAAATACACAATATAAATTACGCTTCCGATTGAATATCCAAGTCGGCCATAGTCATGGTCAACATGGGGCAAAGTGATGCAACGAATGTCACTTCTTTCGTTTTAATGCAAATTTATTACGGCGAATACTGTGATTGCAATGTTAAAATTCACTTGAATACCACGTATGAGAAAATATTACCATCGAAATATTGCAGAAATTGTGGAATAATTAGCATAAAATATCTCAATGGTATGTAATGGTATAATATCTGAATGATATTTAATCCTAGTGGTAAAATATCTCTCAATAAAAAATTATACGAAATAAACGAGAAAAGATTTCTTGAAGAAAAGGTTAGCAGAGACATAGTAGAAACTTTATATGATATGATATAAAAAGGCAACATTTCGACCATCCAAATAGGTTATTTAGATAGAAAGTTAACTGAAACTAGAGAAGAATTGTCGATTCATAAGCACTGAAAGGTAAAATATCAAAGCGTATGAGATTTGAGCAAATGCATCCATCTGTAGCTATCAAATTTGTTCTGTTCGATAGACTTCCTTATATAATTTGCTCATGTTTGTCGAAGACATCAATTTCGAAAGAATGAGCAATGAGATAAATCTGATCTTGTAGGATTTTAAAAGAAAAAAAATTGAATGACTCATGATATTGAATGTGTTCGAGGCAAAAATTCATTCATGACAACTAAATTGTAACATAACGATATCGGTTCTTTCAAATAGTTTATTTTTTGGACAAAAGTGTCCCTGGTTCTATTCACTGAAAGGATTTACCTTTTTCTTTAGAACATTTGATTTTGTGAGGAAAGTATTTTCACTTTCACTTTTGAATGTTCCATAAAAAGAATAGTATATCTCACCATACTCTTGTAAATGGAATGAGTAATCCCGAAAAAACACATATTTCAGCAGTACCATTCATTTTTATTCTTGTCCTCTCTCTGTAGTTTAATTTTTTTCTCCGACTGTCAACATCCCCCTCCCCCTCCCACCTCCCTTATTGGCACCTTCTAATGCGTATCGCAACGCAAAAGTGCCTCTACAATGTTTCAGCAGTGAAGGCATTAGTTCAATTTTAGTATAAAGTTATGCTTCAAAAAATCGAAAATGCGTCTATTCTACTCAATAACAATTAACTCCAAGTATTAGTAATAGTATTAACTCAAAGTATTAGCACACAAAGTAAAATATTAGTATTGTAGTTTTTGGGTCTAAATATATGGTACACTGTCATACAAAATGCGTATTTGCCAGTACATTACAGGTATAGTACACCAGGTATTTGAAAAGGCGGTAGAGATATAGTACAACAGCACCGTTAAGGAAAAACTTCCAGTATAATAATATACCGGAAATTCTGGTATAATGGCATCATTACTAGTATTTAAATTAACCATAATCCCTTAAATGTTTAGCTAAATTTTCAGTAAAGTTGACTTTCATCGACTCATTGAATCAACACAGTTATTAATATTTACACATGTAATGAATAGCAGGCAAATGTCCACTACGTTGATACCGGATTCAAAGTTTGTTGTATGAGGAGCGCTTAAGTCTAGTGGCAGTTGGTAATTCGACTAGATGTGTATTATTTAAAAATGCAAATGAGTGACCGGAAATGCACTGGCCATAAATATGTAGACTGCAAGCAAGGAGATGATGAATGACCGGAAGTGGTCATTATTATATTTATTAGATTAAAACGGTAAGGCACGAGGAACCGATCACATAAAAATACCATACGAAATTTACGAGGCACAGTTACTTGACCAAAGAGCATATGACCAGGACTTACAATGGTACAGGACAAATCAACCCAGGTATCTATTTTAATCTCCACCTATTTTATTTTATACTCGAAGTTTTTCTTGCTTGCAGATTGAAATTGTCGTACAGATGAATGCACAGATGCATCACATGTATATCTGCATTGAAATGATGCCGCAGAACATGCGGGTGAATAAGAAGAACAGGTAGTATGAAATAAAAAGGGTGAACAACCGACGTCTGGACCAGACCGGACAGGACCGACATTGGGATGTTATTTCAGCAGGCCTGTATGTTGTTCTTCCTGCTTCACCTCTTAGAATGCTTCATAAGATCCGACTCGTATCAACGAGTGGAACAGCATCAACAACGCAAATTATAATTTTAATTTTTATTATAATTTCTCAATTATAATTTTATCATTATCATATCAGTCCATTCTTGCATAGATATTGATTGATTTGAGTTTTCATTTAAGGATTGATAAACAATCGATTATTCCACGAATTTACTCTGATATTTTGATAAATTTAAATCAAAAAAAAAAATCTATACGAATAAAGAGACACAATGCAGAAAACAAAATTTACATTAGCATGAAAAGCGTGGAATTGCAATCGTTGTGGCACACATAACCGACTGACCACTATTTCGTAACGAGCTAAAAGCGAGATGAGGATGCTGACTCATGTATCGTCGGAAAAAATCTATAAATAAAAAAAGAATGTTCTAGAGATTTTAAAAAATTAGTGCAATTTCACTTAAAAAAAAATAAATTTTGTATAATTTTTTGAAATTTTATGATGAAAGATTTGAATTCTAAAAAAAAATGCTTCAAATTATTATCAAAAGTATGAAATTCTTTTCATATGAATATCGGAATTATGTTGCGCAATGCGGCATTGCACAAAAGAGACAATAAATCGACAGCAATAAATGCGCCTATTTCAAAAAATCATTCAAATATGTCGAAACAATAATCACTGAATGAGTAATCTATAGAAGTTTACTGAAATAGAAATGTTGTAACTAGTAATGAGTGACTCCGGAGTCGCGCTTCTTCAAGAAGTTGCTCCACGTAATTTATTCGAATTAAGCGGGATAACTATCCGCCGGTTATGAAATACCGAAATGAATCTTATGACTGCGAAAGCTCGAATTAACTACTAAAGTTGCAATGATTTTGCTTCGGAGTCCCCTGTTACTAGTTATAATCAAAGAATTCTCCGCAACAACTATTCACTTCTCTCGGCGTTTGTCTGAAGCCACCATGGGAATACGTCTGCTGTAAGGCCTTTGTTGTGTGAATATGAATGTAGAGAAGCATATATGCTGAAAATTATTGCATTTAAAAAATACTTCGTCATGTGTCATTTAATCGGTAGAAAAAAACACTTTCCAGGTAAGGAAACTGCAGCATTATGCGAACTAATTTAGATAAGGTAAAAGTTTAGAAATTATTTCACTAAAGCAGATTGGAGAGAAAATGTTTTAATTTCGCATCCTCGTTATTCGGCTTCACAGCTATTCTCTTTTGAAGCTATTCGATATGCAAATTTTGCAACTCATCACTTTCATGCTGCTCTCTATATGAATACAAAATAGCAGAAATGACCGACTTTGCAAAGAAATGTGGTAAAATAAGTGGAAAATTCGTTTAGTATTCCAACATCGAGTATGGGGAACACTAAAATAGATTGTGTAAGACTTTCAGGAATAATTTTTCCATGAAAATTTGTTTGGAGGCATTTTAATGCTGATGAATAGTTCAAATAGTTTGGAATTTTTTTTTTTTGAAAGGAAAAAATGTTCAAACATAGAGAGGTAAAAATTGAGAAGTTTTTTTTCGTTGAATGAATAACTCTTTGCAGTTGCCTTTGTTAATTGTCAATATTTCAGTGACTAATCTCGTGGCATAGTGAACGAATTGTTGAATTCAGTATTTTTTTTCTCGGATACTCCATGAGCTCATGTTGTCAGTCAGTTAATCCGATCTCTGCAGTTCTTTCCAACATCAACGTCTCCATGTTTCCGTTACTATTATTATTATTATTATTATTATTATTATTTTTTTTTTGCAAAAGAAATATGTCAATGGTCCACACCCATATCTTTATGTCTCATACATATAAAATTTGGATTTATTTGTCCTCTCTCTCCCTTCCCCATGCTCTAGCCTCTACATTCTTCCACTCCCTTCCAATATTCCCTTCCCCCACATTTATTGATGCTAATCGTTGTTAACATTAGAAAGTATTCTTGAACCGTATATGTTTGGACAGATATTAAAGAACAAACCTGTAGTATTTAATAAGTGCCCCAAGGCGCATAAATTCGGGACTTCGATCATCACCATATTCCACATGTAATAATACAGCATGAACGATCTCATCGAATCGCTCTTTGATCGGATAATGACTATAAATTTGCATATATCATTTTTTGGGATTTTCTCTTCATTGATTGCACTCGATTTACATTCAAATAGAGAAAATTCTCATTTTAAATTATATACTGAAAGAGAAAAATTGAATAACAATGTGTTATTGGTTTTTTTTGAAAAAATTTCAATTGAATTTCTTCCAAAAACCAAAAAAAAAACCCAAAGAACAACTAAATTCGAAAAACAAAAACTTACAAATATTCACCACGACTATTTCTATAAACAATATAAAGTGGTAATTCGTTATTTATTGAATCCTTCTCATTGAATTCATGATATACCTAAATTAAATATTTCATATTATTTCATTCAAAAATCATTCCATTAATTGATTTTACAAAATTTTTTGTTATTTGTATCATTAGTATTATTTATATTTGTATTTCCTTTGGAAGTTGGAAAGAAAAGACCGATCTTCGACGTTTTCGTTAAATTTTGTTGGGTTCTATCAAAATGCTTTATATTCGTTGCAAATCAATTTTTATAACACAAAAAAAAATCGATTACTTGGAGTTTCTTTCTTTTTTTGAGAGAGAATTCCAAAATTTCGCTATATCAATCGAGTAATAAAAAGTTTTTTCGAAAAGAAAAATTTCACATTTTTATATTTATTTTCATTAATTAAATTTATCGAATTTGGCATAATTCCATAAAATTATCTATCTGAAAATAGAAAATCGATTAGTTCTAAGTAGAAAAAAAAACATACCCGAAATGCCGTATTTCTCCATACGAACATCTCTGAGGTTTTTCGTGTAACAATACCAATGTAATAACGTTTTAGAGGACAAGTTGACTTCGGATCCACTGAAGATGGACTAAATCTGAAAAGATACCTGTGCCTTTTGTGGTTGATTTGAAGCCTAGAGCTTATCATTTTAACATTGCTACTATCATTTAGCTGCTAAAGCACAGATTCGCATTATCATTCATCGCAGTTCTTATTCTTTCTTGCATAGTTGTTTGCGATGAATCACTACTCCATGAACACATTTGTGCCACCCATACTGCCATTAAATCTAGCGCACACGGGTACTACTATCGCTGCTCCATGAAGGTCAGCAATATGTGGCTGTGCCTTATTTTCAGTAGCTGATAGAGGGTTTAATAGGGAAAGAGATCGCGCCCTTCCCAATCGGGATGATAAAAGATTTATAATTCGCGTGGTCTGGTTAAGGACGAGCATTCGTCCTCTTCATAGCGATGTGAGATTCTCTGGGTTGAACGTGTGCGTTTCCTCGCTGAGGCCCCCAGATGTCCAAGTGAAGGACCTCTAAAGATTTTCGCACATTTTTCCCGAGGAAAATTTTTGAAATTTTCAAAGCATTCTATCAGTCAAAAAAGACCGAAATGAAAATCTGCTACAGCAATAGATAATATTAAAAAATTTGAAAATTACAAAAACGCGACAGTCTATCTATAAATAAAACAATATAGGCTATGCAATACATCCGTATTCCATAATTCTTTGCAGTACAAAAAATTACTATTATTTAAATATCGAATTAAGGAAGATTAGTGAATCTACGAGAAAAAGCGTCTATAGCCATAAATTGAAGCAGTGTTTATACGTATCCGCCGTGAGGTAAAAGGTTTAGCTCATAGAGACAGCAATTGCCTTATCACTATCATAAGCTTATCTCGGTTCGTGTGTTTTCATTTGTGAAGCGCACCTTGACAATTTCGAATCTATGGGTACGTTGTGTTTGTGTTAGTGTTTACAATATTTCCAACTAAACAACGACTTCAGTTAGAGTGTCACAAAATTTGACAGATATAACACACGCTTTGGGAAAGATTTTTAGACATAAGAGTTTTTGCATCTTTTTTTTTTGCGAAGTTTTACACCTGCGAAAGTAAATTTTACACCTGTGTCTATCATATCGTATGTCGACCACGTTATAGAAAGGAATTTTTTTTTTAACGAACAATCAGTCGGAGTGGGTACAAGCAGTCGATCAACCAAAATATGAAAGGATTATTGCAAAAGGACCATTTAGTTCCTTTAGGAAGTTACTGGTCAGGTGAGTAAGATATAAAAACTCCTATTTTTCTGTTCGCCTGATGTAGCTCCTCAGTTATTGATGAGTGGACAGAAGCATGGCTTTCAACTATTGGAGAACGACATTTAAGAATCTGTACTTCACTGAAAAAAGTGGCAAATCGCAAGATTCTTTCGAGTAGACCAGTCAAATTTAACACTTTTCCTCCGTGGTCACTTTCACTCCCTAATGACTGTACGAAATTGGTTTCGATTCGAACTTTACAAATTTCTTGAGTGCATTAGAACATTTCGAATCAAATGAATTATTGAGAAGTATGTGAGGTATGTCCACTAGATTAGCTTTATCTGAATGGTATTTGCTTCTTCAGCAAATCATTACTGCCCATAGTAGAATGGCGAATTCATCCCATCTCTGCGAGGTCAGTACTCAAACATCGAGGTATCCCACATTCGAGGGTGCGGGCGACTCAAAATTGGATTCTCCTCTCGTGGAGGTTGATGATCCATCCGAGGGATAGCTGAGGCTTCATGGAATTGTGTCACTTTTGCATACCTTAATATTAAGTATAATCGTTTGCTATTTCAAAAGTCAGTAATTGTGCGTATTCCATAAAACGAAAGGAGTCATCAGGTGCCGCTTGAATTCTCAAAGATATTTCAGCATTGCATCGCCGCTTTTTAATTAAATGACTTCGTTAGATACGCCAGTGCACATTGGTTTAAGAGAAGGCAGAATGCGCTCATATCGATGAACATATTTGTTATGTCTGATAATAAGCGGAAGTTTGTCTCTGATGGAAACTACCTTGTAATCTCGGAACACCTCCATATCCTTTATACCTTGATCAGCTTGAACGCCTTCACTTCTAGTTGTAAACCTAGTTTAATGGAGAGATGCCATAGTTTATAATGGTTCTTCATTTTATGTTGCATCACCGTTTTTCAGAATTGAACATTCCTAGGCGACAATCCTTGCGAAAGGAACAAAGAAAATAAGACTGCGGAGCTTTGTGGCTTTCACGTACCCTAGTATCAATTCGCTCTTTCCATGTTTGCTTTCTTCACTGCCATCGTTCGAATCGTCGGTAGATTTCACCATAGCGTTTAGCGGTTTATACCTCACTTCAGTGAACCTAGAAATTCAACAGCATTGCAACTCCTTTACATTCAATACGCATAAGGGCTTCTCTTATTTTTTTGAGCATTCATAAAGCTAGTTGGTTCAATTAAGGAGGCTACAAAACATAAACGTCGTGTTGTTCCCGGCAATGCCCTACCTTCTACAGGCATAGGATGGCTTAACGCTGGTGGATGGTGAAACCAAGCACGAGTCCAGGAGAAGATTGGGGTATCACAAGTAAATGCTGCGAAAGTCTTGTTTCCCAGTGAACGCAAACAGGGGTGATTTCCTGACTATTTTTTCTAAGCCTTTTTAATGAGCTTCTTCATCTTTACAAAACCTCTCATAATGTATCTGCGCGATAAATCGCGATTTTTGCATCCCTATTCCACTCGAGAAAATCATTTACTACTGAAGTCCGACCTCAGATATATATCCAACAAAAACTGCCTTTTCGAGAGACGAAAGCTTTTTTTGTGCATAGTTGAACTTTTACTTCTCCGACATTCCCACTGTCGTCGCTTTTTGCTAAAATCTATTCTGCTCGAGGTACCTCAGGGAAAAGTGGACTTCTAAGAACATTGTTTCTTCAGGGTTACCGGAAGAAGGGCATCCTTGGGTCGGACGCACACTTTTCCTAGGTAAGGCGGAGACTCAGAGTCAAATCTGCCTTTCCCTCTGCGAAAATAATCCAGAAGATATGAGGGGCTCAGCTGTGCGAGGTGGCACAAGCGATGTCGTTTCACTCCGTGATGGTGACCGTTACATCGTTACATCGTGTGGTATTCTCTACGGTCGTTATCAAAGTGCACCCTTTTGCATTTTCTAACGTGCCCCAAACTATTTTCTTTCCGTCATCAAAGGCATGTCAATTTCGATGAGAAATTGAAAATGACCATGCGACTGTGACATTACTTTAATCATCGAACAGTGGAAAAAGCAAAGCCTTACGATTGGCTGTGCTGTAATTTGCATTTGTTTTCTCTTTTTGACCGACCTTCTGAGAGCGTTTTCTAAAAATAAAGACAGTTTCGTTCTATGGTGGCGTAAAAAATATTAAAGGATCGTCTATTTTATATAATGCATAGATAGAATCAAAAACCGTTCAGAGAAGGTTTCGTAAGAAGCTTCTTCAGTAAAACTCATGGTTCTCTCATAAGCTCATCGGACAATATTCATCAGCTGGAGACGACTCAGATGGTCTGTCTGTACGAACCTTTAGCATGATTAACCTTTAGCATGATTATTAAACATATTTGTACCAACTGTTCGTCGATACGACACAATAACAATGACGATCACGCTAAGGTTGAATAAATGTTGCTTAGTCGACGACTAGCCATCAATGAAATCATGCACTACTTTAGTTGAGTGGTTGATCGACACTTTGATGCATAAAGAAACGATCATAAGCAATGATGATTGAACTATGAGAATACAACCATAAAATCCAAACACTTTCTCGTCTATCATAGACGACATAATAAATACAGTATAAGATTATAGTAAATGTTCAAAAATCATTTGCTTGTGAATGATCGTGATAAGTGCTTCGAAAGTTGACCATAATGAAAACAGCTGCAAATGCCAATGGCATTGCAACCGTGAAAACTTGCAACTTCTAATGGTTCAGTTAAATATGCATAAACCATACACCTACAGTCATTTCGTCATTGGAGCTGCTTGACTTCTTCGATGTATCCTCCTCATCTTCATCGTATTTACGAATATCTCTCCGACCATTTCCTTGAAGTTTATTTTTAGCTCTCATAAACATCTCACTGTTTCATAATTAAAGGCGAAAAGAGGGAGCGTAACTGCCCCTTGCTTTTGTAAAGTCTGGAATCTAATAGCAGTGCCATATTACTATCAATTTACTATTATCAAAGAAATATTACTATTATACATACTATTATCCTACTATTATGAAAGAAATAATTAATATTTCTCGGTGATGGACAACTAGCTCGGAGGAAGAGTAAAGTAGGCATAATGCGATGACCAGTGCCTCATGTTAGGACATTCCAATACTATCTCGAACAAAGAGTTATATTCCATCGATTACCATCGTTTTCCTGTCCACTTTTTGATCTTCCAGAAAACTTTCAACGCCCACTTAACTCCACGCAAAAATATTCCATAGAGAACTGCAACTAATAGTGTCACATATGTAAATTTTTTCATATATTGCTTGAAAAAAACGTTCCACTTATTTCAACAAAACTAATAAGCTTAATTACCTTATTTTAAAGCCTATTTTTTAATGAATACAACTATAGCAGTGGAAACATTAGCGCAGGACTTTTTACACACCCTTATCTAATAGGTGTCACAGTTTTCATTCCTCTACCAACATATAAACCTGAAAATGTTTGGTATCGGGGTTTCTCATATAATAAACTGAACGAGAACTCTTTTTTCGTATTGGATTTTGCTTTAAATGAAATAATAAGAATAAACTCTGTGTAAACCTCTAAGTCCGCTTGGTTTACTTGGTTTGCTATTAACCGATACAGCGGAATTATCTGGAGAGTCACGCTCCACGAGGTATTTCTAAACGAGAACGCGCTGATTATTTCAGTGTTACTTGTTGTTTCGGTTTTTTTAACGTAGGTACATTTCTGTTATGTTATGTGTGACATTTATGTATATCCCTTCTATATTTTCCTCTCGGAAACCAAAAAAATTCCGATCACTTTGAACGTTAATAAGTAAGCTCTACACTTATGCAAATCTTTTAAACTCAATTTTGTACGATGGAAAAGAAATATTTCTTTGAGGAATCTCTCATTGTTTGTGACGCATTGAGTTACATTAAATTACTCACTTTTTTTAAAGTCGTGCAAATTACTAGCTTAGAAGATCATAGTACATACGCACATTTCGTACACCTTTTAATCCACTCATTCTCTTAATGTATTCTTGAACTAGTTGTGTGAACGTGAATAAGTGACCGCAATGATTTCCACACATTTCCGCTAGTTTTCGCTCATGCTCAGTATAGCACTGATAAGGGCAACAATTTGGACTTTTTGAACTTTTATTTGATTGAGCTTAATTACTTCCCGTAGCATCCTGGTTTCCTGGATAGATTTATGCAGTGCTTCCATGCTTGTGCAGGGATTGCTGTGCTAAACACTACTCTTTATGCCTCATATGAAGGTCTACTTGCCTCTTAGTCAGCTTTCAATTTCGAGTCAACTTAAAGCAGTGAACGACTCGACTTCAGCTGGATTAATTAACTCAGTTCATTTCCATGTAACATCAGGGCATTTTCTGTTCCTCGTGTTAGGATGCTTAACGAAAGCGACGCAAGGATGCACTGACAATGTCACCTTCAGTGCCTTTCTGCCCAATTCGGCTGCTTCTTCGCTTAGCAACCAGATGCTGTTTGAGGAAGCCATTTTGGAAGTTTGCCTTCTTGCTTTCAACGCACAAGAAAGCAATGAAGCAGTTAAGCGATGTTGTCCACACTCAAATCTAAACGTTGACCAGCGATTTTCATTTATGAATCACTCAGCCCAATCTTATCCACAGCTCATTCCTTTCCTCCCCTTCTCCTTCTAACTATCCATTTTTGGTATTGGGGAAGCTTCATCTCATTAACCACACTCTAATCTTAGTAACCACACAATGCTTTCATGATTGATCACATCAAAATTCCGCCATTTCCATCATATTTTCAATATTTCATGACGCCTTGATCCATCGAATTTTGATGGCTCCAACGTTGAAAAGCTCACACAGGTTTCCGTTACAGACAAAATTTGCAGCAACATGTCTACCTCGCATATACCCACTCAAATGGCTGTTATGTTGAAACGGACTTTTACACCTGTCAAATATGCCTTTGCACTTCCATGGAATTCAAAATATTCCAAATCCGTTCGCTATCCTAGAGAATTTTGAGGGCATAACAATCCCTAACTAAGGAGACGCATGAATCCACCAATAAAAATCCTTTCTGGTAGTTACACCACATTTATTCACATCTTCATAGCCTCATATTCATCTTGTTTCTCGTGGCTCATAATGATCGCGCTTTTGCGTGCCACTAGTGAATGAATTGTTCAATATTCCAACAGAACCTTTAAAACAGGAAAGCTAACAAGCCGGCAGTATGTGTGATGCACTAAGATAAGCGAATAAGCTCCAGATTATTACAGCAATACTAAACTTACAGCAACTTGCGTGAATTTATGACTCTCGCTTGTATTTGCTAAACGTTGTCTTTCTCGACGTGGATTCGAGATTGACGATGCTGCACATTGATGACCATGCAAACAACAACTCACGCAACCCTTAATCAACTACACCTCACTTCTTTTCACATTTGAGCTCAATTTCGTTACTGTTTAAGTTGTAGAAATTATTTGTCATTTCTTTATTGAGGTATCAATAGAAATCACCGGACAATTAGTCGATGTTATTACAGATTACGCCTTTAAATAAAGTTTGAAAGGATGAAGACGTTACGACGAAAGGCGTCCAACAATTTTCTTTACTTGGTCTGATATCGGTTTGCTAAGTTTTTCGAATGTCCAATGTACAAACCCTAATTTTTAACTCAATTAATTCGATGCAGCGTCGAGTGGAATGTATAGATAGATATAGCATCTTTATGTAAATAAATATGAAACGGCAATTTGAGTGTTTTTTTTCTTGGCACAACATTATCTCATTTATATCAAAATCAATATTATAGTGCAATTATTCCGTAGAACATATAAAATCTAACGAGAAATTTAATAAATAGAAGACGAAATTACTCACAGCGTTCGCTTTCATTATTTTACGTTGTCGATTCCCGTTATCAACCATTGTCTCAACGAATGAGTGCGTCTGAAGAGGGGAAAAAAATAGTGGAATTCATTTTTCGTTATCAGTTTTCTCAGATGGTCGACGACATTCTAAGGCGATGTGGGATGGTCGAACGTCGACCATGATTTGGGATGGTCGACCTTGGACCATGACTTGAGATTGTGAAATAGTGGTCGACTTGAGATGGTCGACCACTATTTGACTTGAGATGGTCGACCGTCGACGGCAATGTGAAATAGTCGAGCATCGACTGCAATCTGAGAAGATTCAAATGAAAAACTCCGAGGCGCAAGGATGTGGCCTCATCTCTTCCAAATATCTACTCTATACAATTGAGGAGATTGGGAGTTAAGTAAGGTTATTATTATAACGGAGATAAAATGCCAGTTTTCACCACAACGACGTCCACTTATTTGAATACACTCTATTTCATTTCATAGAAGGAAATTTCCATTGCTCATTAGAGCTGATGGAAAGAGTATGTATGTTATATTTTTTCTTCTCTATCCTTTTATATATTTCTATGGGAAGTATTTTCCAAATGTGCATGAAACGTTTGATTACATGCTCATGCACTCGTTCATTCCCTCATTCGCGCATTTAATTGAGAAGTGTTATTACCACCGGTCGTTATTAATGGGTTGAAAATTTTCGAGCGTTGTTGAATTTTGCGGCAGGTGGCATTTAAATGGACAAACGAATATGCAAATGTTTTTTATTATGGTATGAACGCTTGTGAATCTCATTAAGTTTAGTGCAGTAGAGTTTAACAGTGTGTGCTTCTGTTCGCTTGACCAGTTTTCTTTCGCAAAATTTTCTCTTGAGATGGTGACTGTCCACTTTTTCCCTAACAAAGGCGGTAGTCATTTGCCCAAACCTAGAGTTCTTGATTGGAAATTTGTATTTACTTGGGTTCGACACAACAAATGTTCCATTATAATTATTTAGTAGATAATGAGATTATCAAACAAAAATGAAGATTTGTTCGATAAGAACGTGGTGGATAAAAATTGGCATGCTTTATGTTGGTCATAGTTAGCACACTGTACGTGCGCTATCAGTGAAATAATTGTTTTGTTAATTAAGGTTGATGACCAAGTAGAGTGCTTCTTACATTTCTGCAGGTATATCACACGTACAACAGGTTTCTCAGGTTTCTCTTTCAACATGTGTATTCGGAAAATTCGACGCAGTAGAATCGAAGGATGATATAGTACTCATTAACTATTTAATTCACTATTTCGCAAAATGTAGCACATTCCCACTGAGATGAAATTCTGTGTATGTATCTATGCGGGACAGTGAGCATAACCCATTCTTACAAAGGGAGCAATTTAGAGGATGGGAGACGGGAGGGGCAGATGAGGAGGAGGGCGGGAGAGCGGTTCTCTATTTTAACGTTACCTTGAATAGCAAAAAAGCGCTACTGAATGTTTTCTCATAAAGAGCACTAGCTAGTTGTGCGCAAATGATTTTCCTCACTTAAAATTTAGGGACAAATGGCTGACTTTTATTTTCGCTAAAAAAACCGAGGTAAGGCGGTAAGCACAACGAATAACTCAGTTAATCGAACTTAGATTGGAACTTTCCACTTATATTCGTGAGTATAAATCGGAGATTCCGAGCGATAATTTTTTCCTCAAGTAATTTATATGGCATATCAATTTTTTTGTTCCACTTTGAAACGGCCAATCTTTATCATAATTAGGCTAATTTTCTTAAAATTTTTTCACCCAGCAGCAGTGATAAAGATATAGCCGAAATCAAATCTCGGCAGGCGTCATGGACAACTTAAGATATGATGGCATATTTCGGCACTGGCAAATAATTATACCGGAATACAACCACCTGACCACCTTACCGTTTCCGTATTTTTATGCATGAAGAATGTTAAAGCGGAAACCGATAGTCAAACATTAAAACGCGTATAAAATTAGAAATATTATTATACCAATCCACCAAATGCGCTCACCAGGTGATGCAAACACGACCACTCCGATGGAAAGCGTAGAGAATAAATAAAATGATTCAAATAACCTTCTTAACCGGAAATGACCTTACCGCGCTAATAATTAATTTTCATATTGTTTTCATCAGACTTTCTAAATGATGTTGCATAATTTACGTTCGATATTTCTCTAAAAATAATTCGACTTTCAAACTTCGAAAGATAGGCGATTACTTTGACTTTAAGCCAAATTGATATGCTTTATTGCGCGCTATTCCAAGTACTTTTGAACGGTTTTACGCATGATGATATGGGAGCGTCGAGTTTCTCGCCCTTTCTTTCTCTCCATCCCTTCCTACTCCGGCATTTCTGAACCTTTGACACATAGTTGGCAATCTCGTTGACATTCTGCTCGTCCCTACTATTACCGTCAAAGTTTGCTTTAAAAACAAACCCGTTTGTATGCCTCCCCTCCCCTCGTCCACTTGTATGCCTCTATGAAAAATTTTCTTGAACTAAGCTATCGCTTAAGAAATGTCGAATTCTTTGTGCTGAATTGTAGCGATTTCAATTCTGGAAACCTCCAAACGTTACCACTTTGGGTATATAAGCGAGCACATCGAATACAGCTATCATTCTGTGGAAATCAAGCGCAATAGACAATATTTCTTAGTAACCATTTATGAGCGGAAATGTGCTCAATTTGTTTTCGTAGTTTTCATTTCACAAGATCCGAGGCTAATAAAGTTCGAGATTAGAGTCCTCTAAATATCTTACGAATATCTTATTATAATTGCTTACGAAAAACCTTCATAGACTTATAAAAAGGCCTTCTAGTTCATCACATGATGAAGTTTACGGAGAATTGTATAATCTCTACAAGTCCCTTGTTTATTCGGAAAAAAAAAGTGAGAGAAATTTTCTAACACAATGTTTTTTTTTTTAATTTCAGAAATTCAATTACAAAAAGAATCAATCAATTCCATTCAAATAATAAAATATTTATCAATTACATATCCCGTCTCCAATATGCAAATTTCGCAAAAATAATGCAAAAATCACAAATCACATTAAAGAAAAGTGAAATCTGAAACAAATGGTGATCCTAATGAAAAATTATGAGAAGATCACACAAATCGATCCGCTCGTAGAATTTATATGTTCTCCCTAAATATATATGCATCAAAAAAAAAATTATTAATCTTCAGTAAATTCTTTACAGAATCAAAAATTTAGCACTAAAATCCGCCTATCAAAAAATTCATAGATATATGTGCGAAATTGAGAGCAATCAATTCGAAATGCTCAAGATTGGCTCATTTGAAAACTGATTGGAAAATCTACAAAGCGAAACCCTTTTATGTGGTAGATTTCAATGCATTGATTATTTTTTTTAAGGGAATTAAATTATGAAAGCGTTTCCATCAAAGTTCTCGAAAGTGGAAAACTGCGAGACATAGGCGTACTTCAAAAAGTCTACAAGTGAAGTGAAATATTTTCAAATGAGGAGCACTTTTTGCCTATTCAAAAAAAAGAGCTAAAAAAACTTCGTAAATTTCAGTAAGAAACTTGGGGATGATGAAAGCAAAAAAAAAAAAAGATAACAAACAATGAAGAAAGAAAATGAGTTAAAAAATTTTCACAGTCGAAAGATCTGATACAGATTCACGCTGATTCAGATCTATTTCGTTACTCATAAATCAGAACGATAGCTGCAAATCGAGCAAAAAAGGAACTTGGAATTTTTTTCTTGCTCCCATCCCCTTTTAGGAGAGATCATAGCGCGATACTTTACCGAAATATTCTGAGATTGCAAAGAATGGCTGAGTCGAGCTCAAAATTCGCGTACTTACGGGTGAAAAAAAGAGACAAAGTTGAGGGTGAGGTGCTAATGAACATAGATTACATTAAACGAATTCAAATCAATACCGTTTCTACCTGGGCCATTCTAAAGCAACCTGCTTAGTAGTCTCATACGATGCCCTTAGATACCCCAAATTAATGTTCCCGTCATCTTTTCATCGATGCTCATGGATCTCAGGTATGAATCAAGCCATCCAACGCAGCATTAGTCGGTAGTAGTGCAGCTACGAGTGAGCTGATTCAAGCTGGAGCGAGGATGCAAATGATGCGAGCGACGACAAACACTATGCTTATCGGCAGCGGACAACCGATCGACGGTGATATCGGTTTCGTTGATGAGTTCACGAACTTCTTGCAGAAGTCGAGCTCGATCTGTGTGCGAAAGGAAAACCTATAAATGAAAACATTTTAGCTAACTTCATATAGCATTAATTCAAAACAAAAACTTCTGGCGTAGATCATTATGAGAAATAAACGAATATTTCAAAGATTTACCTGAAGAATATTGCTATCTGCAGTGTCGCAATCGTAAAGTTCTTCTCCTTCGGAAACCCTCCATGCAACGCGAATTTCAGCCGTCCGCTTGGGAATACTCGTCTGATGCAGTAGCACGCCCTCACTTGTTGGGAAATTCACCAGTATATGATGCTGACTTCTTGCTCCCTTCGATGAACACTCCCCGTTTTGGGAACTCTGAAATGGTATTTCTGCTTTCCGTCTTAATTAAAGGTAAAAGGTGAAATTGGGGAGGCGGATAAGCTGATACTGAACCCAGCGAAAGAACAAAGTGGTCGACTCGAAGAAAAACAGATCTTCTGAAAAGATTTTTACAAGCGGGCAAATTAAGTAGAATAAAAGCGCATATTTATTATTTTCTAGCGTCTTATGAAACCTCACTGTTGAGTTAAGCGAAACCAAAAAGCGCATATCGGGTCAGCGCCTCTGGCAAATCATATGCCAGCTTCTCTGGCACCTTTTCAGCTCGATTAGAGTTGCCACCATAGCGTTGCACTCTCACTTTATAACGGTCGGCTTATTAAATTAGGACGAAGTTTTATCGCAAGCCCTATTTTAGTAAATGTTTATTATGAAGCATAAAAATGTGCAAAAATATAAGTCTGTAATGAAAAGGAAGTCGTCGACGTAGATATGACTTCATATACTTAAAGAATGTCAAGCTTTAAAGAAGTGCCTTTGTTATGAAAAACGAGAGACACCTAAATAAAATAAGTGGAATACCCGAAAACATACGAAGGAGAAAACATGGGAAATATTCGAACGAACTGTTTCTGTCCGCAATTTTTACTCGGAATATTCGAAATTTTCTATCCATTCCCAACCAACGTCCAATCAGTGATAATTAATATAAACGAGAGAAGGCAATTTAGGAGAAATAAAGTTCAACTGATATTGCGTGTGAACCATGCACTATGTGATATGATAACTGATAGAAGGCTTATCAATGAAAAAGGTAACAAAGGTAAAAATCTAATGGCATCGTAATATATGGCCAAAATATTATGTTCATTTTCCCAGTAAAATATTCTTTGTTGAGTGAACTTAAGAATATCGGAGGTAGCGTAAATAATGAAATTTTATTTACCTGAGATATTCCAAGGAGACTTTCGAGATAAGCGACTTCCCATGCTGTGGAATTACGTGCTGCATGCAACAGACGTCGATGAGAGTCAGATTTTGGCTCTAACGAAGTGCTTACAAAATATATACTGTTGTGACTCTATAAGTATTTCCCATTTGTGAAATTTATGGATTAAATAAACATAATCAATGATAAACTCAGTTGCAAGGAATTATCATGTTAGGATTTTACTGTTGTAATAAGCTGTGATAATAAGGCATAAGCCTGAGCTTAATATTAGCAACAATCTTCAGGTAGCATTCGTTGTCTTCGTTACCAAATATTGCGACAATTTGCTGAATTAAGAGGAGAACTTATGAAGGAATGGTGTGTATAATGCAGATTGATGAATGCCTCTTCCAGAATTTGAGAAGAGAGTTGTTTGGGTTTTAAGAGATTTGTTTAAAAGAAGCAAATCTTCGTTTACTATGACAGGTCTCTAGCAATATATAATGTTATGTTGAAGTACTTATAAACATCGAAACGGATACATTTTGGTAGAAATTTTCGAACATCGGAATGATGAGAACACGAAATAAATGAATCACAAGTATGAATTAAAATTATACTAAAATTTAAGTTTACTTTCGATGGAAATTTTTCCTTATTAGAAACGAGAGAGACAAGCATTCAATCATTTAGAGCATCGAAATTAATAAGAATAAATATATATGCGGTAAGTATACGAAAATTCAAACACATTAAAATATGTGAAATTTTTCCTAGTTAAGTGCTAATTTTTTTTTAAATATACCCTTTAATTATTTCAAAGCAGAAAGAAAAAAAAATCGAAAAAAAAAGAACTAACCTTATAATAACCACGAATAAAGAGTAATGATGGGAATGATCGATTAAGAACCGATTTCATTGTATGCATAACAAATGATTCAATACCAGGAAAAATATCTCTTGTTTGTTCGGCGGTTAGATATTCCACCGCATATGGTACTTGATCTCGTGCACATTCAAAGAGAGTACGTTGTGAATCGACCATTGCAACTGTGCCTTAAGAAAAAAAAAAACCATGCATTTCACTTTGATGCAGTTGGATCGAACTTTTTTCTTTCGGTTGATAACGCTATATATCGATCGATTGATGGTCTTAAAAACATCCATGATATATCTTATCTCTTGGAAATCCCAACTTACTTTTTTTTTGCTCAGCTAGGTGACCTCAAATGAGGAAGCTCAAAGTTATGTGAATATATTTCTCTATACGTCTATGGTGACCTCAAATGAGGAAGCTCAAATATTTCTCTATACCATCATTAATGGCCGAAATAGAATGCTTTGTGCGGAAACACGACTTTAATGTCACTGTCAACAACCTACCTCGCTCATAACGTCCGGAAATAAATACGGAAATTCTTAATCCTGTCAGCATTTTCGATATTGAAATGATGTGACATTCTGCGAATATTACACCAAAAAAATGCCAAAAAAAAAATGGTTATTGTCATGCAAACAGAATGCAACGTTAATTTCTAAAACGTTGAAGGGATTTTAATCGAATAATTCATCAGCAATATAACAGAGCACTGAAATCATAATAAAATTTGATTTAGTATTCATGTGAATTAAGGTCAAGTAATTAAGAAAATGATGAAAAATACAAAATGAATTTTATTAGGTTTAATTTTAGAAAAAAAAAAAGATACATTATAGTGCACGATACAAGGTGACAATTGAAGATGAATTAAAAAGAAAGCTTAGAGACCACCTATGAAGGTGTAAATAAAGGAATTATCGCCGAGCAGTACAAAATAATAAGATCATTGAGGGGTGAAAATTCTCAAAAGTTTTAGAAGAACTGAAATTTGAGACCATTTTACACATTTCATTCTGAAACCATAGCGTTAATCTATGATGTTTGAAGATAGATAGACCTCCCAGAGAAGCAAAAAAAAAAAAGCACGTTTCCCCATAATGCCTTTCTAATGGATGAATCTAGGCATCTCGATGCTTCTAATTTCTCAACTTGTGGAATATGTCGATTTCTACACTGCTGAGGCAAACTCTACCATGAATCAGAAGCCAATGTTCAAAGATTTATTCTCCAACTTTTACGGGTTTATGAGAAAAGTCGTCTTCGTCGTTTGTTTTTCTTGTGGAGTCGCTGCAATGGATTTTTAATTTTGCTATTCTGGATAGATTTTGCAAAAAAAAACTCGAAGCAAGTGAAGCTCTTGTTTCACAACTTCGTTTATCGAAAAACAAAATGGAAAGTTCATGAAATGGTGGCAATAATTACCTATGATTTTGATCCACAGAAATGAAATCCTAAATAACTCCGGATATTTACGTTGCAAATTCCTCTACAACTGAAACAGTGGATCGTCGATCGTCGAATTGAAAAAAAAAAAAAAAATGTACTCTAGATGCATTTTGCAGAAACGATGGGATTCAGGTGAATGCATAAGACATGAAACGTGGCTTCCATTTTTGGTGGTTCATCTGTCCATCATTAATCCTTATCGCTTTAAAACACGAAGAAAAAGATTTTTATTGGGTTCTCATGACTAATTACGCAATAGA
This sequence comes from Ascaris suum, assembly GCA_013433145.1. Classification (NCBI taxonomy): domain Eukaryota; kingdom Metazoa; phylum Nematoda; class Chromadorea; order Rhabditida; family Ascarididae; genus Ascaris; species Ascaris suum. The sequence continues at coordinate 12,344,098 of CM024174.1, forward strand.
AAAACAACTAAAAATTAGCTTTCTTAGATTCGTACCACTTAAGAAAAGTTTGATGTTATTTAAACAAAACAAATGCGCACCGATGAGACCCGCTTTCGAACACATTGCAGTGAATTCGTGCCCATTTTGAAGACATTCTTCAACTACATATTCCACATTCGGACTTATCCCATCTGTTCTTCCCTTAAAAAAATAAAATTTTTAGATTTCTTCAAATTCCTCTACAACAGATAGAAAAATTACAATTTTATCGTAGAATTAATGAAATTTTTTTTTCTCGCAAAATTAAACCGTCCATTTTTAAAATTATTGTTAGTAATGTTCGGTTTAAAAAAATTCCATAAAAAATGATGATCAATTCCATAAAAATTCACTCAAAAATCGACTCGAAATTAAGTTTTTCATTTCTTTCTAGCCACTAGATGCGTCAGTAATATAACGTAGATCAGCTGTCTCGTCAAACCTCCATTCTGAGTAAATTTTCGCCATTCCCTTGTGCAAACTTTTCTTGGATTGCAAATGATTTTTGCTGCCAGAAAAGGTAGAGGGATGGATGGCTGGGGGCTGGGGGGAGGGGCTATATAGAATGTTATACTGTAAAATGTTCACTGTAAAATGTTATAGATGAACATCTCTTTAAAAATGATAGCTTCCCATATAATGATGGCAAGAATACAATTACAGCACACTTTTTCTTTGGAAATGCAGTTGTCACAAGTGGAACCCTTTCGTAGATTAATTGTGATAGTTTTTTTTTTGCGAAAACACCGATCAATCGATAAATTGAAAATCGATGAGTTGATCAACACTATCAACACTAACCCGAGCCCATGTTAGAAAATCATGTTCATTGCACGCAATATGACGTGTATGCATGCACGCTGTTGAAGGGAGTACCGGTTTAACGAACATTGGAAAACCACCGATTTGAATGCGTGCACGTTCAAGCCATGCATCCGGTTGTGATTGTGACGCTAATATACAATGTCTGCAAAAAAAAAAGAAAAAACTTTTCAAAAATTTTTTCACCTCATTAAAATTAATATATTTAATTAATGACGTTTTAGGAGAAATAATAATCCATGTTTAAATTATTACACACGGAAAAAGCTAGCTGACTATAACACTAATTTGGTGTCAATTTATGGCTCAAACGTTGCTGTCAAACTGTCCAAGTTGCCTTATTTCCATAGTTATTCTAGTATGTGCCCCCCCCCCTCCTCCTCCTCTATTCTTCGAAAGATATAAAAATTTGAAGTGTTAGTATTGAAAAATCGATCAAATCAACACCGTCACTACTATCATCGGAAATGAGGGAGTCAAAGAACGAACGAAGCAAACGGTTATATATAATCAAGTGAACAGTCTACCTGACCGTTGTAAGAC